>CP129445.1:47335000-47772500 GCA_030445155.1 Quercus variabilis | reverse complement strand
AAACCATGTTAGGATTTCAACCACACAAGAATTCCAAATTTTGATTTTTGATACTTGGTCAAGTAAGAAGACCAAAATATTAGAATTTTCACTTTAATCTACATGAATAAAGTATTAGTGCATGGGTGATACCTCTTGCACAACTTTATGTAGCGTTTTGATATATTTAAACATGGTATTAATGAGTGGGCTTACCGAAAGGGTACCTTTCTTTTGTTGAATCAAAGTACCTCCAAGCCTTTGGTGAGTTTGAACCTTGTAGGAGGAGGGAAATGTTGCTAGTTGGTTTGCAATGTCATTGACTAATCTCTTTGTATGGAGACTTGCAAAAGTATCCATGCTTTTATGGCTTCAAGTGATGTACTCTTAGAATTTTTTTTTTCTTTTTTTTAGTTACGCCTTCCTTGCTTCCTTAGGCTCCTTTGAACCAATTCCTTTCAAGAAGGTCAATCTTGTGTACTTTAGACACCCACTTTTGGGATTTCATACCCACTCGAGGTTCTTTCTCTTTGTACCCCTCGTTGGGCCTTGCTTACAATTTGCACCCTTTGCTAGGACGTGCTATGGCTTGTACCTATTGCTGGTACGTGCTACAACTTGTAGCCATGATTGGGATATGCTTACAATCTGCACTTGTAACTATTGTTGGTATATGCTACAGCTTGTACCCATAAACTTTTGCTTTTGACCATTTTCTTGGTTGTACTTGGAAACTTTTGGTCTTAGCCAATTTCTGAGCCATGTATTTAGAAAATTTGTTCTAGGCCAAGTCCTGGGCTAGGTACATGGAAAGTTTACTCTTCCCAAGTCCTAGGCCATGTCACTTGAAATTTGTTTTGGCCAAGTCCTGGCCCAAGTACAAAGAAAGTTTGTTCTTTCCAAGTCTTAGGCCATGTCACTTGGAAAATTCTGTTTTGGTCAAGTCCTGGGCTAGGTACATGGAAAATTTTCCCTTTCCCAAGTCCTAAGCCATGCCACTTGGAAAATTTCTATTATGATCAAGTCTTGGGCTAGGTACATGGAAAATTTTCCCTTTCCCAAGTCCTAGGCCATGCCACTTGGAAATTTCTGTTTTAGTCAATTCTTGTGCCAGGTACATGGAAAGTTTGCCCTTTCCCAAGTCTTAGGCCATGACACTTGGAAAATTTCTATTATGATCAAGTCCTGGGCTAGGTACATGGAAAATTTTCCCTTTCCCAAGTCCTAGGCCATGCCACTTGGAAAATTCTGTTTTAGTCAAGTCTTGTGCCAAGTACATGGAAAGTTTGCCCTTTCCCAAGTCCTAGGCCATGCCACTTGGAAAATTCTATTTTAGTCAAGTCCTATGCTAGGTACATGGAAATTTTTCCCTTTCCCAAGTCCTAGGCCATGCCACTTGGAAAATTCTATTTTAGTCAAGTCCTGTGCTAGGTACATGGAAAGTTTGCCCTTTCCCAAGTCCTAGGCCATGCCACTTGGAAAATTTCTACTATGATTAAATCCTGAGCTAGGTACATGGAAAATTTTCCCTTTCCCAAGTCCTAGGCCATGCCACTTGAAAATTTGTTCATTCCCATTGAATTTTTCAATCTTCAGAAAAAGTTCCTTCGTAGCCCCTCGTTCTCAAGTGGACTCACTAAACTGATTTCTTTTCTTTTCTTTAAAAGGTTGAGGATATGTTTCCTTCACTGAGGATCTTCTAAAATATCCTCTCTTGGCTATGAACAAATCCTTTATGGAAATAAACTTCTTTTATGAGTCATCTAAGGTTGCTCTCAATGGTGAACTGGTGGCCAGGAGCTCCACCAAGTTGATTCTGTCATGGTGTTTTCTTCAAGTGGGGGATCCTCTTACGAGGATCCTAGAAGAGGAAGGCTTCCTCTAGACATGCTCGTTAGAGGCTAACTTCACAAACTTCATAATTTGTTTCTTTCCAAGGATCACTACCATTACTACTTTTCTAGGGATCTTATCACTCAATATGTACTCCTCTTCTTTGGGGAACTAGACCAGTAAGTTTACTATATCTTAGCTCTTGACAACTCTGGAGATCCTTCAGACCTATGTTGTATTGGGAAATTAATAGCCACTGGGCCCTCTTTAAGATTGCAAGGGCTGATGGAGGAGGACTTTTATTGGATGAGAGCTATCACCAATAGGATTTAGTGGCAAAAAAGTAATGATTCAGTTGTTGAGATGCATAACTGCCAAACACGCACTTTCTATGTTGGGACACCTCATTTCAGTTTCATTTAATGCTCTGTATGCTTGGGATCAGGATCCTAGGTACAACAATAATGATTTTGCCATGGACTAGTACCCATAAGGTAGGCAAATGACTCATGTTGAAGTTTTATGATTGGATGCTCAGCTCCCCATATGAAAACATTCTCCCTTTTCAACAGTTTGGATAGTCCACTAGTGACCAAGGCTGGTCTTGAAGTGAACTTCCTAATGTAGGAAACTCTTTCCAAGAAGCTCTTGAATTCCCTAACCGTGGTATGCCTCTTCATGATTGATATTATTGTTGTCTTAGTTGGATTTATGAGGAGATTGACGTTAGGCAAAGGAAATTTATCCTTTAGACATGCCTTATTTATTTGAAGGAGTTCACACCAATAAATCTTCATATTTTTTCAATAGCTCCACCAATTGCTCTCTTTTTTTTTTTTAATAACTGATTGCTGATTAGGATGGGCCCTGGGTTCCTTGGGTCAGCCCCCAAGTTCACCTCTTCTAGTTTTTTCCTTTGGAGGATTTATGCCTTCCTTTCCATATCCATAAGTTTCTCCAGGTTCTTCAAAAGCAGTATATTAGCCTTCCTCCTTTTGCCTTTTTTTTTCTGTCCAAGGGATCCCTCAAACCATGGATATTGTTTCCTTCTTCTGGGATGGGAGCCCCTCAGGATCTTGGAGATGGGATATTTTGACTCATCGTATCCCTAGGTTCCTTCAGGATCTCTTCCTAGGCTATCATGTAAGATGGTAGTCCGGGATCCTTTTGTAGGCTACATTCAAGTCCCGCATGCCTTCATAAGTAAAATTTTGTCTTCCTTTTAGGTTTCTTCTTCTTCTAGGATAGGAGCCCCCCGAGATCCTCAGGATGGGAGCCCCTTGGGATCCTAACAATAGGATATTCTTCAGCTAGAGCCGATTCATCATAGAGTATACTTTCCACAAAGTTTACTTTGTGCTAGATGAAAGGACTAGGATTGGCAGTGACTTTTATGGACTTCCCATTCAATCCCTCTTTCATGTACTAGTGGTACATTGAGGGGATTAGGCAATACTTGTGATGTCATAGTTGGCCTTCAGAGCTAGTTGTAGGCATCCTTCAGTGGTCTTTGTATCTCCTCCAAATTTTGTTATTTCCATGGGTGGGCCCAGTTGTTGAGCTATAAGAAATGATAGATGTACTGTATAGTTGTTGAGTTTTTAATAATGTTGATTTTGCTGCTGACTTGCAATGTAGTGTTTCTGTTGATTTTCTTCAAAATATATTCAAGGCCCATCACACAATACGCTTTAGCCCCCAGTACATAAGGTAGTTGTTGAACCATGCTTGATCCACCTTCTCTTGATGTTATTGTGGAACTTCTATCAAAGTTTTTTTCTTTATGCCTCCATTTTTTTTTATAACCATTTAACTTTGCTAGATCCATGGAGGTACTTCAACTTTGTTGGAACCAAAGAATTGTTCCACTTTGCAAGAATCAGAAAAACTATTCCATTAAGGAACAACTCGAAATTTTTTATGGAACCAAAGAACTACTCCATTTTGCTAGAACCATGGTTGGAACCAAGGAACAACTCAACTTCTTTGAAATCAAGGAGCTACTCTATTTTTGTTGGATTCATGTCTAGACCCAGGGAACTACTCAGTTTTTTTTTTTTTTTTTTTTTTTTTTTTTTTTTTTTTTTTACTGTTATCTAGGATCTCATTTGGAATCAAGGATCTCCTCAGCTTTGTTGGGATCAAGGATCTCCCAGGCTTTGCTTCCTAGAGTCAAGAATCTCCTAGGCTTTGCTGGAATCAAGGGTGTACTTAGCCTTGCCGGAATAAAGGATCTCCTCAGCTTTGTTGGGATCAAGGATCTCCCAGGCTTTGCTTCCTGGAGTCAAGGATATCCTAAGCTTTGCTGGGATCATGGAACTACTCCATTTTGCCAAATCCATGGGCAGAGCCAAGGAAACTTGTCCATTTTGTCAACCTGCGCCATATGATATTATTATCAAGTTGTTGCAAAATTATTTAGCCCCATAACATGAGGCGATTACTTTGCTATGTAATTTACATTTCATCAAGCCTCTTTGATTCACTTACTTTTCTTTCTTCGTTTTCTTTTTTTTTTTTTAAACAAATGAAACAATATCATGAATTTTATTTTTTAAAAGAAAATACATCAGCCCCCAAACGTGAGGCAATTGTTTTACTGTGTAGCTCATACAATCTTCATTCCATCAATCTTTTTTTTTTTATTTGCTCACATCTCCATTTTTTTTTTTTTTTTTAGCAATGAGACAATGTTTTGATTATTAAAATATTATTACATGACCCCTTTTACCCCCTTTTTGTAAAGAGTAGAATCCTCGTAAGAAACAAGATTTTGCTTCTTCTAGCTGAGTTCAATATTTATTTTCAACTTTTTGGTTGTTCTTTATAGGTTGGCTGTACTCCCAAAACACCTTTAGTATTAGTTAAGTTTTATGAGATCAGTGAGTTGCCTTTGGAGATCAATGGTACAAAGTAGTTTCACACCACCAATACCTCATTCATCAAGCATCTTCAAGTTTTGGACTTCAAAGTTTAGGACAAAACTAACTGCATAAATGCTAATCAAACTAACCAGCTTTTGGAAAGCTCCCCAAAAGTTATTATTTTTCGAAACTAATTAATTCAGCTGGGCAGTTATCTTTTATGAACATCTTTAAATGAGGTCCGTTTAATTGGAGGATGAATATGACAACTAAACTTATCTATGATTCTATATTGTGTAGAACAAGTGTCTACTTCTATTATTAAACAATACAATGCTTTTGCTTTCATGCAACATAGTGAAAGCTATCCATTTGAAAACCATAGATTTTAGTCCTATTATGTTCAAAATATAAAATGGAGAAAATAATGATGCGTAAAACTTATCTTGTGTTGGGAAGTTCCCCAAAATTCCATATAAAGTCCCTTGATAGGACGTTCGTTGGAGGAACCTGCACTTTTGGGATCTTGATGTTGAACGCACTAAGAGAAACTTTCCTTCCCCTAGGTGTTTCCTAGCTTTGGAGCCATGCTTACGAAGGGACTACTTTTTCCCTCTCCTTTTTCCCAGTCCCCAGTGGAGTCGCCAAAATGTGAGAGTGCTTTTTTTCTTAGCACATAGGCCCAAGTAGAGACAAGGATCTCGAGCCCAAATACTTGTTGTTTTGGTGGACTGGGCTTCGTTCACCGCAACTAAATGGGGTCGATTACGAACTAAGTTGTGTGCAAGTCACATAAAGCTCCTCAAGATGAAAAATGCAATTCCACCTAAGCAATAAAATACCATTATAAGTGTTTTAGTCTCGTAAAATGACCATTTTCTCTTACGAAATAAGTAAAATAAGTGTTCATAATATTCACAATGAGAAGGAGATTGAAATAGAGTATTTAAGGCTTATCTTTTATTGTATAAACATTTAAAAGAGTTCCTTCACTTGGTACCCCCTGGTGTACTATCGTGGGATCCCAGGGCGTACTAGGCCTGTAAGAACCCAGAATGCTGGTTCTCTGAACTATATGATCTTTTTCCATGTTTAATATGCAATAGAACTTTGTCCTTTCCCTTTACCTTTATGGGTGCTACATAAAAACACACTATACAATACACATATCTTCAAATAATTTTTAGTTTCTTAGATTAGGATATACATTTTAATACATATACACATATGTAAATGGGTTTCATGAGAATGATTCAGCCATGAGGATCCTACCCCAATTCTCACAGACTTAGTGCTTTTGCACAAGACTTGTGGGATTTGGAACTCAAGTCCAAATGGCTTTGCTTGGGCTTTGCCTTCCAAGATAGTTAGGTGAGAAGGATTTTAGCAAGAAACAGTAAAGGAAGACAATGTAATAAAGGAATGCACCAAATAATTGTTAGAGATCCTCAAATCAATATGAGGTATTTCATTATTTTTCTTGATTGTGGATTACAGTGTGCTCACTAAGACATGATACAAGGTTCAAATTAACTCAAAAATTGCAGACTTTGATGGCTATTCAAACCTCTAAGAATTGCAAAATTTGAATCCTTTCAAATCCAAGTATGTGCTATAGTGGCTATTTTCTAGGATATAGGGAGACAATCCTCTGTTTTTCTTTTGGTTTTACAGAGTTCTTTCTATGGCTATGTTGTGATATCTTTTCTCAGATCAAAATGGTGATAAATGAATGTCCCTCAACATGGGTTTTCTCTTCCTTTTATAGTGCGACTCTAGGGCTCCGGGGTGCTAGCGATTTCTCTCTTTTGCCCCTCAGAGCTCGTATTGTGTCAGTTACCCAGGGGCTGGTCCTTTCCTTTTTTCTCGTAATTTCTTCCTTTTGGTCCGACAAAGCTAAAAGCCCTTAGTTAACGTTCTATTCCAAGGTCCCCTCAAGTTACTGATCCTAGCTATTTTGGCCCTCTCACTTTTTCAGCTTTTGGTTGCCTTCCATCCTTGTCATTTTTTCCAAACAATCGGAATCTTTTACTGCTGGGTTGAAAGCTCCTCCCCAACCACTTCTACTTATGGTTTTCTCATTCTTGGTTCCTTGAGGTACAGCTCCTTTGTTCATGAATGTTTGCTTTACACTTTCTGATGCATGACTGGGCACTTGAGACCTATTTGTCCTTCATCATTTATTCTTTGAGCTATTTCAATCTTACTTAGAGCATGTTGTATGTCCCGAGAATCCCGAGCCTCTGGCAGCCTCTGGGGATCCCGGCCCAGTTCTTTTACTAGATTTTGCTGGACTTTTTAATGGCCCTTTTTTTTTTTTTTGCTAGAAATCTGAACATACAACTTGTTGCATATCCTCTGGTCTTGACCGAGATCCTTGCTGCATACCCTCTGACCTGACCGAGATCCTCTTCTTTTTTTCTTTATTATTATTATTTCTTTCTTTTTCTCTTCTTTTTTGGGCCTTCATGGTCCTTCTTATCTTCATGAATTGGGCCGTCTTTTGTTAAAGCCCATGGTCTTTCCTTACTTTTCATGAAATGGGCTTTCTTGTGAAATTTCGGCCCTCAACATAGGGCACATAACCAGCGAGTATGAAGCGAAGGAAGAAAGAATGAAAAGGTACCTAAAACTAACTAATCAATTAAATTCTCACTTTGATGATGTTAGGATTGACCAAGTACCAAGGGAGGAGAATTTAGAAGCCGACAGAGTGGCTAAGTTATCCTCATCCAATGGTAATATAGAAAGGCTTGGATTATAGATGGAAGAGCAGATGGGTCTGAGTATAGAAAGGTTGCATGTCTCTCATATTCAATTTGCAAATAGCTAAATGGACCCAATCTTGACCGAAATCAGAGATGAAAAACTCCTATTAGATCCATCAGAGGCCAGGAAGGTCAAAGTTAGGTCATCCAAATTTACTGTCTTGAATAAGGAGCTATACAAAAGGGGATTCTCGCTGCCTTACCTAAAGTGCCTAAACTCAAAAGACGCAATGTATGTGTTACGAGAGATACATGAAGGCATATGTGGAAACCACTCAGGTCCACGGTCACTGGTAGGGAAGGTAGTACAAGCAAGATATTTTTGGTCGACCATGCAGTAGGATGTAGTTAAGGTCGTCTAGAAGTGTGACAAGTGCCAGGGGTTTGGGAATGTGCAACATGTTCCAGTAGAGCACTTGATGAGTCTCTCATTCCCCTAGCCATTCTCAACATGGGGAATCAACATTGTTGGTCCACTGCCACAAGGTAAGAAGCAAGTCAAATTTTTGCTTTTTGTTATTAACTATTTCATGAAATGGTTTGAGGTAGAACCTTTGGCAGTAATAACAAAGGCCAAGATACAGAATTCCATTTGGAAGAACATCGTCTATAGGTTTGGAATCCCCAGGGCGATTATCTTTAACAATGGACGACAATTTGATAGCCACAAATTCAGGGAATTTTGCAAGGATTTGGGAATTATTCTTCACCCGGGCATCCACAAGCCAATGGTCAGACAGAAGTCACAAATTGAACTCTACTCAAAATCATCAAAGCTCTACTTGATGGGGCAAAGGGAGCATGGCCTGAGGAGCTACCAGATGTCCTATAGGCTTACCGAACAATCGCAAGAACACCAATGGGAGAAACACAGTTTAAATTAGAATTTGGTATTGAAGCTGTGATTCCTGTTGAAGTGGGGATGTCAAGCCTCAAACGAGCTTATTATGACGATTACAACAACAACGAGGAGTTGAAATTGGCTCTAGATTATTTGTCTGAAGTCAAAGATGATGTGACTCAAAGGATGGCTCTATACCAGAAAAAAATGTCAAAGTACCATGATCAAAGGGTGAAGCTTAGAAGGTTTAATCCCAAAGATACGATTTTACGAAATGTTTCACAGGCCACCAAAGACCCAACCTAGGGAAAACTATGACCTAATTGGGAAGGTTCGTACAAGGTCATCTGTTACTCGAGAAGAGGAAGTTACTACTTGGAAGACCTTAACAGAAGTCCTTTACCTCGTCCTTGGAATGTAGAACACCTCAAGAAGTACTACTAGTAAAAGTATTGATGCCAATAAATTCCAAACACCTGGAATACCTCGTCTTACTCATAGATAGATAAGCGAGCCCTTACTTTTTCATGCAAGTATTTTCTATTTTCTATATTTTTTACTTTGTTAAAGTTATACCCTTGTAATACCTTCGCAAGCAAGGGTGAATAAAGCAAATAAGGCGTCTCTAAGCCATTTGTTTCCAAAGACCAAGTCTTACAATCCGTACCTAATAACTAAGCGCAAGCTATGCATAATAAGCATATTGATGGAGTCTCTAAAAGATTTCAACAATGGTAAAAACTCAAAAATGACGAGTTTAAATCATAATGTTCAATGGTAAAAACTCTCAAATGATGAATTTAAATCATCAATGGTAAAAACTCAAAAATGACGAGTTTAAATCATAATGTTCGATGGTAAGAACTCTACTCACAAGTGACGACTTTAAATCATAATTATCAATGGTAAAAACTCTGCTCACAAGTGATGAGTTTAAATCATAATTATCAATGGTAAAAACTCTACTTACAAGTGACGAGTTCAAATCATAATTATTAGTGGTGAAAATTCTGCTCATGAATAACGAGTTAAATCATGACTGTCGGCTGTAAAAACTTCACTCAAGAATGAGGTCAAGTCATTATGATAAAAACTCCACTTGCAAGTGACAAGTTAAATCAGTGGTAAGGACTTCGTTGACAAGCAGCAAGTCCAGAATCCTTATAAGCAAGTTCAAAGCGTGAAGTTCTAAGTAACTCATGAAAACTCTACCAACGCATCTAAATCATTGCAAGCTTATGCCTCCAATAATGGTGAGCCCAAGGTATTCTCGAAGATACAAACTCTGGAGACAAGCTTAAATCTCAAAGGCTAAACCTTGAGTAAGTCATGAAGAATCAAAGGTGTAAATTCAACAAGCAGATTTAAATCATGTGAGAAATTCCATGGAAATTCTGTCAATAAATAAAAATAATATATAAATAAATAAAAAGCTCAGCTAATATAAAATACTCAAAAGAAACCATCAATTTCTAGACGAAATACGCAGTCAGGAGTAGGCAAGTAAAAGCCTCAAAATAGAGAGGCAACCAATGTTCTTAAACAAAATAATAATAATAATAATAATAAAAGCCTTAAAACAAGGAGGCAGCCATTGTTCAAAAAAAAAATGTTACTAAATATAAGGAGCAATAGCCTTGTCCCCTTGACCAGGATCTACTCCCCCAGCATCAACAGCATCCTTCCTTCTAGTAGCAGCAGCAATAGTTATTTCTTCTTGCTTCTTAGCTTCATCGGCAAGAACCTCAGTATCAATAGCTTCAAAGTCGAGAATTGAGAAGCCCACAGCTTGGCTGTGATGCTTCATCATCCACCTACGAAGAAGCTCGAAGCCCTTGTAGTATTGAATGAACTGAAGGTCAGAAAAATGTTCAGACTTCATGAATTGTTCAACGACCTTCTCTCATTCAGCACAGGTCCTCAAAAGAGTAGCCTAGATCTCCTTTTCTTTCTGGACGACGAGCATCTTCTCTACTCTCAAGGCCTCATTAAGATCTTTGATCTTCTCCTTTGCCTTGTTAGTCTCGTCCATAGATTCAATCAGGTCCTTTCTCAGCTTTAAACTTTCTTCTTCAACAAATTCAAGTTTAGAGTTGGCCACCATGACTTTCTCTTCACTGCTGAGGTAATATGTGGTCAAGCATAAGGATTCTACAAGAACCTGGAGGAAGGATTCCAAAGATAGAGACTATAGTGAAGTTGATCTTGAAGAATAAGGTCAAAATGTTATACTTGCACCAACTTATGGATATGATGGCTAACTAGTGAAGGAATGGACGTCAGGCCTTTGAGCTTGTCATCTGTAATCACATTGTGAGCTCATCCAAGGGCCGTAGCTGGATCATCCCAAACGCTTTTCCCAAGTTTGCTCTTTCCCTTCGAGCGAGTAATAGGTGGAGTAGAAGCCGTGACTTCAAGAGATGAGGTGGGGGATAACAGAATAATTTGAATGGATGAAGAGACCACCATGTCACCTTTCTCGTTGTGCAGTTTTCTCCTTTTCGGATCCACGACAAGCTAGGACAAGGGTTTGTTTTTCATCCCTTTAATACTGGCATACTTCTATTTACTGTACCTAGTGGCCATCTCTGCTAATAAAAGAGGAAGGATGAGTAATTAGAGAAAAGAGGGCGGAAAAGACGAGAAGCCTTATAAAGACAAACTTACTTTTGTCTTCTTGGTAAATCTTCCCTAACACATACTCAGTGGGTTCAGGTCCAAGGCAATAGTCAAACAAATGACGAAGGTCGACCAGGTTGTCAAAATCCTCAATCTCTCGAGCAAAAGCAAGGGCAATCCAAACTCAGTCGCGGTATTGATTCTCCAACTCAGGATGATCAGAAGCTGCAAAACCAAAAGAGAAATAATGTTATACAAGTAAATGTTAAATGAAGGAATCAAAGAAAATGATAAATAAATAAAAAGTACACACCAAGTGGTGGAACTTCCCATTTTCGCAATAACCTCGGGATTTCACCCCATAGGTCGTCAGACATGGTTTCATAACCAATTCCAAAGATAAAGAAATATCATGATTTCCAGTCATGAGAGGGAAACTTGAGACAACCCTAGATTTTCTATCCCAGGGTAAAAGCTCAAAATACCCATAGTACGTGGAGGGCTTCAGAAGATACAAATATAAAAATTCATTCAACATTATCATGTCCCCTTCACAGGCAGACATCCAAATCGACATGCAACTTACAATCGCCCTTCAAGTGTTAGGGACAAGTTAACCTAGGGCAATGTGGAAATAATAAAGAAGTTTCATTATGAATGGATGGACAGGAAAATGAAGGCCACATAGAAAGGCAGCTTCATAGAAGCACACTTCACCGTGGGCAAAAGTGCAAGCCTTTTCACTAGAATGAGGCAAGCGAGTGATGGTACCTTTGGAAAATTGAAACCTTTTCCTAAAACCTTTCAAGTGCTTTCCTTTTAAAGAGCAAGACTCGGAGAAGGCGTGTAAGGGGGTTGAAGAAAAGGATGAGGGCAGTTTTGACACAACCGTGTTGACCTCTTTACCTAAGGATTCAGCATTTGATGATAGCCTTGTCTCTAACTCACTCGACCTAACATCACCCTCCCTATTCTCTACAGTGGTCATCTCTAAATGGTGTTTGATCAGAAAGCGGCGAATCAAAGGATAAAGGGTAAGCAAAATAGGTTTGAAAGTAGTAAAACGAGACATGAATAGACCTGCTTGTGGACGCCGACTAGAAGAGTATTCAAGATAGACACCTAATCTAGCAAAGAAGAAGGAGATAGAAGGACACTTTTGTCTAACAAAATCAAAATCAACCATCAAGAAAGGAAAAGAAACCTTACCAGGGAGAAAAAAGATTTGAAGTTTGAAATTCCTCAGAGCTTTAAGCGTAGAGAGAATAAGGTAGAAGAAGGGAAACAGTTTTTTCTAAAAAAAGGAAAACCAAAGTTAAGGCACCCCAAAATCTAGGAGATTTCTCACATACCACAAGTAGAAGGAAGGCACGTGTCCATCATTTGACGAAGAAGTCGTTTTGCATTTATGGCAAAAAGAAGAGTATTGGGAAACAGAAAAATACGAACTGTCACAATTGATCGTATTCCTATACTCGTCTGAGATCTGGACGACAAAGGAACAAAGGGGGCAGCTGGCAAGTAATGATTAAATGGTCATCCGTTCCAATGGACTATCGTAAACATTGAAGTCAGAAATAACTCTACCTGACGAGTAATGATTATATGGTCGACCATAAGTACATACAGTCATAAATAACTCTGCCAATCCAATTAGCAATGAGTAATGGCAAGAGGGCTATTACAGAAGCCTTGATGAGTTACCACTCAGATGTTACGAATTAAGAGGAGACTTCATTGCCATTAATGCCGCAATCCATTCAAGTGCAACGTCCACGAGAGATCAATGGACAAACGCATTAACTCGAGTACTTGTTATATAAAGCCAACTAACTCAAGTAAGTGAACTCACTCACACATTATATTACAGTATGCTATAGATTCCTTAAAAGAGATTATCTAACTTAAGTATCGGAGGGCCCTTAGCTGACACCACCCTGGTGTCCTTCGCCTTTAATCTCTTTGCTCTTAACAAGAAATTGGCTTCGTCCATCAACATTGACGAAGAACGTACTAACGAGGTGACTATGCTTCATCAAGGGTGATAATGTACAAGAACCCTTTGTTTTTGCTCAATAATGAATAATGTCTATGTTCATCAAAAAAATAATGAATAATGTCTATTCAACCATAATAATAATAATAATAATAATAATAATAATGAATATCAAGCAAATAGTGACTATGTTGTCGTATTTCCTGTGTATTTCCGTTGATTGAGGTGTACAACAATCTCAGTCAACACAGATAAAATTTTTCAATGAATATTCTCTGATGCACTGTCATTCTCTTTTTCCTCCTCTTTATTTATTTATTTATTTTTTTTTTTTTTTTTTTTTAGAAATTCTTTTTCCTCTACTTTAGTCTCGATGTTTGTGGGATCTTTACATAATACTATGCAGAACAAGATTTCCTTAAATCCTAACCCACAAAAATTATAATAAGCCTTTTCATTTTATGAAGAAAGTTTCTGTCCAAACTTATCATATATTTCTTTTTCGAGTATGAATTTTAAAAATCTAACCGTTGAATTTCATGTTCCTTATATTCTTAATATGTATATCAAATTTCGTTCAATTCAGATGTTATTTACTATTCGATCAATAAAACTTATTTTTTATACACAATTTTAAATTATAAAAATTTTAACATTTTAACATTTGTTTGATGACATAACAATTGATCTTTGATCTTTTTAAAATTTTGCAAACATGAAAAATATAATAAAAACATGCAATCCATCGATTAAAAATTCAAATTTCACAGTCAATATAAAAATATATGATAAATTTGAAGAGAAGCTTTATTTCCATTTTATTACTCAAAGGCTCAAGGCTAGAAAAATGAGATAATTCCATCATGAATACAACATACTTTTAGTTGGACCTGGTGACTCGCCATTTTCATATAATTATGGGTCTAAGCCTAGCATGGGCAACCGTCCACCTATCTGGTATAGTCAAGTCCATGTTATTTAATCACACGGCTGCCTAGCTATCTTGCCTAATTTGTAATTTTTATTATTATTATTATTTATTTTTGATATTTTGATAAGTACAAAAGAATCACATTATTGCCTCTCAAAAATTTTGCAACATTTACCTCTACCGCCAGATTAGAAATAAGATTAGAGGAAATAATAGATACATCCATCAATGCCTCAAGTTACAATTCTAGGAACCAGCTGCAGCCAACAGTTCAAATGAAGTACCATGGCGCAATGAGGGAGAGGGTTCCTCAAAAACCTCTATGAGAATTGAAGGTCAAGACAGACACAGACCTTTGATCAAAGTACCTTGGAAAAATGAGGGTACAGAGTGCCTCGTTAATATTTAAGGGCATGGTGCTGCTCAAGTGCCTCATCCGAATGTTAAGCCTGACACACGGCCCTAGCCTTCAATGTTTTTCTTGAGCTTATCCTGCAATTTCATCTTATGAGCAAACAATGCTAGTCCATTTGTGTAACACAAGGGAAGCTTCTCAAATATTACAATGCCTCCTTCAGATGAAAGGTCCTGGCTATGTCCCTAGCATTGTCATACTCATTGAGCTCAACCAGCATCTTCTTCAATCGCCGGGCAAGCCCACTCGTCTCACTCTCAGTAATACCAATCACATGCCTTTTCTCCAGGGTCTTTCCAAGTAGCAGCAAATAATCAACCAGTGCTTGCAACTTGTGGCTGGATATTTAAATTAATAAAAAGAAGAAAAATAAAAGAGTTTAGGAACCTTAGCATAGCCTTCAATGATATTGAACAGTAATATATTACCTATCAAAAAAATTCAAACTTTTTTTTTATAGACGATATTAAAAAAACAAATAACAGCCAATGTATAATTAATTATACACCTGTTCTAGATCTTATGGCCAGAAAGGTTCACTTTGTGTTTTTTATAAGATATCTTGTTAATTCACATAATAACCATTTTTGCTTTCAGTAGCACTCTCCCAGGATGTAACTGCAAGTAGGGGTGTCAGTGTTTGACACGACCTATGAACACGACACGAACACAACACAGGTTAGGGTTGGACCTTTTTCGGGTCATAAACGGGTCAACCCGAAAATGACATGATAAGAAACGTGTCATAAGCAGGTCAAACCGCAAGTAGCACGTTTGACACGTCAATTTATTTGTTTCAACCCGAAATAATCCATTTAACACAACCCATTTAACTCATATAACAAATAAATATTCATTTAATTTTAGATTTGTCAAATACCATTGATATCCAACTTATATTTTAAACTTAAAAAGAAAATAAGAGAGATATAAACTATGTTATATTTTTTATACTTATCATTTGGCGAGTTCTTTGGATATTATATTATTGTTGAAGTATGTTATTTTGAATTTGAGCTAAGTTTATGCACTTATTTTGGGATGTAAAGTACTTATTTCTAGATGGATGCTATATTTTTGTTGAACTATGTTATTTTGAATTTGGGTTGAAGTATATGCACTTCTTTTTCTTTTTTTCTTTTTTTTGATAAGTAGTGTATGCACTTCTCTTAAGATGTAAAGAACTTATTTCAAGATGGATGATACTACATTATGGACTTAATATTTATTAAGTACTTTGATGTTATTTGGAACTTTTGGACAATGTCTTTATGCATTTGATGTTAATATTAACTTCCAAATTGTATGTTAGGTATTTTGATGTTATGAATTTGTATTAAATTTCTTGTTTATTAAATTTATAACAATATTAATCCGGTGCTTTTTCAAAACGGGTTAAATGGATTGAATTTGTGTCAACCCAACCTGTTTAATATTAAGCAGGTTGAAATGAGTCATGTCACATTTATGTCAACCCAACATGACCCGTTTATTAAGTGTGTAAAGTGGGTCGTGTAAACCCGCTTCATTAACAGGTCATGTTAGGATTAAAGGGTTATGACACGAATATTAAATGGATTAGGTTTGGGTTGAGCCATTTAGCCAAATACCCCTATCTCGACACGACACGCTAACCCAAATTGACACCCCTAACTGCAAGAGGCTACCTCAATAGAGGATTGGAATGGAAGGCATAATTGATTGGACACCCAAGAAAACCAAAGCTGATCCAATCATGGTTTGTAGGCTTGACAGGCAGATCATGCAACAAGCCTTTTATTTTGTTACTTAATACTTTGTTACTCAACTAAGATGACATTATCAAAAGACAAATGAAAAGTAATTGAACCACAAATCAGGCCGGAAGGCCCGAGATTGTCTATTGGAGTCGTTGGAGGTCGAAGACCTTGCTACTTTTTTTTTATATGTAACGTAAAATTTTATTAAAAATTAGAGCCAACCTAAGTACACTGGGAATGTACCATAGGGGTAAAAATCAAGAACCAAAATTACAAAGATCATGTAAAATAGGAAGGGAAAAACAAAAAACAAATGGCAGAACCAAACTCAATTGGAGGGGAATTTGAAAGAAATAAGACTTAATGTCAAGCATAGACCGTTCACATCCCTTGAAACTTCTAGCATTCCATTCTCGCCAAATACACCACATCAAGCATACAAATAGCTACTATTGCAATGTTGACTGAACTTACCCTGCCAAGACTCGAACAACTCGATAACCCTATGCGGCATAACCCAATGAATTCCAAACAAGCAAAACACCAAAGACCACAGCTCATATGCCATAGGGCAATGAAGACCTTGCTACTTGGTGGATCAAATTGTATGGGTCGAGGTCTCAGCAATCTCTGGGCGGCAGCAACTATATGATGGAGCAGAGACCGCAACACAGGGTCATTGATTTTTTTTTTTTTTAATTTTGTTTAGGTGTTGGCAGTGGAAGGATTTAGGTTGTTTGAGCTATGTAACACTAACAGCTGGACTTTGCTAATGACACAATATGGACCCTGAATGTCTTGTTGGAAACACCATAAAGTACCAGTTGAGCTACAAGGCTCTAGGCAAATTATAAAAATAACATCGACTTTAGAAAATTAAATAAAATACTCATAACCATATAAACTAATAAGACCATAAATAAAATCCAATTGACCAGTCATAAAAATATAATTGACTTCAAAATTAAATAAAACTAAATCAACAAAACAATTTCTTTGTGCTCCTTGCATAAAAAGTAATATGTGGAGATCACTCCCAAGGGTAATTTAAAGGCAAGATGAGAATAATTGTATGTACCTGCATTCACCTGAGACATTTGGACCTGCCCATACATTAGATAGAGATGCAATGATCCTTTCAGTTCTTGTGATTGCATCATGAACATTTGTTGTAATGCTTCGTACATGAGGTAGAACTTTTCCAAACAAAAGCTCGTCAAGAACAAGCTTCTCCAGAACAGGCAAAGCAAGAATTTCCTTCCACAAGCAGATATTTCTCATCAAACGAACAGACCTTCCAAATCGATATGCTGCTACTCGTGCAGCATTTGGCACAGCCTTCAATACAAGTGGGCTCCATGTTGGGACCTAAGAATTGCAAGTGATGGTAGATTCAATATCAAGAGCATTAGAAGTGAACATATCATGGTTTCTTGAATTTACAATCAAAATTAGAAAAGAAAAAACCATATTAATAAACAGTTTGATAGTTGATAAATTATACCGTTAGATTAGCAACAGCATCAGCTAGACGAGTGCGAACAGCAACTAATAAATCTGAAAGAGCCTCACTGGAAGCTGGAACATAATTTGTAACCAAGTTTGTGGCATTAACTGCATTCTTCGTCTCTTGTGTACTGAGCATGTCCCAGCAGTGGGCAATTTCATGATGCAAAATTGGGAGTGCTACCTTTTCCACCAGTTCAGGGACAAGGTTAGCATCAGCATCATCGGATCCAAAATCACTTCCATCATTTGGCACACCATAATTGAATAACAATGAATGCCTGAAGAAGCAAAGAAACACCGAATATAAACAACAGACTGAAGAAAACAAGTACTCATATAATACAAATCTGTGTGTGGTGTTAATTGAACGGGAAAAGCTACAAGTGGCTTAAGCCTCAAGCAGGCGAATCCTTCTGAACAGAGGACAAAAAAAAAAAAAGAGGTACTTTTAAACTAGCACTGGAGCTGTCTGTCAAATACCATTTCATATCAAAAAAATCTACATCCTCATGGAGTGGGTCCCACTTCAACAGCTCCAGTCTCACGTATGGAGAAAAGATTTCAGGAACACTTAATGCCATGTAAGCATCATGGTAGCTTGCTGAATAATCTCTCTTCCACTTTTCAAATTTTTCTTTAACCACTGAAAGTTGAGAATATTCCTCAGCAGCATCACTGAAAATTTCGTCAGCAATCTGGATCAATGACTTTTGGCGATGCTCAAATAATTGAAGTTCACTGTCACTCTCATCAGAGCTTAACTCGCCTTCTATTCTTTGATTTGAACTGTCCAATTCCATCGATGAAATTCTCTTAGAATCAAACCTAGCTTTCCGGCGGTCAGCCCTCTTTGTCATGTCCATATGCTTCTTCCGGTTCATATCTCTACCAAACTCATCTAACTTTACCGATTGATTTGTTTGCTCTCTTACAGCAGCAGATGCTGCCTGTGCTGCACTAGTGGCTGCTGCAACCATTTCAGCACTACTACCTCTTTTACTGAAAACAGATGTTGCTGCATTCACAGCTACTTCTACCTCCATTTCATCATCATTTTCAGCAGCCCGCCTTTCCAAATTAGCTGAAGCACGTTCTTCGTGAATTTTCTGCATCTGCTCTTCAAGTTCCTCAATGTAGGGAGCTTTATACTGAAAGTAAAGCGTAACAGCACACTCATAAACACAGATAAAAAGGCAGGACCTTGCTCATAGACTTTTAAAATTTTAAAAGTAAAAAAGAGATGGAGAGGATGAGGGTGAGAGAGAATGATGATGATATAACAAGAGAACCCATATCGCAGTTCTACTAATACCTCTGAAGCACACTGGTTAGAAAGATAAAATGCAAAGACAGTGAGCATGCATGAAGCCTTTAACCAAAGTGTTAATTGATAGGTAATAAATTTTTTTTATTGAGAAGGAAAAAGGGTGCAACACAAGGACTTCCTAGGAGGTCACCCATCCTAGAACTAATATATATATATATATATACCAAATCAAGCACACAAAATCATGGAGGCAACACTTAGAATAAGAATTATCATGTAAAACAGTCTCTAGTTTACATGGGTTTAATCTCCTACCTGGTTCTCAGACAACCTGGAGGACGAATCCCAGAGCTTTTTACCCTACCATCATAAGTGGTCAGGAATGATACTTCTTTTCTTTTTTAATATGTGAAGAATGAGAATTCTTTTGACCTTTCAGGGAAGCTAAATATGATTTGCTTGCAAGTGTAATATTCCTCAGTGTTGTGTTTCTTAGTATGGGAAAGTGGAAAGGGACTAACCTGAAAGGGCTGCTATGACGAAACCTGTAAGGCAATTCATGACAGATTCAGAGGACCTAGTCCCTGGATTATCCACTCATATTAAGACCAAAACAATGTAGGCAAACTTGTAAAGGAATTGGGGAAATTAAAATTGATTATGAACATGGTACAGGATGCCAGGCTGTCAAGAGCCAAAAGGCCCAAAACATACACATTTGAATATAAATGAAAAGAAGATCTTGGAACAAATTTATCCAGTGTGAAGTAGAAGATGGTTTGATTAGAAGTGGATGGGATTTATTCTCAAAATTTATGCAATATGTCGTAGAAGATGGTTTGATTTTGGCATGATCAATGGGGTGGAGACATGTCATTGAAATTTTTTTTTTTTTTTTTTTTTTTGATAAGTAAAGGAAATTTTATTCAAGAACTTAAGTATACAGGAAGTATACAGCCGGGACCAATATAATCACATACATAAATTACAAGCATCCATCAAAACATAGACTGAATAAATAGAATGACTTCCTATGATAGACATCCAGTCCGTTAGAGTTTTAAAGAAGAAGAGTTTTAAATCAGCTATAGTCCTTTCAAAATCTTCAAAACACTGGTTGTTTCTCTCCAGCCAAATGCTCCACATCAAACAATGAGGGACAAAAATCCAAATAACACCGTTACGATGAAGACCAAAATTTCCTTGCCAACAAGCAAGGAGCTCAACTACAGTCTTTGGCATCGCCCAGTGGATACCAAACAAGGTGAACACCATAGACCACAACTCATAAACAATAGGACAATGTAGTAAAAGATGGTCTACCGATTTTCCATTACTTTCACACATAACACCAATCAAGAATCAACACCTTCTTACGTAAATTACCAACAGTCAAGATCGTTCCTAAAGCTGCAGTCCAAACAAAAAATGCAACTCTGGAAGGAACCTTTTGCCTCCAAATACTTCTCCAAGGGAAGGATTGAGTACATACACCGAACAAAGCCTGATAGTAACTGCTTACCTCAAAACCCTTGCTCTTAGCAGGTGTCCAACACATCTTATCCTCACCAATACCTCTCAATGAGACTCCATATATAACATTCCAAAAAACAGACAGAATTTGATTCCCTATCATGAATTTCTCGCAAGAATTCTAAGTCCCAAAAAAGAATCCCATTAGAAAACTGCATGAGATCAACCACATAAGCCTCCTTATCATTACTAATTCTAAATAAATCTAGAAAACACATACTCAAAGGATTATCCCCACACCAGACATCATGCCAAAATTTCACTCTAGTTCCATCTCCAATCTGAAACTAAATGCAGCGAGAAAAAGTAAACCAACCACTACTGATAGTTTTCCATAAACTCACCCCATAGGAGCCTAGAACAGAATTAGAGCACCCATCTCCCTCCTCGGCTCCATATTTAGCCCTTATAACCCTTCTCCATAGCACTTCTCTCTCATATGCAAATCTCCACAACCATTTTCCCAATAGTGCTTCATTAAAGTATCTCAAGTTTCAAATTGCTAGACCCCCAAACTAGATAGGAGAGCATTGCTTGGACCAATGCACCAAGTGATGTTTAGAATCATCTCCTAGACCACCCCAAAGAAAATTCCGTTGAAGTTGTTCTATACAATATGCTATATCTACTAGAATTGGAAAAAGGGAAAGGAGATAAGTAGGTAAATTAGATAAAGTACTTTTTATGAAAGTAAGTCTCCCCCCTTTGGATAGATACAATCTTTTCCATCCTGCTAACCTCCTTTCCACCTTCTCAATGATGGGATTCCAAACTGCTCTATGTTTCCATTTTGCACCCAATGGAAGGCCTAAATATTTCATAGGAAGTGAGCCTTGCATACAACCCAATGCATCTAATAACATCTCAAAATTTGGAACCACTCCCACAGGAACTAGTTCAAACTTATCCAAATTAATTTTCAATCCCGATACAATCTCAAACCATAACAAATCAAGCGCAAAAACAGCATCTAGTCGATATTAGCATCACACATAACCAACGTATCATTTGCAACGAGAAGATGAGATACCTGTAAGTTATCACATATGGAGGTTCCCACACTAAATCCAGATAATCGACCTTCCGTCACCACCTTATCCATCATTTTGCTAACTGCCTCCATAACAACAAAAAATAATAATGAAGACAGAGGATCACCATGTCGTAAGCCTCTATAATTCTCAAAGAAACCACATGGAGCTCCATTAATCAGAATTGAGAATTTGACCATGGATATACAATAAAAAATCCATTTTCTCCATTTTTTTGGGAACCCAAGCCACTCAAGCATGTACATTAGGAAACCCCAGTTCACATGATCATAAGCCTTCTCCACATCCAACTTGCATAACACCCCTAGAATTCCTAATCTTAACCTACTATCCAAACATTCATTTGCAATGAGACATGAGTCTAGAATTTGCCTATTCTTAACAAAAGCATTTTAAGACTCCGAAATAACATCCCCGATCACCTCTTTCAACCTATTAACCAATACTTTAGCAATAATTTTGTAAACCCCCCTATCAGACTAATAGGCCAAAAATCTTTCACCTCTTTTTTTTGATAAGTAATAAGTATATTGATATAAAAAAGGAACATCCTAGTACATAGGGAGTGAACAAGGGAAAGGAAATCAAATACAAAAATTGCAAAAGTCTAGGAAATCAATAAAAGAAGGGAATGATTGTTGTTGCAAAGCAAACAACCAATCCCTTAAAATTCTAAAAAAGAGAAGCTTGAGGTTCAGAATAGATCTCTCAATATCTTCAAAACATCTACTATTTCTCTCCCTCCAAAAACACCACATTAAGCAATGAGGAATGATGGACCAAATGTAACCATTTTACCTCTACTGCATCTAACTTTTTAGGAATCAAGGAGATAAAGGTTGCATTTAAACTTTTCTCAAACTGACCTCTCTCAAAAAAAACTTGAAAAATCTCCATGAGATCTGATTTGATAACATCCCAGCAAGCTTGGAAAAAAAGCCATAAGGAAACCATCCGGGCCAAGAGCTTTATCCCCCTCAAAGTCTTTAACTACACCAAAAACTTCCACATCATCAAAAAGCCTCACCAACCAGCTAGCCTTGTCATCAAAGATTTTAGGAAAATTCAGCACATCCGGATGTGGGCGATAGACTTTATGTTCCGTTAATAAATTTTTATAAAACTGAATAATGCAATCCTCTATACTTTTTTGATCAGAAGTCAAGACCCCATCAACCTTGAGATTAGTAATTGCATTGTTTCTTCTATGTAAGTTGGCCATTTAATGAAAGTACTTTGTGTTGCTGTCCCCTTCCTTCAAGTAGAGCATTCTTGATTTTTGCCTCCAACTAATCCCTTCCAAAAGGCTGATTTTTTTAAATTCTGTTTGAAGCCTTGCCTTCTCTAACTTCTCCTATTCTAATAGAACTACCACTTCCTCTTTTGCATCCAAAGCATTCAAATCACTCCACATTTGTATTTTTTTTTACAGCCACGTTTCCGAATTCCAATTCGTTCCACTTCTTCAAGTTTGCCTTTAGGGCTTTTAATATCATGGCCATTCTGTAGCTAGGTGTACCTTGGAATTGAAAAGAATCCTACCAATCTTTCACCTTCCCCACAAAACCTTCCCCTGGAGCCACATATTCTCATAACGAAAAGGTCTTCGTCCCTTCTGAATTGCACCACCCTCAAGGATAATTGGAAAGTGATCAGATAAGACTCTAGCCAACCTCCTCTGTGACATATTGAGTTAATGCTCTTCCCAATCAAGAGAAAAAATGAATCGATCTATCTAGGATCCAGAGATAGAATTGGACCACGTATACCTACCACCTGCCATAGGGATATCAAACAAACCATGCACAGAAATGAAATCTGAGAAGTCATGCATTGCTTGAGTAAAATTAACAGCCCCTAATTGCTACATTGGGAAACGAACAACATTGAAATCCCCTAATACACACCAAGGCACGTTCCGCTAACTATGAAGACCTGACAATTCCTCCCACAACAATACGCTCCCTATCCACACTAGGACCATAAACACCCATGAATGCCCATTCAAAATTATCACCCACATTCTTGAATTTGCAAGAAACTGAGTAGTGCCCCACAGCTTCTTCTAACTTCTCCACTACCCTACTATCCCACATAACCAAAATCCCTCCTAAGGGGATTAAATAACCCTCAGAAGATGGAGGCTTGTAAGAATCTCCTTAAGGAGAGGCAGTGTGATATAGTATGCCTCATGGAAACTAAGCTTCCTTCATTAAATTTTGTTGTTATGCAAAGCTTATAGGGTAGTCCCTTCATTGATTGGGCTGTCCTAGATGCAGTTCAAACATCCAAGAGGGTTCTGCTACTTTGGGATAAGCGGGTGGTTGAGAAAATTGATGTTTTTGTTGGTCAGATTTCTGTTAGTGTACTTAGGAGAGTATTGGATGGTTTTGAATGGGTTTGCACTGGTATATGTGGTCCCAATGCAGACCATCATGGGCTGTTTTGTGGGAGGAGTTATCCAGGGTGCGTGTTCGGTGGACCACGGCTTGGTTATTATTTGGAGATTACAACATCATTAGATATCCATGTGAGAGGCTTGGTTGTGAGTCTTTCAGCCCAGCCATGTTTGCTTTTTCGGATTTTGTAGAGAATAATTACCTAGTGGATTTACCATTAGATGGGGGTTTCTTTCACTTAGTTTAGGGATTCTGAGCCGCAGTCTATGTCCCATAGTAACAGGACTTTAGTATTTGTGGATTGGGTGGATCATTTTGGAAATGTGTATCAAATGGTGCTTCCTCGTGTTATTTCTGATCATTGTCCGCTTTTGGTGGAAGCTGGTGGTGTTGGTAGGGGGCGCTATGCTTTTAAGTTTGAGAATATGTGCTAAAAGTTGAAGGTTTTGTTGAGAGAGTTCAACAATGGTGGAATGGGTATTGTTTTATGGGCTTTCCAAGTTTTGTTTTGGCTCAGAAATTAAAGGCTCTTAAAGAAGACCTAAAGAAGTGGAATAAGGAGGAATTTGGAGATTTGGCGAAGAGTTTGATGTTTGAATGATTGGGTTTGGATGCTAAGGATGAACTACGAGGCCTTTCGTGCCGAACACAAGTTAAAGGAGATATTGAAGTTTTAGCTACTATGGAAGAGACTTTATGGAGACAGTCTTAAGAGCTAGTCACTTTAGGAGCATAGAGGTAGGTGGGAATCTGTTGTACGTTCTCAAGTGGTAGTGGTTCAGTTCTATCAGGATCTCTATATAGAGACAGATGTGTGGCATCCAACTATGGATGAGTTGGATTTCGCTTGTATTAGGGAGGATGAAAGGTTGTCCCTTGAGAAGGAGTTCTCGAAAGAAGAAGTTACTTAGGTTCTGACAGAGATGGAGGGGGATAAAGCCTCTGGTCCGGATGGATTCACCATGGCATTTTTTCACAAATGTTGAAGTGTGGTGGAGGTTGATGTTATGGTTGTATTTAAGTACTTTCACGAGTACTCTGTGTTTGAATGGTCTCTAAATGCCTCTTTCCTCTCTTTAATTCCCAAGAAAAATAATGCTATAAATATTAAGGAATTTCGGCCTATCAATTTGGTGGGTAGTGTGTACTGTGTACAAGCTGATGTCTAAGGTGTTGGCGAATAGATTGAGGGTGGCGTTAGACAGTTTGATCTCTGAGTATCAAAATTCCTTTGTTGGTAGGAGACAAATTTTAGACTCAGTGCTTATTGCAAATGAGTGCCTAGATGGTAAGTTGAAGTGTCATTCACTGGATGTTATTTGTAAGTTGGACCAATGTAGTTAAAGGTGTTCCGGGCACTCACCTAGGCGCCCAAGTGAAGCGAGGTGCTAGAAAATTGCCTCAAAGGCATTGAGGCGAGGCGCCTTTAGTGAGCCGCTTGCCCAAATGTATTTTGTTAGGCAAGAGGCGAAAGCCTCAATAAATTTTGGCATTTTAAAGCCACTAATGGCATGTTTTGTAAATTTAAAGAGGTGCAAGGTTGGCTTTAAACTTGTTATCCTTAATGGGGATGAGTTGTCACCCATTAGTTCAAATAAATTAATATAAAAAAAAAAAAAAAATTTAAAAAAAGCATAACACAAAAGATCCAAAATGAATTTTCGAGAACAACTCTTCTTCGATAACTTTCAGAGCAAAGCATTGGTCTTTCTTCTTCTTCTTCTTCTTCTAGGGTTTGGAAGAGAGGTACCACTGAGAGTGGGCCAGTGGTTGCCAGCAGTCAACCAACATCAGGTAATTTTTTCCTATTCTTTTAGTTTTTTTTTTTACACTTCTTTTTTCCTGAGTTCTCTTTCACTGCTTCGGTGCCTCCAACAACTCTTTCCTCTCTAATTCTTCTCTACTTTTTTTTTCCCCTTTACTCTTCTCTCTAGGACTCTGTCTCTAGCAACTCTCTCCTCTCTATTTTTTCTCTGTTTTTTTTCCCCCCTTACCCTTCTCTCTTGGATTCTAACTGTCTCCAGCAACTCTCTCCTCTCTGTTTTTTCTCTGCTTTTTTTTTCCCTCTACCCTTCTCTCTTGGCCTTCGACTATCTCCAACAACTCTTCCTTTTCTGTTTTTTCTCTGCTTTTTTCTTTTTTTTTCCTTTACCCTTCTCTCTTAGACTCTAACTATCTCACAGCAAATTTCCACTATATTTTTCTCTATTTTCTTTTCCTATATTTTTTCCTTTTCTCGAGCTCATTACTTCACTCAATTTTTAGAGCTTAAACCATAGTAAATGATACATAGCTAGTTATTCTTTAATACCTATTAAATGTATTGTATTGGGTTTCATTTTTTTATATGTAGAATGGCTTCAGATAATGGGAAGAGAAAAGATCTAGGATGGAAATATAATTATTTAGATATAGTAAAGACAAAAATTCAATGACTTGCCTCTTTTGTAATAAAGTCACAAAGGGAGGGATACGTAGAGCAAAGCAGCATCAAGTGGGGAATTTTAAAAGCACTACAAAGTGTTTAAAATGTCCTAATCACGTTAGAGAAGAGCTTGCGCATTATATGGCAGAGAAGGAGAACTATGACAAGATGTCTGATTTTGATGATATAGATAATATGATTGAAATTGAGGATGTAGATGATGATGAGGTAGAGGAAGTAGAAGTTGTCCAAAAAGGAAAAAAATCATGCTCTAGTAAGAGAGGGGCTGGTAGTAACACCCAAGTGAAACCTGTGAAATTATTGTCAAAGTCTAAAAAATTGAAAGGTTCCATTGATTTTTTTGTGACATTAAAGCCAGAAAAAGTGGTTGAGGTTAGGAAACATGGTAAGATGAAGCAAACTAACATCAATGATAAATTTGAGAAAAGAGCATAAGCTTACCAGTATATTGGCCGGCTATTTTATCTAGCCGGTATACCATTCAGTGTTGCTCACTTAGATCCCTTTAAATGGGCTATTGAAGCTATTGGCCAGTACGGTCCAAATATGAATCCTCCTAGTTACCATGAGTTAAGAATTCCAATCCTCAAAAAGGAGGTGGCTTAAACAAATGAGTTATTGAGTGATCACAAGGAATCTTGTAGGAAATATGGTTGTTCTATCATGTCTAATCAGTGGACTAAAAGAACCAATAGGACCTTGATGAACTTTTTGGTGAATTGCCCATCTGGAACCATATTTGTGAAGTCAATTGATGCATCATCTTTTATGAAAACTGGGGAAAAAACTTTCGAATTACTTGATACATTTGTAGATCAGATTAAGGAGGCTAATGTAGCCTAAGTAGTATCAAATAATGGATCTAATTATGTGTTGGCTAAGAAGTTGGAAGTAAAAAGGCCAAATTTCTATTGGACTCCATGTGCTACACATTGCATTGACCTTATATTGGAGGACACTGGGAAAATTCCTAAAATTGCAAAAACTTTGGAAAGAGTCATTCAATTGATTTGATATATCTACAACCATGGGGGTGTGTTAAATATGATGAGAGAATACACAAACCAAAGAGAGCTAGTTAGGGCTAGGAAAACTAGGTTTAGCACTTCATATCTTACGTTAAAATCCATTTATAAGTAAAAGCATAACTTAAGGGCCATGTTTACTTCTAAAGAGTGGGTTCATAGTAAATGGGCAAAGGAAGCAAAGGTTAAACGAGTAGCAGAAACGATTTTGATGCCTTCTTTTTGGAATACTATAGTTTACATTCTTAAAATTATGGGCCCTCTTGTTCGAGTTCTTCGCCTTGTTGAATGAGAGGAAACCGGCTACAGGTTACATATATGTGGCAATGGATAGGGTCAAAGAAGCTATTATAAAAGCTTTTAATGAGAATGAAGAAAGGTATTCAAATATTTTTAAAATCATTGATGAGAATAGGATTGTCAACTACATCTGCCTTTGCATGTAACGGGTCATTTCCTGAATCCAGAGTATTTCTATTTCGATCTTAAGATAGAGAAAAAGGAAGAAATTATAGCTTGATTGTATGCTTGTATAGAGAAACTAGTTCCTAGAAATGAAATTCAGGACAAGATCATGTTTGAGCTATCCATGTATAAGAAAGCTAAAGAACTCTTTGGCATTCCATTGGCAGAAAGATCAAGAAAGACAAGGGCTCCAAGTAAGAAAGCATTTCTATCTAACTTAAAATGACTAGAACAATGGCACTTTTTAAAAATAAAAAATATGACTTCTATGATATATCACATATCATTACTCATACTTATTTTTGTAACATAGCTAAATGGTGGAGTTTGTATGGCAGCTCAACTCCGAATTTGCAACAGTTAGCTATAAATATCTTGAGCTTGACTTTTAGTGCATGTGGTTGTGAGCATAATTGGAGTGTGTTTGAGCAAGGGAGTTTTAAGGATAATAAGTAGATTTTATCCTTTGATGAACTACTTTATTTCATAGAAAGTTCCAAAGGTTTAATTATTCACTAATAGTCTAATACTTAGTTTTCATAAATGCTTGCAGATTCACATTCACACAAAAAGAAGGAATAGACTTGCACAAAAATAACTAAATGATCTAGTCTTTGTGAAGTATAATCAAAATATCAAGGCATGATATGATAAGCATGATGTTATTGATCCCATCTCCTTAGATGATATAGATGAAAGTAATGAACGGTTGTTAGGGGAAATGGGTCTGAACCATCTATGAATATTGAAGATGAGTTGGTTTTTGATAATGATGATGATGGTTTGACATGGGGTGTAGTGGCAATATTTTGATTTAATATAATATTCTTATACATGGTTTAATCTATGAACAATATTTTGATTTAATATAATATTCTTATACATGATTTAATCTATGAACAATATTTTGATTTAATATTCAGATTTAGTTGATATTTGGATGGAGGCTAATTTTTTAATGGTGATTTATGGTTTAATATTCAAACTTAGTTGATATTTGGATGGAAACTAATTTTTTAGTTGGGATTCAAACCCAAAAACTGGTTTTATAGACTAGCTCCTATCCATTAGGAATAGAGTCAGATTTGTTTATATAATATTCTTATACATCAAATATATTAGATTGGAACCCTATATGTAAAATAACTATATTTAGAATTTGGCGTCTCGCTTCACTCGGGCTAGCACCTTTTTGGCGCCTCATTGCCTCAGGCGATCCAAGGCCTTGGCACCTTAAGGGCGCCTTTGACTACCTTGAGTTGGACATAGAAAAAGCATATGATCATGTGAATTGGAATGCCTTATTCTATTTGTTGAATAGGATGGGTTTTGGGGTGAAGTGGAAGGGGTGAATTAAGGCTTGCATTACTACTGTTTGTTTCTCTGTTCTTGTGAATGGCCCCGACAGGTTTTTTTTCGGAAGTTCTCATGGTTTTAGACAGGGTGATCCGTTGTCCCCTCTTCTATTCCTTTTGATTATGGAAGTATTAAGTCGGATTCTGAAGAGAACTAAGGAGAGTGATCTTCGTGGTTTTCATGTGGGACCAGTTAACTCCGCTGGGATATGCATATCACATTTGTTGTTTGCAGATGATACCATTTTGTTCTATGATGCTTCTAGAGAACAGTTGTTGTCCATTAGGCTAGCTTTGTCTTGTTTTCAAGCTTTTACTGGTTTGAAAGTAAATGTAAGGAAGAGTGAGATTGTCCCGGTTGGGGAGGTTAGTATAGCTGATTTGGCTAATACACTCCGGTGCAGGGTGGGTAGGCTGCCTATGAAATATTTGGGAATGCCGTTGGGTGCTCCGTTTAAGACAGCATTCATTTGGAATCCTATTTTTGAGAAGATAGAGAAGAAACTTTCATGCTGGAATCGTCTTTATTTGTCTAAGGGTGGTAGACTTACTCTATTGAAGAGTAACCTTTCTAGTCTTCCTAAGTATTACCTATCCTTATTTACCATCCCTGTAGCTATGGCTAATAGGTTGGAACGTGTTTCAAATATTCTTTGGTGGCTTGGGAGAAGGTGTGTTCACCTTTAGAGATGGGTTGGTTTGGAGATTAGGAAGTTAGTGCATTTCAATCAAGCCCTATTAGGAAAATGGTTATGGAGGTTTGCATAATAAGGGACCCATCTCTGGCGGAGGATTGTTGCCACTAAATATGGAAAGGGTCAAGGGGGGTGGAATACTAAAGTATGCAAAAGAGCCCACAAATGTGGTCTATAGCGTAATATTAATGAAGGTTGGGAGAGATTCTCCAAATATTTGGCCCTACTAGTGGGTAATGGCTCTCGCATTCTTTTTTGGCTTGACAGGTGGGTTGGGGATATCTCACTTAAAATGCTCTATCCTCAGTTATATGCGTGTTCAAATGACAAGGAAACTTGCATTTTTATGTTTTGTATTATCAGGAGGGTGGAAATAATAGAATTTGGAATTTGAGATTTTTATAAGGCCTTTCATGAGAAGGAATTAGAAGTTGCCTTCTCTTTCCTTGATTTCATTCAATCTCGAATTCCTAGGGGTGTTGGGTGTGATAGTTCCCGTTGGTGTCTTAACAGGAATGGTAAGTTTGATATTTGGTCCAATTACAATAAGATCTGGGGTGCTTCTATCCCTAGCTTCTCATGGAAGGATATTTGGAAAGTTAAAGGTACCTAAAAGAGTGGCTTTCTTCATGTGGATAGCAGATCATGGTCGGATCATATTATGATCCTAACATCCCACATGAATTAAGTATAAGCTTAACCATGTGTTTAAAAACTCGTGGGCACCCTTTCCTTGCAAGCCGGTTTTGTAACATTCGATATCAGAGCCAACCACCACCTCAATTAATCGGGTGAAGCTCATAAAGTATAAGATAAAATAAGTTGCGACTTTGTGGTCGGATCTTGAAAGAGGTGACCTAGACGCTAGATTAAAATAATTGATAGGTGAGTGGAGCCACTAAAAGAGAATAGGCTACCATCAAATCCATGTCGCTAAAGTAAGTCGTCGTAGACATCGGCTGCAAAACATGGTGGTCTGTTATGATCCTAGTGTCCCTCATAAATTAAGTATAAGTTTAAGTATGTGTTTATAAGCTCTTAAACACCCTCCCCTTGCAAGTCGGTTTTCAAGGGTGAGTTCTACACATAAGTTTGTAATAGATCCTTACCTTGGATAATTTGAGGCTTCGGGGTCCCTCTTTAGAGAATTGGTGTTGTATGTGCTGCTATAACGAGAAATTTGCGGATCATCTTCTCCTCCATTGTCCTGTAGTTCACTCATTGTGAGTGCATATGCTTCAAGTATTCGGGATCCAATGGGTCATGCCAGGTTTTGTGGAAAGTTTGGTGTTTTGTTGGAGTTATTGGCTGGGGAAATTTAATTCGGACATATGGAATATAGTTCCTAGCTATTTAATGTGGATTGTTTAGATGGAAAGAAATCAGCGCTCTTTTGAGACTAAAGAGAAATCGCTTGTTCAATTACAAGCTCTGTGCCAAAAAACTCTTTTTGATTGGTCTAGGTGCTAGGGTTCTTCGAATTGTTCTTCCATCATTGAGTTTCTTTCTTCTCTTAGAATTGTCGCACTTTGGGGTCGCACTTTGGCAAATCCGTGTTGTATGTGTTGTAGTGATGGGGAGTCCGTAGACCATCTCCTTCTTCATTGTCCTGTTACACATGCCCTATGGACCTTTATGCTTCAAGCTTTTGATATTCATTGGGTTATGCCAGGATCGGTGGTGGGATTGTTGTCTTGTTGGCATTAGTGGCTTGGGAAGCACAACTCAAATATTTGGAATTTGATATCAGGGTGCTTAATGTGGGTTGTTTGGTTGGAACAGAATCGTCACTCCTTTGAGATCTTGGAGAAGACGTTGGACAAGTTAAAGGTTTTAAGTTAGCGTAGTCGTCTTTTTGAGTGGTCTTGTTGTTGGGGTTTTACTAAGTCTTCATCTCTTCCAGAGTTTTTGTTTTCCCGTAGATTAACTATTTGATTTCCCTCTCCTTCGTTTGGCTGTTTGTTTCTTCTGTTTCTTATTGCTCATCATCATGAACAACTTGTATTATTCTTCTTTTTCTTATTAATAATAGTTCTTTGATTATCTATCAAAAAAAAAAAAAAGATTTGTCCCATAAGTTGCTTTTTCTATCTTTGTTGTTATATGCCAAAGAACTCTTTTTAATTGGTCTAGGTGTTGGGGTTCTTCAAATTGTTCTTCCATCATTGAGTTTCTTTCTTCTCTTCGAATTGTCCCATAAGTTGCTTTTTCTATCTTTGTTGTTGCTTGTTGCTTTTGCTTGTGTTCACCGTCATGAACACCTTGCATTTGCTTTATTCGTTTTTACTCCATTAATAATATTCTTATTACTTATCAAAAAAATGTTTACTAATTATATTTGAAAAATAAAAATAAAAAATTTGTTATCCTGTACAAGGCAAAGAAGAGAAGTTGAGCACACAAGTATTCTGGACAGAATTTGATAAATTCATACCTGCAAAAAGTCACATATAACTGAAACAAATTGGCGAAGCTTTTGCATAAAAATGAATTTATCATTGGCAATAGACAGGGACTTTCCAAAAGCAGTAATATTCGCATATGAGGCAGACAAATCTTCATCAGTCTTTGTCAATGAAGACATGGTTCTGCCATGAGATTCCTTATTAAAGAAACAAACAAAAAGTAAGTAAGTTTAAAGTATGGAGATATATGCATAGACTAAAAGCATAGAACATTGTTAATATATATGTCATTTCAACACTTCGTTTCATACCCATGGACAATTTTGCAAAAAACAAAAAAAAAAAAAAAGGAAAAATGTACATATGTATGGTCCAAGGTTAACCATCTTCCATTATGCAACAAACAAGTTACTTCAAATAAAAAATGAAGACACCATTCAAGCAATATTTGAAGGCCAAGACAAGAGTTTTGTAGCTCAATTGACACATCCTGATGTATCCAACAAACGCATCCAATGTTCAAAACCACCATCTCCCAACTATTGAGGTCTTCACCTCTATCTAAGTGAACCTAGATAAAGACAAGTCTGTTCAAATACTTGGTTTTCTTTTTATTTCAAAGTCTCATTATTTAGTGGGTGCTATTAGCATGCATCAATATAACCTAACCCATGGCACCAACCACCAACAAAAACTCTCCAGCCATCTCTGAACATAATAGAGATTAGTACAGCAGTTGCCTAGTTATTTATGACCTAATGACAGCCACAAATGAACGGCTACAATTTGGTTTTGTAAGTTACACATGCATCTAATGGGTCTTAAACCCACGACCATACTCTCCACCCCATTCTTAGTTACCTCAAAGTTCATTCACTTTTTGTCTAACGGTTGGCACCAAGAGCCTTGCAGCTCAATTGATTGGCACCTTTAGGTATTTCAATGAAACATCTAGGGCTCAACCCCCCACCCCCCACAATCGAATTATTAAAAATAAAATAAAAACAAACAAACAAACTTTTTTGTCTAATGAGATGAAGATTTTTATTTCCAATAGCATTTCCATTTTCAATTCACCTACACAGCTAGAGCTTCCAATGCCCCTCTTCAACCTATAATGGGTTATAAAACTGCCACAGCACCTTTTTGCTGTTTCTAACTGCCAGAAACTTCAAAATGGCAACTAATTCAACAATGCATAACTAATGTATATGCATGATGATTACAGAAATTTCTGAAAATTATTAGGCGTTGATTGTAAAGAATTAGATTTATGGAGTTATTGCTGTCACTTCAATATGTGATTATCAACAGGCTGAGATGAAAAGAATACTTCTTAAATGTTAAAGAAATTCTACTGTGTTAATTTGCTTCTTCTTTTTCAAACGGAAATATGTATTTTGCATCTAACCAGTTCTTTCTTCTTAAGGTTATACTGTTAAACTTATATATTCTACAATTTTTTTCTTCTCAAAGGCACTCATATGTGAAAAACTCATAAATGAGAAACCGATTTATCAGACAACAACAATAAGCCACTCATGACCAATTATTATCAAACTTACTAGCTCTGACGTTTTAGCATACAGCACAAACTTAATATAAGAACATAATATATCACTACATATTTAAACAATTCTCAGGTTCAATTTGGCAATGAGACAAGTATTCCATACCTTGAGCCTCTTTACATTCTCCTGCAAAGCTTTTTTAGCAATCTCAGCTTGCTTCGGTATCGACATCATGGCATCCAAACCTTGTGAGGCTCCAACTACCCCACTTATACTTGGCACTCCTGACACACTCGTCACCGCAGGATAAACAAACTTCTGCTGCTGCTGCTGCTGCTGCGCACTGTGAACAACAGGAACAACACTAGTGGCAGTCACAACAGCCACTCTACCCGTCCCATCATCCATTCTCTTCCCTAAACCCTTCCGAAACTGCTCTTCCTCCCATATCTTCTCTTCCTCATCCTCATCCACTCCCTCATCCTCACCGCTATCCTTCTTCCCAAAATTCACATCAATTCCCCTCTCGTCCACATCTTCAAACACGCCCTTCTTCATTGTAACCGTCTCAGTCTTCTCCCCAAACATTGCAATTCGGCCACGAAACTCTGGCTCCTCATCACTCAGCCCTTCAGCCTCACCATGATTGCTGCCTCCATCCAATGAGATATAATCAGGCGCAGCGGCACGAGATTGCCGTAACCGCTCCCTCTTGGCACGAATAGCATTGATAGTAGCTTGATCAGGAAACAATGACAAGTCCCTCGTAGGTTTTCCAATCCCTAACGAAGCCAATTTCGCCTCAGTATCCTCAGCATTACGCCTATCTTCTTCTTCGTCGTCCAATTCTTGTTCAGAGGAGGGTTTGACGAGGCCTTTGAGGACTACGATGGGCTCAGAGGCCGCCACAGCCGGACGAGAAGGCGCAAGTGTTCGAGTGTTTTTCTGGAGTTCTAAGAGGGTTTCTTTGGTGTAAGTGCCGGCTTGGGGTTGAACATTGGAGGAGGTGGTTGTGGCGGTCGCCGATTGGCGGTCTCTGAGAGAAGTGATTTTATGTTTGGTTGTTGGGCGGGAAGAGGAGTTACTAGTGGTTTTCTTCGAGGTGGAGGACGGTGTTTCAGCGGCGGAGGCGTCTTCGTCATCTGCGAAGCTGAGGAGTTTTTTTGGTTTAGGTTTGGCGGAACGGGCAGTCGTTGTGATGGTGGTGGAGGAGGAGGAGAGATTGGCGTCGTCGTTTTGGTTGTCGTCGTTATCGTTTCCGCGGCGGCGGAAGTTCTTGGCTCTGTTACTGCTGCTCATGGTGGTGAAGATTCACTGAAAAAAAAAAAAAAAAAAAGGTTCGAGTTAATAGTTCTTGAATTCGAAGTCCGAACTGAGTATAAGAGCAAAACCCTAGGAGAGAGAAAATCGCAAAATTGTTTACCTGTAGCTGTAATGGAGTCAAAACCCTAAATTTAAGACTGGAGATAGATAATCCCTAAAAACCCCTGATTTGCCAGAATGTATATTCTATTATATACATACAGACAGACGGTATATCTGCATATAGACTGTAGAGTGACCGGAACGGAACGGAGAGAGTGTCGGAATTTTTTTTTTTTTTTTAATTCACAGAAAAGAAGAATGATGATACAGATGGCGAAATTTGCTGAATGGTAACTTTTTAGGAAAAAAAATTTTTAAACTGGAAAACTTGAGTTCGGTAAAATATAGGAAACTTTTGGCATGCTGTAATGGCCCGGTTTGGATAGCACGTTTAGTTGCAGTGCGTTTTGAGTTGTGCGTTTTCTCTTCTTTTTTTTTTCGCACTTGTTGACTTTGGGGGACAATATTTACTATGCGTATACTGTGCGTGCAATGTTCACGCACTGTTCACGCAATATTTAATATTAAAAGTGGGTCCCACAATACTATTCACACATTTAAAAATTATTTTGTTACAGTGTTTTCAACAACAATAAGTGCTATCCAAACGGACCCATAGATTCTGTAATAATAGGATGGTTATTCATGTGTAATATCAATTTAGTCATTTTTTTTTTTGAGAAAGAAAAAATAGGGGTTTTTGTGGTCATATTGCACCTCTGGACAGGGAGCCAGTGGCCTCAGTTAGGGAGTCCGTAGTCGATACCCATTCTGTATCCTCTGTGTAGGAGTCACCTCACATTTTGTGAGTACACCTCACTACTAAGTTTACCCACCAACGAAAGCTTGCAGGCAGCGGGACTCGAATCTAGGTGTGTTCCACGAAGCGTCCGAGCCTTACCCACTCAGCCAAGCCCTCGTTGGCAATTCAGTCATTTAGCTATATCTTTATTACACGAATTAGTTATTATAATATAATAACTATTCTTTAAATTGAAGTTATTTCTCTTTCAAATAGATGTAATAACTACTCTTAATGAATTAATAAGTTTTAAAATTAATATATTTTCAAAAATATAAAGTTTCCTTATACATAATTTTTTACAAGCTTTTTGTATGTAATAACCAAACTTATAAATAATAATAACTACCTATTATAATGTTTTCTACTTCCAGTAATAAATGTTATTATCCTTAATGTAATGGCTAAGGTGACTGAAGTATTAGACTTCATGTGGGGACGCGGTGGGCTAAGGTGGACAGAAGTTACAAGAAGTATTAGACTTCATGTGGGGACGTGGTGGGACTTGGGAGTGGAGCAAGCTTCATGAAAAGAACTTTTTGGAATAGTTGTTTGTTTTTTTAAGTCGGACTCGTGCTCCATGTGGTTTTTTTTTTTTTTTTTTTAAATCCATGTTAGATGACTATCAATTGGAGCTTGAGTTTGCTAAACTCGATTTTGGGTTGTAACTCAAGTTTACTAAACTCAAGTTCCAAAAACAATCCACATAACTAAATAATTTCAAATATATACTATTCACCAAAATTTTTCCTAAAAAGTTACTATTTGGAAAATTTTTCCTGATACGAGTACAAGCATGTTTTTTCTTCTTTTTTTTCCCTTGTACTAGTCCTATTCCTAGTCCTAGGGTCCATTTGCTTAGGAAGATGGAAAAGTGAGAGAATAGAAAATAGAGAGTTGATAGAAAAGTAGGAGGATAGAAAAGATTTTAGTTTCCTTTATTTGTGTTTGGTTGAGATGATGGAAAAATGGAGGGATGGAAAACTTTTTTGTTTGGTTAAAAATAAAGTTTGTATAAATTTATCATCATGTCCCTACTAAATAAAACAAAAGGTAACACATTATACTTATAAAAAATTGTGTATAGATAGACACTTTATTTATAAAAAATAAAATAAAAATAAAAATTAACACTTCCATACAAAAGCAAAGAAGAAGAGGTAGCAAACACGTTAATAACAAAGAAAGAAAAAATCAAAGGAAAAAAAAATGAAGAAGAAGAAGCCAACACGTTGGAGACTTAGAAGTGAATTCCAAGGGTATTTTTGGAAGCTCATTTCATTTCATGAGCTTCCCCTTCCCAGTAATCTCTCCATTTTGGAGAGAAAACTTTTTGGTGGGCCTTGGGAGAAAACAGTTGGACCCCACTGTTTATTTTTCTTTCTCTCCACCTAGCCAAACACACTCTAAAAAGTTTCACTTCCTATTTTCTCTCCAAAGTTTTCCATCCATCCTATTTCATCTCCAAACAAACATACCCCTAGTCATAGAGGAAAGAGTTTAAGTGGTTGATTTGCAAATTGCAATTTTGCATGGATGCCCGGTCCTCAAACAAGGCCCAATCCGACACAACCTAACTCAAATTAAATTTTCAATTCAACTGAAAATCTCAATCAAACCCATTCTACAACAAAGGTCCAACCTGAAATCCCAAACCCCAAATGCTCATTTAAGCCCACACATTGAAACTACACTAACACAATCCTCTTAAGTCTAAGAGTTAGAAAATTATGTCAAATTTACATATTTAAGTACAAAAACTACTCACATCAGTCTATTTATAAACATGTATATTTACATTGTTGCTACAATAACCGTTTATTTTTACACTGTTACTATTCACATGCAAATCCATTTTTAATTTTTTTTATTCATATATATATATATATATATATATAGAGAGAGAGAGAGAGAGAGAGAGAGAGAGAGAGATGATTTCAAAGAGTAATAAAAAATTGATAAAAAAAATTTTAATAAAATATAGTGTAAAATAGATAATTTGACATTGGTGTCTTTGAAAAATAATTGTATAAAATAGAAAAAATAGGTTTTTATGCTAAAATAAACATAAATTTCTGTACAAGTTAATGTGAATACTTTAATAGAATTTTCAAAGCTATAAGTTCAAATTATTATTGTGAAAAATATTGTGGACGTAGGACTTCCAAAAAAATAATAGAAATGTTATATTCACAATATTTTTACAACATTTTCACAACAAATCATATGTGACAGGTTGTTATGGGTTATTAGTGGGGCAAAAAAGCAATTTCAGTGATAGATTCAAATTAGAACCAATAACAACTAACCACCTATAATTTGTTGTGAAAATATTGTAGATGTAGTACTTCTCTAATTAAAATAACATCATTAAAAAAAAAATCCAAATGGACAAAGAGATGATGTAGCATGTGCAAGCTCATCCCCACTCCTTAAATTGACCTTAGGTGTTGTCAAGCCCAAGCTAGGGAAGTTTTAGCCCAAGAATATCCAAAAATATGTATGAATTTGAATTTTGATTACATTTAATATTGAGATGTTTAATTTGTGCTAAAAACTAATCACCACACACCCTATACAAGGATCACATATGCATCATTCTAACTTTCTAAAAGTATGCACAATAAACCCTACCTACCACTTTTGCTGGCAACTTAAACCAAGAGCAAAACTAGAAGTTTTGATTTGGAATGGTTGAACTATAATAACGATATATTAGTAAAGAGAAATCTAAAACACAACATTCACACATTTACACACACAAAAGAAAATTATTAATAATAATCTTTTAATATAACTCACAATTTTAAAAACTTTACAGAGTATTCAAAAGTTGCCCACTTTGCTATAGATATGTATAATAATTTTATTTTATTTTAAAACTTTATTTTTTTTAAATTAAAAAAAAAAATGTCTCTTATCCATCAGGAATTATCAGTCATAACTTTAAATCTCATTTTCTAGTTTCTCATACATTTTGAGTCTAAATATAAGTTAGAAACATAACAATAACAACAACAACCAAGAGAAAATTGATTTTATTAAAAACAACTTGAACTTAAAACCATAATTGACTACATAAGTGTGAAAATAAAAATAAAAATAAAAATGAGAAATATAATTCTAATGATACTTATTGGAGGGGGTGAGATAAAATGGATTTAGATTTACATAGTGTTGTAGTTGAAGTAAAAAGGAAATGATAGAAAAAGGTGGAAGGAAAATAGAGGGGACATGGGGATTTTCCAACTGGAGCCACCAATATTTTTCCTTCCGAATAGAGGGGGTTGGGGGGCATGGAGATTTACAATATTGTGTGGAAGCCAAAACTACAACTGATGCAATTTACAAGCTAGAGCAATTACACCTCATTTGGATAAAGCTAGTTCCCAAAATTTCAAAGTGTTGTTTGATAAATGAAACCCCTTTTGAAGTTCACATGGAAAAATAGTACTCTCTTGCTCAAAGGGACAAATGGATCCCATTTTGAAGCCCACATCATTTTATTATTATTATTATATTAATGATGTTTAGCTAGAAGAATTAATCTCTCTATTTATTGTCGTTGACAGTCTGCCACCTAAACTCATTTGCCCACTTAAGCCCACCTAGTTAAATAAAACCCAAAACCACCCAATTATTAATTGGATCAAATCGGTATTGACCCAAGTAGAACCAATGAGCATAACTATTATTTACCTAGCCCAGTCCAACCTCTATAGATTTTGAAAAAAAAAAAAAAAAAAAAAAAACTAAATTCTCTTAGTCTCTCTCCACATCTATTCCTTCATTTCTCCATCTTTAAATTCAAATTAGGGTTTTCATTCCTCTCTCTTCAATTCTCATTTCTCATTGATTTTGTTGCCAATTTTCACATTATTGTCTAATCTCTCTTCGATTCTCACTATCTATTGTGCCAATTCGTCGATGTTTGACTTTGATCCTACATGATTTCATATTTTGGGCTTTGGATTTGTCAAAGCATGGCATTGTCTTTGATTCTCGCTGCCATTGATATCAACATGCATTTTCCTCCATTGTTAAGGTATATGTTTTGATTTGTGAAGCAACCTTGGCATTGTATATTTCAAAATTTTAATTTGTATTTTTTGTATTTGTTTGGTTACTAGAAAAGCATAGGAAAGTAAGAGAAAAATGAAATATTGAATTCTTTGATCCATGGAAACAAGACAAATGCAAAAAGGCCTAAGGCCATTTTATGATTCCATGGCCATGTGATAAAACAACCCCCCCCCCCCCCCTCCCACATGATCCCATTTTTCCAAGCTCCCTCAACCAAAATCTCTACCTATATTCCCTTTAAGGTAAGCTAATTATATATATATATATATATATATATATAAAGTTGTCAAGATTAGGATCCTACATAAGATTGTGGGTTATAAGGTGGGATCATGGATCGTAAGATCCTACATATGTTCAAAATTAAAGCAAAAAACACATTGATAGTAACTTTTTATGTTGAATAATCACGTAAATTATGAATTCATCAATTAAAAAAAAATTGCATTATATGACGTAAGTTTCATACCATATAATGCTAAATCTATACATTACACCAGCCAGGGCATGGGAGAGCGTTGACGTGGTTGGATCTAGACCCTACATATGGGCTAGCTGCGAGAGAAGGAGGGGAAACATTGGCTAAAGAAGAGGATCTTTGGTTTGTGCCATTGGCATGACCACCTTAGGGAAGAGTGAGATTTTGCACCTGACATGGACACTCAGCAGTTGCATAAAAGGAAGATAGCGTCCCTCTATGATCAGATACTATAAAACACCCCTTATTGGATGATTTTGTGCTGGACCACTGTCGAGGACAAGTGCATCACTCCTAGCTCCCCTAATGTCCCTTTCCTTTTCTATGGCTTGCTCCCTACGTTATAGCAAAACCACCTTCCATCCCACTGCCCTAACATCAGCGTGTTTTCTCTCCACTTCAGCCTTAACATAGTACAATAGCTGTATTGAGTTTCAAATGGAGGAATCATAGTTTGACACTTGTCCCTATGTACCTAACAACATTCCTTGTACTATAAGAGGAACATGTTGCTAGACAATTAGGGTAAGAACCTAGAGGAACCAAGAGAAAGAGCAAAAAGTTTGGGTAGGAAAGTAAGGTAGAGAGAAAAGGCTTTCTTTGGGAAAGAACATCACCATTGTACAAAGACCTTCATTTTTACATAGTAGAGAGTTCTACAGAGTGAAGGACATTCTCCCCTTGTTCACTCGTGGTTTTTCATCCCTTCTAAAGGGTTTTCCACATACTTCCCTATGTCTTCTTTACTTTCCATGTTATGCTTTTCATTTCTCTTGACGTTGAAGTGTTAAAGTTTTCATTTTTATTGTTCTTAAGCTTTTTCACTTAAATGTATTGCTAGATGCATAACCCATCCTCTCACATAGTTTTGATAATCTAACTTGCAAGTACATTTTTTGTGATTCCACTGGGGAGAATCTCTAGTTATTTTCCCTTTTAGTTATACTCTATTTGTCCTCTTTCCACTCCTATATTTGGTTATCTTTCTCCTTGGCCATTCAATGCCCCTGAGAAAGAAAAACACAAGTGCTCAAGTTGGTTCAGGTGAAAACCAGTAAGCAGAGGCAAGTGTGAACCATGTTTCCATGCACACTGAAGGCATAGAATCATCTGAGGAGGTTAGACAACCGAATAACAGGGACCTTGTGGTAGCCATTAAGAACCTTCAACGTTCTCAAGCCACCATGTGGGCACAATTTCAGTCCTTACGCCAAAGAATAGCCACCCCTCAAACCCCACAGGGAGGCGAGGACCTCAAGGAGAGATTGAAAGGCCAAATCTTGTCACACCCCAGAACCAAGATCGACCTCTCCACCAAAGGGCACCTCCATAGCCCGAGGGACCTCAAGCATCTCCCTACCTAACTAAGGATATTGTAGCCATCTTACTTGAGGCTAGAAAGGCGGAGAGTTCTACTTTCATTGACACGAGACCTCCTTACGCTGAAGAGATGGCTAGGAAACCTTATCTTGCCAACTAAACACCTCTAATCTTCCCTAAGTATGATGGTATGTGTAAAAACTCAATTTTGCACCCATAATTTAATCTTGGAAGATGATTAAAATGATCATTCTAAATAACCAAAAATCATAATTGCATTTCATGCTTTAAATCATTCATCACATATCATAAAAGTGATCTTAAGACTCTAACGATTGCAATGATATGCTTGGTTCCCAAATTGAACTATCGAATTGAAAAATATCACGAGATCAAGTTTAACAGTCTGCATGCATTTGGTGTGGGTGAAGCTGATCATGTGTGATTAATTAAATTAATTTTGATTGGTCAATAATTAAAATTAATTATGTAATTTATGTGATTGGCTGTTGGATTTGATAAAAAATAAGCTTAGTTGCATAGGAATGAAATGGATGGTCAGATAATAAGGGAATTGTTGATAATTAAGCTTTTAAAAAATAATTATCTTTCAGATAATTATTCTTTTAAGGACCTAATTATCAAATTAAAATCAATTTGTTTTGGATCTAAGTGTAATTTCCAACTTAGAAAATCCCTAAAAAAAAGTCCAAATCGAACAAAAAGAGAAAACTGGGCTGAGCACCCAAGAGTGCCAATCGGCACTCTAGGTGTGCCAATCAGCACTTCCACAGTGCCGATTAGAACAACTTCGAGATCTGACACAGAAATTCTTAGATCAGGTTAAAACACATCAAATTGGATTTTTTAGGGACAAAATTCGACCTAACTCGTATTTTTTAATTTCCTAAGCAACCCTAGCTTGTTTTTTAAGCACAACACCTCTATAAATACAGAATTAAAATCATAATTCAGCACCCCTTTGATCTTAACGTTAAAGAAATTCTAGAAGTCAAACTTTAAGACTCTTTTCTGTTAAGTATAATTTCTTTACGACTTAGAGAGACTCGCCCTCTGTCTAACTCTGAAGTGATTTCCCCATTCCCTTGTAGAATTCATTGATGCATTGATGCATGTAAGCTTCTATCTTTTTTATTTACATATTTGTGCATCCAATTCAGTTTTCCATGCTTTTCTAACATGATCTTTCTTTTTTTTCTTTTTTTTTTCCTTCTTTTTTTATATATTTTTTTTATGTCAAGTAAACATATTATGATTGTTTGTTTACATGCAAGTGTTTAATCATGTATATGTATAACGCATATGATTAAATCCTAGACTTGTTGCTTTATGTAAATAAAAATTAGATCTAAAAATTATTTTAAAAAATCTCTCTTGTTTTCTAAACCAAAAAACTAGATCTGACATTTATTTTCAAGATCTCATCTTTTTCTAAACTAAAAAAATCAGATCTATAAATTATTTTCAAAAAATCTCTATTGTTTTGTAAACAAAAAAGTAGATCTGAAATTTATTTTCAAAATCTCATTGTTTTCTAAACCAAAAATCAGATCAAAAATTTATTTTCAAAATCTCATTGTTTTCTAAACCAAAAATCATATCAGAATTTTATTTTCAAAATCTTTTTTTTTTCTAAACCAAAAATCAGATTTGAAATTTATTTTCGAAACCCCGTTCTTTTCCTAAATAAAAAATAAAATCTGAAATTTATTTTCCAAATCTCTACTATGGGGCCTGTTATTAAAAAATGTTGGAATCATCAAAAGTGGGCTCGGGGCCCAACGGCCCAATCCGAGGACACTTGGTTATCCGAGGATAGCTTAAAAATTTTATTATTATTAAATAAACAATATAAGAGAAAGGAATGGATATTATATATAATGGCATAACTCACGTCCGAGGACATCAGAGTCCGAGGTGAATGTAACTTTCATTTATGCCGAAGACTCCGCAAGATTATATCTGAACTGGAAGTTGGGTGCAAACCAAAGGAGGAGTCGGGGAGGATAGCAAATATCTTCCAAGGCCATCACCTCCACATTAAATGCTTTCCAGCTAACCCTCTGGTCGCATTAATGTGGAGGTGATACCTGAACAGTGACTAAGCAGCTTTATGGCCACTAAGCGAACGTTCCGGTAGGTGCTAGATGGGACAGAAAGGAGCTTCCCAGATAAGAACTACACGTGTACGATGGGAATGAAGGAGAAGGTGGTGTATATAACTGAGAAACGAATGAGATAAGGAGGACTTTTTGGGGGGAACCAGAAAAAGAAAGAAAAAGATAAACACCTTGAAAACCATGCCGAGAAGAATTTTTTCCCTTGAATCAATCTAAAGTACCCTTGATTACTGAATGAGTAGAACCTTTCCTGTCTAACAGTACCAGTTCTAATACCTATTCTCTATAAATCTATTGTTTGGGCTTGTTGGGCTGAAAACCCATTCATATTCTGGGTCCAATCCATTTTGTGTCCCTACAATTGGCGCCGTCTGTGGGAAGAACTTGATCTGTTGAGAAGGAAAGGCAGGTGTGAATACTCACAATGGAACAGGGAGTACCGCAGCAACCAGTGACGGGCCCGCAACAGGTGGATGTTAATCAGCATCAGGCAGAGTCTAGGGGTTCTCAGCACAGTAATCCGTTGGTAGACCACGAACGCGGGGGGAATCATGAAGGGAGTACCCGAACAACCCACACAGATAGGAGTCGCTCTCAGGGGAAAGGCCATGCTTCTCCTGAAAAGAGCGAGGGAAACTTGCAGCGTAAGATTGATAAGCTGAAGAGGGAGTTGCGATACGAGCGACGAAGACATAAGGCCCATAATTCCAGGCATTCCTCTGAGGAGTCGGATGACACCAGCTACAGGCGAAGGTCGAGAACTCCACCCAGTGAATCTTTTTCATGTGAAGACGAGTACCATTGTGGGCGAAGAAATAAGAGTCTGACGCACCAAGGTCAGGGAAATGATGCCTTGAACAAGGCTTTGAGTCAGGTTTCTAAGTCACCATTCACGCGACATATTGAGGACGCTAGTCTTCCTCGGCGATTCAATCAGCCTGCGTTCACCATTTATAACGGTCGAACAGACCCAGTGGAACATGTTAGTCACTACAGCCAGAGAATGGCTATTCATGCAAGGGATGAGGCCTTAATGTGCAAGGTTTTTCCCTCGAGCCTAGCCCCGGTGGCGATGAGATGGTTTAACGGCTTAAGAACTAATACTATTGACTCTTTTGAGAAGCTCACCCAGGCCTTTGGTGCCCGTTTTATTACCTGCAGGAGGGTTGTTCAACCCTTGGGGTCGCTGCTGTCCATGTCTATGCGGGAGGGGGAAACCCTAAAAGCCTACTCGGACAGATACTGGGAAATGTTCAACGAGGTAGATGGGGCTCATGATGACGTGGCTATGAATACCTTTAAGGAAGGTCTTCCAACCGAGCATGGTCTGAGGAAGTCTCTGACTGGCAAGCCTGTTACTAGTGTACGTCAGCTTATGGATCGGATAGACAAATATAGACGAGTAGAGGAGGATTAGATGCAGGGCAGAGGAAAGTCTAAAGTAGTAACTCAGGAGAGGAGGGATTTTAGGCCGGACTGGTATAATAGCAACCGGCCTCGGAGGGACTTTGGAGGGCAGTCTGGGTCTGCCAACTCCCAGATAGTTAACGCCGTGTTCCGAGAACCAGTGCAACGAGTTCTGGAAAAGATAAAGGACGAGCCGTTCTTTAGGTGGCCTAATAAAATGGCAGGGGATCCTGCAAAGCGTAATCAGAATCTTTATTGCCAATACCATCAAGACCATGGGCATGTCACCGAGGATTGTAACAATCTGTGGGACCATTTAGAGCAATTGGTGCAAGAAGGGAAATTGACCCAATTTCTGCATCATTCCGGTGGCCGAGGAGGCCACGAAGGATCGGCGTTTCAGGGAAAAGCTTCGAGGGGACCTCCTTTGGGCACGATAAACGTTATATTTGCCGCCCCGGGGAGAACTGGATCTTGCCCCTCCAGGGTAATGTCTGTGTCTCAACAATTGGAGGGGGGCTTAAGTTCAAGGCCGAAAAAGGCTAAACCAGGCACCTCGTTGGTGATAGGTTTCTCAGAAGAGAATAAGAGAGGAACCCTGCAACCGCATGATGACGTATTGGTGGTTACAATTAGAATCGGAGGGTATGACGTTAGGAGAGTGATGGTTGATGACGGAAGCGTTGCCGAGGTGATGTATCCTGATTTATTCAGGGGAATGAATCTAAAACCTGAAGATCTATTGACGTACAATTCTCCACTGGTGGGCTTCGAGGGCAAGTCTGTTACCCCGATGGGAATGGTTAGATTACCTGTGCAAACGGGTTCAGATACGGTGGATGTGGATTTTATTGTGGTGGACGCTTTTTCTCCGTATACGGCTATTTTGGGAAGACCTTGGTTACATGCTTTGAGGGCTGTTTCTTCTACCCTTCATCAGAAAGTGAAGTATCCTTCAAGAGGCGAAGTTTCGGAAATTTTGGGAAATCAGACCATGGCTAGGTAGTGCATGATAATGGCCATTCAACATCGGCCAGAGACTGGTATTTCGGCTGCAGCGAAGGTTGATTTATAGCAATTAAGGAGTCAGGGAGTTCATCTTGGTACGTCCACAGAGGAGATGAGGTGTGAAGAGTTGGAAAGGGTGAGTGTTGGTGATGATCCAGAGAAATACTTCCAGGTCGGGGCTCAGTTGCCTTTGTTAGAAAAAGAGCGGTTGATTGAGTTTTTGAGGAGAAACGTTGATGTATTTGCATGGAATGCCTATGAAGCCCCGGGGGTGGATCCAGAGTTCATTTGCCATCACTTGAACGTCAATCCCTCATGTGTTTCGAAGAAACAACTACCTCGGCATCCGTCCAGGGTACACGTCGAGGCCATTAAAGATGAAGTGACCAAGTTAAAGCAAGCTGGAGCTATCAAGGAAGTGTTTTACCCTCAGTGGTTGGCCAATACAGTCGTAGTGAAAAAGAAAAATGGAAAATGGCGTGTGTGTGTTGATTTTACGGACCTTAACAGAGCGTGCCCAAAGGATCCTTTCCCTATGCCTCGTATAGATCAGTTGGTGGATGCGACAGTGGGCCATCCTCGGATGAGTTTCCTGGATGCCTTTCAAGGCTATCATCAGATCCCACTAGCGTTGGACGATCAGGAGAAGACTGCTTTTCTCACTCCCACTGGAAATTATCACTACAAAGTAATGCCTTTCGGTTTAAAGAATGCGGGGTCTACCTACCAAAGAATGATGACGAAAATGTTTGAGCAGCAGTTGGGTAGAAGTATTGAGGTTTATATTGATGATATGGTCGTAAAGAGTAAGGTAGTTGCCGAACACATGACGGACCTTAACCACACTTTTGAGATTTTAAGAAGGCATAAACTGCGGCTAAACGCATCCAAATGCTCATTTGGAGTTAGCTTAGGTAAGTTCCTGGGTTACATGGTGACCCATAGGGGAATTGAGGTTAACCCTGATCAGATTAAAGCCACAACTAATTTGCAGCCACCTCGGAATCCTAAGGAGGTCCAGAGGCTGACCGGGATGACCGCCGCACTAAATAGATTCATATCCAGGTCGGCGGATAGATGCAGGCCTTTTTTCTTACTGCTCCACAAATGGAAAGCATACGAATGGACTGAGGAGTGTGCTTTGGCATTTCAGCAGCTGAAGGAGTATTTATCTCGACCACCCATCATGTCTAGCCCCGAGGTGGACGAGGTTCTTTTTGCCTACCTGGCAATCACCACTTATGCGATTAGTTTTGTTCTGATACGAGTGGACAATGGAGTACAGCGGCCAGTCTATTATGCGAGTAAATCTCTTCATGAGGCAGAAGTACACTACCTGCCATTGGAAAAGGCCATTTTAGCGGTGGTCCATGCCACCAGAAAGCTTCCTCATTATTTCCAGGCGCATACAGTAGTTGTCCTGACTCAATATCCGATCAAAGCAGTACTTCGGAGTGCAAACTATACTGGTAGAATAGCCAAGTGGGGTACAATTTTAGGGGTTTTTGATGTCAAGTATATGTCCCGTACTTTCGTGAAGGGTCAGGTGCTCGCCGATCTGGTAGCTGAGTTTACCGAAGGTCCTGAAGAAATACAGACAAGCCCAGGTGGCATGGATGAAAAATCGGTTGGCTTTATTTCCGCGCAACCTATTTCACCCTGGACGGTGTATGTGGATGGGGCAGCAAATCAGCGGGGGTCCGGAGTGGGGCTTGTGTTGATATCTCCTGAGGAAGTCATCATTGAGAAGTCCCTTAGACTGGGATTCTCAGCCACTAATAACGAGGCAGAATATGAAGCCTTATTAATAGGGATGGCAATGGTCACTAAGCTGGGCGGAAAAACTTTGGAAATCTTCTCGGACTCATGGCTTGTAATGGGCCAGGTCAGAGGGGAATTGGAGGCTCGGGACACGAGAATGCAGGAATACTTGAGCCAGGTTAGGCATATACAAGCCAATTTTGAATTCTTTAAAATAACCCACGTCCCTAGGAGTGGAAATGCTCATGCAGATTCTTTGGCTACTCTTGCCACTTCCTCGGCTCAAAACTTACCTCGGATGATCATGATCGAGGATTTGGGTACACCTACCCGAGGAACCACAGAAAAGCTACAGGTTAACCAAGTCAGTTCAGCGCATAGTTGGATGGATCCTATAATACTATTCCTTGAGAAGGATATACTGCCCGAGGACAGATCAGAGGCAGAAAAGATACGATGAAAGGCTCCCCGTTTTTGGCTATCCGAAGATAAGAAGCTGTATAAATGCTCTTACTCTGGCCCCTACCTGCTCTGCGTACGCCCTGAGGCATCGGAAGATCTACTAGAAGAGCTACATGAAGGAATTTGCGGTAGTCACACAGGAGGAAGGTCTTTGTCTCACAGGGCGATTACCCAAAGGTACTGGTGGCCAGGGATGCAGAAGGAAGCGCAGGAATATGTAAGAAAATGTGATCAATGCCAAAGGTTCGCACCAAATATTCATCAGCCTAGAGGTGTCCTCAATCCCCTCTCTAGTCCTTGGCCTTTTGCCCAGTGGGGATTGGATATCGTTGGCCCTTTCCCTAGAGCAGTAGGAAATAAGAAATACCTGTTGGTTGGCACGGATTACTTCACGAAGTGGGTTGAAGCTGAGCCCCTGGCTAATATCAGGGATGTCGATGTCAAAAGATTCCTGTTAAGAAATATCATTACTCGGTTTGGGGTTTCTCAAACTCTCATCTTGGACAACGGTCTGCAATTTGATAGTAAGACTTTTAGAAGATATTGTTCCGAGTTAGGGATAAAGAATAGATATTCCACCCCAGCCTATCCGCAGGGGAATGGACAGGCCGAGGCTGTCAACAAAGTCATAGTGGGTGGATTTAAGAAGAGGCTGGATGAGGCAAAGGGAAGATGGGTAGAGGAACTACCACATGTCCTTTGGGCGTATAGAACAACACCCCGACGATCGACAGGGGAAACCCCATTCTTAATGACATATGGAGCTGAGGCCGTGATCCCTATTGAAACGGGCTTTCCAATGCTGAAAACTAGTAATTTCACCCCAGATGGAAATGATAAGCTGTTGAGAAAAAGTCTAGACTTAATAGACGAGCGACAAAAGAAAGCTATGGTCCAATTGGCGTACTACCAGCACAAGCTGAAGCAGGGCTATGATGTCAACGTCAAACTAAGGCCGTTAGCTCCGGGAGACTTGGTGTTGAGGAAGGTCATGGGAAATACCAAGAACCCAGCATGGGGGAAGCTGGGGCCCAATTGGGAAGGACCATATCGTATTACATCTGTAGCAGGGATAGGGGCTTATTATCTAGAAGATTTAGATGGAAAAACTATACTCCATCCTTGGAATGTAAATAACCTAAGAAGGTATTATTATTAATAAGTACTCTTTACTTTCCTTTATGACTTATCTTACTCCTGCAACTTGTGTTTCTGGAATGAATGGAAGTAGTAAACAGAAACTAAGTCATGTCAGGTCCTCGGACCACAACTTAGTGGAAATTATTACACTATGAATGAAAGTAGTAAACAGAAACTAAGTCATGTCAGGTCCTCGGACCACAACTTAGTGAAAATTATTACACTATGAATGGAAGTAGTAAACAGAAACTAAGTCATGTCAGGTCCTCGGACCACAACTTAGTGGAAATTATTACACTATGAATGAAAGTAGTAAACAGAAACTAAGTCATGTCAGGTCCTCGGACCACAACTTAGTGAAAATTATTACACTATAAATGGAAGTAGTAAACAGAAGCTAAGTCATGTCAGGTCCTCGGACCACAACTTAGTGGAAATTATTACATTATGCATGGAAGTAGTAAACAAAAGCTAAGTCATGTCAGGTCCTCGGATCACAACTTAGTGGAAATTATTACACTATGAATGGAAGTAGTAAACAGAAGCTAAGTCATGTCAGGTCCTCGGACCACAACTTAGTGGAAATTATTACACTATAATGGAAGTAGTAAACAGAAGCTAAGTCATGTCAGGTCCTCAGACCACAACTTAGTGGAAATTATTACACTATGAATGGAAGTAGTAAACAGAAGCTAAGTCATGTCAAGTTCTCGGACCACAACTTAGTGGAAATTATTACACTATGAATGGAAATGCGAAACAGAAACTAACGTAAGTAATGAAGAGCAATCATACATGAAATTGTGTAAGTAATAAACAAAATCTCAAGTGTCTCTTATAAGTTGCCAAAAAGAACCGTGTGTTACAACCAGGAACATCCTTAAAAGGATTTTAAAAAAAAAAACAACAACAAAACAAACAAAACAAAGAAGGGAAAAATGAGATAAAAAATATACTAAGAGGCATTCAACTACTAGCAACTATTTAGTTAGCTTTATCTGGAGCTTGGGTGGAGGGACTCTGCCAGCTGCCTCAGGAGGAACGTCCTTTTCCTGCACCATAGGAACTTCTTCAACAGGCAGGATGGTCGAGGCTAAAGCCTGCTCAAAAGCTTGAGAAGCCGCTCCGTCTTTGGGTCCTATTACTTCTTTAGCCGAGGATAGATCCTTTGCTTTTTCAGGCACTGGTGGTGGCTCCGGCTGATTGGAAGAGGGAGGAATCCGAACCTGAACCTCCTTAGGTGGATCAGCGGTAGTAGAGGATGTTTCCCCTTGCGGAGCAGAAGGGGTGGAGGCCCGAATGGCTGGAGGGAAATAAATATTCTCGAATTTCCTTAACTCTGATGAGGATTCAACCCCAGCTCAGTTAAGAGCCTCTTGCCAGGTCAATGTACAATATTCTCGGCACACCACGGGTACCTCAACTCGGAATGCATTCTTTGTCTCGGCAACGCCCACATTGTAACCATTCTGCTCGGTAATATCTCTCTCTTTTTCAGCCTCGGCCTTAGCTCTCTCTGCCTGGTCTCTAAGCTTCTGGACTTCCTCCAGTTGTTTTTGCAGAGCCAACACCTGTTCCTTAGAAATTGCTAGCTGGGCATTGGCATCACGCAGAAGCCGCCCTTGGTCCTCAGCCTGTTTTTGAAACCCTGCTAGGGCTGAATCAGCACTCTTCCGAGCAGTTTCCTCGGCTACTAGCTTCTCCTTCAACTGCACGATGTTTTGCTCAGAAGCATTCAGTGTGCGCACAGCTGTTATCTTTTTCTTCCTCTCCTCGTCTATTTGCTGGTAGTAGGATTCAGCTATCTCCTCCAGTCTGAAGATAGCTTGAACAGCCTAGAGAAAAAGACGTCAGAAATGCATAAAAAAAAAAAAAAAAAAAACAACAGCAGTAAGAATGTAATGGTAAAAATGTCATACCATGCCCAAATATCTTTTCGTATTTTGAAAAACCTCCTCTCTCTTGATTGCTCTCAGCTCGGCCATGTCCCGTGGAAGAAGAAGTGTTTCTTCCAGTGCTGAGGCAACTCGGCATCCAAGTCCACCACTAAAGTCCCTGATCGAAGCATCCTCTCTCAGAGGCTTTTCATCGAGCATAGGGGCTGGGAGTCAGGCCTCAGGTTCCGAGGACTGGATAGTTGTCTTATCCACCCCTCGCTGCGACCCATGACTTGTTTTTTGCTGCTTAGCAGCTCTTTGGTCCTCACCCTCGTGGGTAAGGTGAGTCTTCCCCGCATCTGATACCTCTTTACCTTTCGACTCTCTCCTCCTCTTTGGATCACTGGGCTCGGTCATGGCTGGTCGGGATGACTGAGGAGGAAGAGCAGGAAGAGGTGGAGGATTGACCTGAGCTTGCTTTTCCACCACTTGGCCGGGCTGGCCTTCGATTACATCCTTCAGGCTCCTCTGACTTCTCCTTTGAATAACCATTTTCTTAGAAGTCACCTCGGGAGATTGGGTTTGGTTAAAAACTTCAAATCCGTCGGCGGAGTCAGACAACTCTATAAGTCCGCCCGAGGTGTCTTTTCCTTCTTCTTCCTCTTCTTCTTCTTCTTCTTCTTCTTTTTCTTCTTCTGTCCTTTTTTCTTTTTCTTCTTTTCCCTCTCTCACTTTTCGGGGGACGGAACGTGATGATGAAGCCCTAACAAAAACAGTGGCTTTAGGCGATGGTTCAGTAAAGGGCACACCTTCAGGAATGGGGGTATCCTTAGGAACAATGAACCCCTTAAAGGCAACACTGATACGATGGAGCCAAGGATCTTTTGCTTTTATCACATACTTGGGAGCCTGAAAGGCTCTTGAAGTAGGATCGTACTTAAGTATTAGGTGTGCTGCTCTTAGCTGACCGTCGGAGGGATTTACATACACCTCGGATCGTAGGATTCTATCCAAGCTCTCCCTGTTGACCAATCTGAAATTACGTCTAGTAGCTCGCTTATCTGTAAGGTAAATAAAACATAAAAGGAAATTTTGATTAGAAATAAAAATAGCTTCAAAGAAAATAAAAAAAAATAATAATAAAAAAAAATATATATATGTATATATATATATATATTTTTTTTCTAAAGGGCATACATCCTAGGAATCCCACCTGGCTGTCCCTCTACAATTGGACAGGGTAAACCATCATGCCATTCCCCGGAGAAAATAAGGAAGTCGTCTTTTAAACCCTTGTTTGAAGTAGGGAGGCATTGGATCAATCTTACTGCAGGGTACCTAGACTTAAGGTAATATCCCTGATCCTTCAAATGATTGAGGTTATATACCCAGTTCACGTCGTGATGGGTCAAACCTAAATTGTACTTGGCGTTTAAAACCTCTATGCTCCCAAGCACCCTGAACATATTCGAGGCGCACTGTGTGGGAGATAATCTGAAGAACCTAAGATAACTTTTCGTCAGATTACCCATTGGTATGGTCATCCCTCCTTCGATAAAGGCTATCATGGGAATGACTACCTCCCCCGTCTGTCTATCATTCATCCAAGTTTGAGGGGAAGCGTATCTCATACCCACCATTGAGGGAATCCTATACTTAGCCCTAAATGATTCTATTTGTTCTTCGGAATCAACTAGATACTTAAATCTACCCATTTTCTAACAGTAAGTAAGGAAAAACTGATACAGAGGATGGAAAACTAGAAAGGGTCAAGGAAACTTACAGGTTTAGAAAATAAGCTCATCGGACGGGCTCTTAATATTTATGAGATCACGAAGTAATGAAAGAGAGACAGATTCAATGAATGTGTACTGAGACGAAGTAATTTGTAACTGACAAAAGATTTGATTTGAAAGGTATTCTATAAGGGCGCAGAAAGTGGGAGCGGGAAAAACCCCGCCCATAAATGCAAGGGATCCCCCACCGCTAGATTTGCATCAGGTCGTTGAACGTGTGGGACAATAGAGCAGTCATTATTTAATAGTAGCGTGCTCCTGACGCCGAAACGTCAGGAGCGTGCCTTGGGCAAGCGAAAAGACATTTAGAAAGCGGGGAAAGCCTACAAAATAAATGAAGGCTGGATATCAAAATCTCCCTTTTTCCCGAGATGGCAAAAAGCGAGATTTTGAGGGGCTATTGTGGGGCCTGTTATTAAAAAATGTTGGAATCATCAGAAGTGGGCTCGGGGCCCAACGGCCCAATCCGAGGACACTTGGTTATCCAAGGATAGCTTAAAAATTTTATTATTATTAAATAAACAATATAAGAGAAAGGAATGGATATTATATATAATGGCATAACTCACGTTCGAGGACATCAGAGTCCGAGGTGAATGTAACTTTCATTTATGCCGAATACTCCGCAAGATTATATCTGAACTGGAAGTTGGGTGCAAACCAAAGGAGGAGTTGGGGAGGATAGAAAATATCTTCCAAGGCCATCACCTCCACATTAAATGCTTTCCAACTAACCCTCTGGCCGCATTAATGTGGAGGTGATACCTGAACAGTGACTAAGCAGCTTTATGGCCACTAAGCGAACGTTCCGGTAGGTGCTAGATGGGACAGAAAGGAGCTTCCCAGATAAGAACTACACGTGTACGATGGGAATAAAGGAGAAGGTGGTGTATATAACTGAGAAACGAATGAGATAAGGAGGACTTTTTGGGGGGAACCAGAAAAAGAAAGAAAAAGATAAACACCTTGAAAACCATGCCGAGAAGAATTTTTTCCCTTGAATCAATCTAAAGTACCCTTGATTACTGAATGAGTAGAACCTTTCCTGTCTAACAGTATCAGTTCTAATACCCATTCTCTATAAATCTATTGTTTGGGCTGAAAACCCATTCATATTCTGGATCCAATCCATTTTGTGTCCCTACATCTACTATTTTCTTAATAAAAAAATCAGGCCAGAAAATTTCTTTCAAAACCCATTCTATTTTTTAATTAAACAATTAGATTTGAATTTTCCTCTTGGAAGTTCATTCTGTTCTTTAATTAAAAAATCAAATTTGGAAACTCTTTTTAAAATCCATTCTTTTTAATAAAAAAAATCAGATCTGAATTCTTTATCAAAAGTTCATTTTGCCTATTAATTTAAAAATAGATTTGAAATTTCTCTTTAAAAATTCTCTTCCTATAATAAAATTCAGATATGATTTCTCCTTGCATAAATGCAATAGATTTATGATTTTTGCATGTTAACCAATCATATATCTAGGAATATTAATACAACAAGTTGCATATCATTTTCTTTTAATGGATATTTAAACGATCATTTAAAAGTCTAGAAGACCGGACTTTGTCTCAGCAGAATGGGTACCTAACACCTTCCTATTCTATAACCTAGCCCCTAAGCCATAGATCTTAGGTTTATAGGATAGTGTCTTTTTTTTTTTTTTGGTAGATTGTAACTAGAAAACAAAGCTATGTATGGTTTCTTCTATCAAGTTGTACTTCTTTAAATTAATGAGAATGTGTATTATTCAAGACATCTTGTAATCTTTTGTATAGTTTTCTTATTTTTCTTATAAAATAAGTGGCGACTCCATATAATCTTGAAAAGGGAAGTCGTTGATGCCTAAACTCTTTTTTGAGAGCCAAATTTCCCAGCCTCTCATAGTGGTGACTTCACTGGGGATGTCAAGGGCTAGGCTTCATATTAGACTTTAAATGACCAATTAAATACCCTGTGTTTGTATGATATTTTTGCTTGTATGATATTCCTTATGTTTGTATAATATTGTTTATATGATATTGTATGGAATGTTGTTTGAAATGCCACGTTGGTTGTTTATAGCTTTCCCTAATTGTCACTGTGTTTGCTATGAAACAACAATTATGCATGAACCCATCTCAAAATCTGGTGATAGTAACCATGGTTCACCGGTTTTCATTAGATTCAGGTACCTAGTGGTGAACTCACTAACTCATAGACTAAAATCACTAGATCATTTTTTGTTGACTGAAAAGGATAAACCATGCTGTTTGGACCAACGTAACATTCATTACGTTACAAGTTGGGAGGTGTAATGTCCTAGCCATGGGAAACAATAAAACAACAAATCCACCCTACAATGTAATGACCTAGAACCTATCCTTAGGCCAACCCAAGTAAAATTGCATTGCATCCTGTGTGTGTTTGTTTTGATTGATTGGATTAAAATAGAGGGCCCTGATTAAGCCAACCTACCTTTTTTTAGGGGAAAATCTGGTCAAGATTTGAGGGAAGAGTTCAATGAGAACTGAAGAGTGATAGCCAAGCAAGTTTTAGTTCCAAGACCATCACAATACTGAAGCCATTATGCATAGAAGGCACCCCACAGCTATAGCACTGCAACCTAGTGTTTGATCTACAAGACAACCCAAGCCATAAAAGATCAAAAGAGTATGTCACCATGGCAAAAGGAGAGGAGCACCAAAATGCTGAAGAACAGATGAGTACTCAAAAGCTGCTGAACACAATGATGGCTAGCCTAAATCCAACTGAGGGAAGACATGAATCTCATGGTGCAATAGTTCCAAAATATGAAGAATAGCTAAGAAGGAGACAAGACTAATCAAACTTCCCCATCGCAGAGAGTGAAAAGAAGATCAATGAGAAGATGAGCAAGATGTAAGAAATGATTAAGAGGGCACAGAGGATGGATGATCTTATGGATTGTCAATTGCTCTCTCTTTTCCTAGACATGAGGCTACCTCCAAAGTTTAAGATGCTGGTCTTGGACAAATTCAATGGCAATGGCTGCCCTAAGTTTCACTTAAAGATATACATGAGAGCTATGTAGCCTTTGGGAGCAACTGAAGAGATGTTAGTCCAGATGTTCCAAAATACTTTGACTGGAGCTACCCTTAGATGGTTCCTTAACATGAAAGATACTAGAGCTTGGAATTGGGAGGACATATGTAGGGAATTCTACAATCAATACAAGTAAAACATAGAGGTATATGTGATGAGAAGAGACTTAGAGACTACCAAGCAAGAACCTAAGAAGTCATTCTCAGCTTTTATAACTAAATGGAGGTCTAAAGCTGCCCAGATGATGAATAGACCAAATGAAGAGGAACAATTGACAATGGTTGTAAAGAATTTGTTGCCTATATATCATAAGTATTTATTTGCTCAATATTTTCCAAATTTTAAGGCCTTATTAGCGGCTAGAACTCAAATTAAAGGTGCTATTAATAATGGGACTATAAAAAATGAATATGCACCTAAATTTAAAAGGAATTTTGGGCCTTCTAACTCTAAAATTGCAAAAATATCCAACATATATAAAACTAATCCATACTAACTCATTGCCCCAGTGTAAGCATTAAAAGGACTTCCTCCAAGGTCTAGGAGAGAGTTTCATGAACTCTACATGCCAGCTAGTCAGGTGTTTGAAAAGTTGAAAGCAAAAGGGTCATTAAAACCCTTAGACCCAAGACCAATCCTAAACCCATTACCTGCTAAATTTGATGTGAGCAAAAGGAGTGCATACCATTAAGGCCCAAGACATGACACTGACAGATGTTATAATCTCCGCAACGCAATTCAAGATTTAATAAACACAAAAGTGATTGCACAGCCTACAAGGCCTAATATCACCAACAATCCTTTGCCTAATCATAATTTGGGGAGGGGGCCAAGGATCAATTGTTTGATTCCTAAAGAAGAAGGAGAAGAGGATCCATCTGATTTGATCTATGACATCCCTAATTGCTTTATGATGACTTGGGAGGAGTTAATGGGTATTTCATTTGCAACAGGATATGGCATATGGAGTGAGGATAATTCAAAAGTCCCAAATTACCCAACATCCACATATGGAGGGAGACACTTTAAACCCTACTAAAATAATCCAACAACCACATATAGGAGGAGACACTTTAAACCCTACTCAGATAATCCATAACCTACACATGGGGAGAGACACTTCAAACCCCACTTTGATAATCCAACATTCGCTTATAGGGGGAGACACTTCAAACCCCCACATTTAGAAATAAATAACCCAATAGAAGCCCTGAACAAGGCAACCTAACAAACACCCAACGAAGAGGATGAGGTTCTTAAGTAGGTGCAGAACATACAAGTAAACATATCCTTATGGGGTTTGCTTATGGCCTCAAAAAAAGACCGCTAGAATCTGGTGGATCTTCTCAATTAGATCCAAGTCCCTACAACAACTACATCTTAGGATTTGAATGCTATGATTGGATCTATAAGGAGGGAGCTTATTATTTCATATTCTAACAAGGATTTGACTAAAAAGGGGAAGCGTCATAATGAATCGTTGCATACTACTATGGATGCTAAGGGAAAGAGGATAAAAATGGTTTTAATTGATGATGGTAGTGCTTTGAATGTATGTCCATTGAAAACCATAAGTTGTCTAGGCTTGAGTACTAAAGATTTTGTGCCATTTGATCAGTATGTGAAAGCATACGATAACAACAAAAGGGAAGTTTTGGGGACAGTAACATTGGAGCTCACCATAGGGCCTATGGTTCTAAAGGTGGAGTTTCAAGTATTAAACATAGCTTCATGCTTCAATATGCTTCTTGGGCAACCTTGGATTCATGATATAGAGGCTGTGCCTTCATCTTTGTAGCAAAAGGTTTGATTTTCATATGAAGGAGCTATAGTTACCATATATAGGGACACTCTAACTATTCCGAAGCCCATTTTTGGTAATCTGAAAAGGAGCTTGTAACCCTAGATGGCTTTGAGATTGAGAAGCTTAGTTTTGAAAGAAGGACAGAATAAGTTGAAAAGATTCCCATGGACTTTGATCCCTATGGCAACAATAATGTGGTAGCAATGATGAAGAAGATGAGCTATTTCCTAGGGATGAACTTAGGAAAGACTGTGAAAGGGGCAGCCGTTCAGGCCCTAACAATTCCTACAGCCATGTCACCTTTTGGGCTGGGCTATAATCCTACGGATGAAGACTTACTAGAGATGGAATTGAAGAAGATGGCTCGTGCAAAAGCTAAGGCAAAGGGGCTTCCTAGCCCTCTAGAGTCTTTAAAGCCATATACTTCTATATTGAATGAGAAGTTTATCAAAGTTGAAGATTGCTAGTGTTATTGGGGGTTTCCTGAACTGACATATGATCCGAAGTTGAAAAGAATGTTGTTTGAATACAAATTATTCCTTGATTGTGACAAAAAGCTCCCTGAGGTAAAGGGGAGAAATACAGATTAGGTCCCAACTGATTGGGTAGATTAGATGGATCCCGACACTATGACTACACTGTTGGGTGACACTATTTTTAACATAGACGAGGAAGAATATTGGGAAGCCTATCAACATGCGCTGAAGGATCCTTACAAAGGAAGAATGGATGATAAAGATGATGAAGGGGGAGAAGCCCCTAGTGATGACAGTAGATACAATGGTAGTGAAAACAGTAATAGTGAAGACAGTGATAACAAAGACAGTGATAGTGATGATAGTGTAGACAGTCATGGTGGAGACAATGACAATGAAGACAGTGATAGTGAAGGAAGTTACAGTGAAGATCATGGTAGCTGAGACAACTGTAATGATAAGGGTGAAGTCCCTAGTTATAGAGAAGATGGGGATGCAGGAGCCTTTTATGAAGATAATTCTTATGATGAGGTGGACTATTATGATGAAGACATAGAAGATGATGAGGATGTTGTAGGGGAAGAATATGATGAGTATCCTTCTGGACCCCCTTCAGATTAGAGTTACATCACCGATGTCAGCCTAAAATCGAGCCTTAGATATGATAAGTACGGTCGGGATATTCTCGAATTCGGTTCATTTCATAACTCTAAGTTTGGCGCATTAACTACATACACTGATGAAAAAGATGATATAGATGCAAGATTAATTGTGCTTGATAGAAATATAATGATCCATAGTTTTAGAAACTTAACCTTGGAGAATCTTTAAAGTGAAGATGAAGGAATGGAATGCAGTGAGTCAGAGTACTTCCCCCAATATATTCACCCAAGCAATAAAGGGAAGCAGGATTTATTTGGAGAGTGGATGGACAACATAGAACGATTGGATGGCTATGTATTTGACAAAGCTCGCAGATATGGAAGTTAATGGAGAAGGTCCAGATTATATGAATGAAGACCCTAGAATGTTGATGCTAAAAGAAGAAGGAACTCGCTAGGAGCCAGCTGCCATCACCAAAGCCACAACCGAATTGAAAAACTAGGCCTGGGAGGGAGCCGCCCACCCCTTGAAAGACCTTCTGGAAAAGACCAAGACCACCAAGCCATTTACTCCTACTAAAAGCATCATTTCCATCCCCATTAAGTCTGTCTCTGCTATTGTTGCTATTCTTGTTGAGTTTGTTTGTGATCATGTGTCCATCCCTGTAGAGTCAATTCTTGTTGAGTTTGTCAAAAAACTCTATCTCCCATAAAATAATTTCTGATTTTGCTTATTTTTTGGCTTTAAATGTTTTTATTTTAGAAATTAGAAAGAAACTTTTAATGATGAGGAATTAAAACAAAGGTAGTTAGAACCCATAAAAGAAGAAACCCAATCTGTTAACTTAGGAATTAATAATGAACCCAAGATGGTCTAGATTGGCAATACTTTAACTTCCTCTAAGAAGGATGCACTAGCTATTAGGATTAGTTTCCTTAAATCCTATTATATGATGCTATGCATGATATTATGTATGACATTATGTATGACTTAATATTGTGATTGATAAAGTTGTTTTATTATTATCTGAAATAATAATAACATGAATATTTGGACATTATCATATAGTCCATGAGATGCATAGTATGTGATTTATGTGAAAAGTCACAGAAGATATAAATCACAAGTTCTTTGTAAACTCAGAATTTTAGTTTGTATTCGGTGTTAAAATTGGGTATTTCGTCTACAAAAACTATAATATATCAACTAAGATGATTTATCTTGATCATGGAAGTGGAGACTTCTAGTTGATATGTTGATATGTTTTAAGAGTTAACATATTGAACTGGACCGTTGTGAAATTTATTATTCTCCTAAAGACTGTCAAATAAATAATAAATCCCACGACTTCTATTTACATGAACTCTTAATCCTGAGAGAATAATGGACCTGATCATAGAGTATAGGTTGCTTTGATATACCAGAAGTGAGATCTGAAGTAGTGGTCAAAATCCTCAGTATGTTGGGCAGCCACATTTAATGCTGATAGAACATATATTCTTAAGATGGAATTCATAGTCTCTTAACGGAGATATAAAATATTCCCTTGAGATAAGTTTAATTAGTTCGGTTATTCAGAGAGTTAGGCTTAACCACTTTAGTAAGAAGTTACTAAAGTATATATTTATGAAATTGGATTTCATAAATAAATGATGAATAACCTTAAAGGATTAAACCGGATACTCAAGGATTAAGATGTAGTAATCTACAAAGTGGAAGTCTTCATTCATGACTTTATATTACTACGAATATTTTTTGAAAGGGTTGCATGTACAATAAAGTTTTGGGATATAATTTATCAATAAGGCCTAAAGTGCAATTATATTTATATAGTGGTATTAAATATAATTAATTGTAACTTTGAACTTGTTAAGAGTTGCGAAAAAAGTCAAGGCCCATTTGGTCCCACTCCAAGCCACATACTAAAGCCCAATTGGAAAGGCCCAAAAGGCTAGCCTAATTAGATAATCAGTTACAAAGAGAGAAACATACAAAATTTAGTAAGAACGTGAAATGGTATACGTATGTGAGTGTTGGACACTCTTTCATTCTATTTTGAATATACACATATAACTGATTGAGAGACCACACTTCTTGGGCATCAAGTGGAATTGGAGTAAAAATTAAAAGTATTCTTAAGAACTTCTGATCTTAAGTTTTGAAATTCATCACACTAAGGTACACTCTCTTATTTTTATATTCTGAAATTTACATAGTACATGTTATCAATTGCGAATGAAGTAGATCCATTAATTTTTCACTGCATATGTTTTATATGCGATACAAACATGTATTTTTTTTTCCATTACGAGTCACACTGCTGAATGAATTTAAGGAGGTTTTTGCATGGTTATACGAGGATATGCCGAGGATTGATACATATATAGTGCAACATTGCATTCCTACAAACTTAACTATGAAGCTAGTCAATTAGAAGCTGAGAAGGATGAAGCCAGAATGGACTCTCAAAATCAAGGAAAAAGTTGAGACACAGTACAATGCGGGGTTCTTGAGGGTGGTAAACTACCCAAAATGGTTAACTAATACGGTTCCAGTGCCGAAGAAAGATGGGAAGGTGAGGATGTCTGTAGACTTTAGAGATCTTAACAAAGCTAGCCCTAAGGATGACTTTCCATTACCTCATATTGATTTTGGTTGATAATACGGCAGGATATGCATTGCTGTCATTCATGGATGACTTTTCAAGGTATAATTAGATAAAGATGGCTCTAGAAGATAAAGAAAAGACATTCTTTATCACTCTATGAGGGAACTATTGTTACAATGTTATGCCATTTGGTCTTAAGAATGCTGGTGCCACCTACCAGCAGGCAATCACTACTTTGTTACATGATTTAATACACAAGAAAGTTGAAGTTTATGTGGATGACATGATAGTGAAGTCCAAAGACCGTGAAGTTTACATAATAGCTTTACAAAAGTTCTTTGAGCGGATCCCATTCTACAAGATTCAGTTGAATCCAAAGAAGTGCACTTTCGGTGTGATGTTAGGAAAGTTGTTGGGATTTATGGTAAGCTAGAGAGGAATTGAGGTAGATCTTGAGAAGATCAAGGCAATTATAGAGATGAAATCTTTAAGGATAGAAAAGGAGACCTAAGGAATTTTAGGGAGGATCCAATACATAAGCAGGTTCATAGCCTAGCTTACCATGACATGTGAACCACTTTTTCAATTGCTTAAGAAGGAAGTCCTTATAGTATGAAATGAACATTGCCAAGAAACTTTTGAGAAGATTAAGAATTACTTGATGAAGCCGCCAATATTGGTTCCACCGATACCCTAAAAGCCATTATTGCCATATCTCACAACCATAGATACGACAATGGGCGCTTTACTTGCTTAATATCTAGAGGAGTCTAGAAAGGAGAATGCAATTTACTATATTAGCAAGAAGATGATGACTTATGAAGAGAAGTATTCAGCACTCGAGAAGACTTGTGTGGCACTTATATGGGCTACCTGAAAACTCAGACATTACATGCTTGCTTTCAAGGTCCTGTTGATAGCCAGAATGGATCCTTTGAAATATCAAATGGAAAAGCTAGTGCAAGATAGGAAGTGTTGAGGGTCATTTTTGTAAAACAAGAAGGAGGCCCAACTTAGCAATGCAGGCAACAAATAGAAGTGGCAAGCATAGAATAAAACTATTAAGCGCAAGCGACAGGAATAATGGATCACAGGTCCATAAAATAAATAAATGGGCCTTAAGGAAGCAAGTGGGTTTGAAAAGCCCAGAAAGAGAGAATAACAAACCCATGGGTAGTGTATGATGTGAAAAAGTAATAATGAGCCGCAATAGGCTCAAAGTAATGTAAGCAAAGAGAATAGGGGATTGTTGGCAAGCCCACAAACCCCAAGGATGAGTTTGAAGTAATTGGGCTGAAGAAGCTCAATGAAGTAAGTAAAAACCCATGTGAACACAAAGTTAGGAAAAGGGCCGAGGAAGCCCAAAGCAAGTAAATGGGCCAAGGAAGCCCAAAATAAGTAAATGGGCCGAGGATGCCTAAGGGGACACAGGAGCCCCTAAGTAAGAAAGTCCATGGTCATGCAAAGCCATTTGGGGAAGAGAGTAGAATGGCAGGTCTAAAAGAGGACTAGTAGGACCAAGTCATTACAGCAGGAATGACAGAATAGTATAGCTAGACATGATGGCAATTAAGAAATGGGCTAAGGGAAATGTAAAACCTAGTATTAAATGAAGCCTAGCCCTAAAAAGGAACAATGAATTATACAACGGCCCACGTAAAAGAATAAAGAAGCGTAGCAAATTATGCAAACAAAACTCCAGTTCGCGGCAAACGCATAACCAGCAAGCAGATTTTGAACACACATGACAGGAAAGCACGTACAAGGCCTAGGCACCACCAGCTTGTACTCAACCAATATGGGATGTAGTGGGGCCATGGGTCAAAGGTAAGAGGTAAGGGAGGTGTGGTTTGGTGGTGGGGAGAGGGAAAAAGACCTACTCCGCGGCTCCTGCCCAAACCCTTTTGGGAGGTACATCCTGCTGGGATGACAGGCCATCCAAAAGAGGCAAGGTTGAGAGGGGGCCGTTAGGTGCATGCCATAAGGGAAGGAGAGAGAAAAGCATTTACACTGTGGCAGGAAAGAATGCCACGGTGCACTAACAAAACAAAACAAACATGCCTTCATCTGGCAAGAGTAAGTGGTACACAAACGAACTCCTTGGTGGTCGGCAAATACACCCAAACTAGACAAAGGCGATTAAGGGGTAAGATGGTAAAATCTTGTCATGGTAGGCCCTATAAAAGGACCCTCGCCATGCCTTGTAGAGGAAAGGAAAAAATAGACCATTATAAAGTAAAAAAAAAAGAAGAAGAGGAAAACAAAGGAAAAACAAAGGAAAGAAAAAAAGAAGGAAAACAAAAAACAGAGGGACATAATACAATGGGCATGCACCAGTAAGTCGATTTTCTTCTCTCCCCTTTGAAATCCTACTCACTTTGAGATAAGTAAACAAAAAGAGATTCCTTTGGGTATCAACCATTTAGGTCCGGTTCCCTCAAAGTCATTAATCCCCACAGCAGGATCTTTTTCTTGGGGGATTAGTTGCATTGAGAAGAGGCGTTCTTCCTCCTTGGTCTTTGCCCCTACGGATTCAAACTTGACTTACATTTATTTTCGATTAACTCATATCATCACTTAATCCTTTATCTCTTTTGTAAAGCTATTGTTATAACTACCGTTGCCATTACTGTGATTGGTATAAAATAGAGATTACTTGGTTATTTTTCATTAAGAAAAGGTCATTATATTTTTGTTTTTCTGCTATTGTTTTATCTGCCTGCCGTAAATCATTTGAAATAGCTCTGCCTGTTGTAAGTATGCTCCTGGCAAACGAGGCCTAGTTTGCGCACAAGCCGACTCAAAGTGAATTACAGTTAGACCGGTCTCAACTCTCCTACTCAGAATACTCGGGCCCATCACTGTAGGAGGCAGCCCAGCCCAACCCACAACACAAAAAAGGCCCTACAGGAAGATAGCTAAATGGGTTTTGCTTTTGTTAGAATTTGAGATCAAGTATGTGACTTAGAAGTCTATAAAAGGAAGGGCAATTACTGATCACTTAGCCCATTGTTCACATGAAGAAGCCGAAGAAATTCGAGGAGACTTCCTAGATGAAGATATTATGATGATAGAGTCAGAACCATGGAAGATGTATTTTGATGAGGCAACCAATTAGAATAGAAGTGGCATTGGTGTAGACACCGCATTTTGTACCCTTTACGACTCAGACTTCTGTTCTCTAATGATGCTCGAACTCTAAGGCCTAAGGCCAGTTTAAAGCTCAATCAGATATCAAATTTACTTGAGAAGTGTTAAAATAGAAAATATAACCTTTTAAATAAACAAAAATCTATTTTTGGAAATAAAATGACCAAAGTGGCCTTTGGCTTGCGTATGTGGGCCGTGGCTTATGTACACGGATTAAAGCATGCGTACACAGACAGATTTCTGCATATGCACAGCTAGGGTTTCAAAGCATAAGAAAGACAAATTTTCTGCAATAGTGGCTAAGGTTTAGAATGAATCCCACATCATCTAGGAGCCATTCCAAATCCCATTTTTTCAACTATAAAAAGCCTTACATGGTATATTTTTAAAACACATAGAAATCCCATAGGAAAAACCTAAGATTCACTAAAAAATAGTAAATCAAAAGGGAGTTTTTCACAAAATACCCTTAAGTAAATTTTATTTGATTGAGACCTTTTTTGGCCCAAATCCTTCTAGTTTAACGTTGCTAATCGCTTTTTTTATTGGTTTGTGAATAGATTTGACTAAGAGGAATGGACAAAATCAAGCTTGAAAAGCTTTTGTGTGAGGTATCTAGTCTAAACTTTTCTTTTTCCCTCTCTTTTATTTTCTACCTTTGAATCCTCCTGTTTGCTTTGTTTTGTTTGTGAAGATATGTTCTAATATGCCTTTCTAGGTTAGGTTTAAGTTTTTTTATGCTTAAAATGCATGTTACAGTGTTAGAATCATTGTTTTGAAGTTCTGCTCTGTTTTTATGCTTTTAGGGTTTTCTGAGCAAGGATCTGCATACGCATGATCTAGCTTGCGCATGTAGGCTTGATTATGTGTACACAGACCTATTCTAGCATGCGTGATGCCGTTGTTTTGTTTTTGCCTTCACATATTTGTTCTGTTTGGCCTTTTTTTCATATGTTTTAGACCTTATAAGTTCTTGTCTACCTTTTCATATGCTTGTTTGTTATCACATGTTTAGATTAGGGTTTGTCTTAAGGTTTCTTAGTTTTAATACCATCCATTCACATGTTTATGCATGAATGCCATGGGTGTTGTGTTGCTGCAAGGTAAGCGAAAGGCAAGTCATACATTGGAAATGTTCATTCATTTGTGATATGATCTTGTGTTGATGTTAGAGATGAATATGAATGCTTGGATATTTTCTTATGCTTATGTTTCTACCTTGGTTTGATTGTATATGTTGCTGCCTTGAATATGCTTTGATGCCATGATAGATGTATGCTAGGGTTTATGATGAGATGCCATGATTAGATGTACGGTTAGTGTTTGGGATGAATGATGCCATGTTGAGGCCAATGATGGAAGGCCAACCATCGGGTTTGGTGATCTTGGGTGCCTAACACCTTCCCAAGAGTGTACCTAAACTCCGAACCTATATCTTTGGTAGTAAGATTAAAAGGTCCTTCCTCAAAGGGACAATATATATATGGTTCCTAGACCATTGCAAAAACTAGGTGGCGACTCCCCCCTTATATCCACAATTGGAGTTCTCTTAATTTCTCTAAAAGGGACGCATATCCCATTTTCTGGTAGGCTTAACTTACCCACCATTAATAATGCCATAGAATATAAAGCTTGCATTATAAGATTACAAGAAGCCCTTAGTCTTGGAGTGGAAGAATTGGAAGTGTATGGTGACTCGGCTTTAATAATTTCTCAGATTCAAAACAAGTTGAAGATCAAGGAGGAGAATCTAATGCCTTCTTATGAATGCCTTCAGAAATTGGCATCAAAGTTTGGAATGATTCAATACTAGTATGTGTCGAGAATGTAGAACTAGATTTCAGATGCTTTAGAAACAATAACTTCTATGATGGATGGGCCCAAGGAAGTCTAAGCCCGGTCGATAGTGGTGGAACAAAAGGAAGAGTTGGCTTATTGTATGTAGATAGAGGGAGACAAAAAATTGAATGGGGGAAGGCAAATGGAATTCAAATATCTTACAGTGTCTCAAGGAAGGGACATACCCAAAGTTTGCAGATAAGAATGATCAATTGACCATCCAGAGGTTGTCCACTAATTCCATCATTTGTGGTGAGAGGTTGTATATAAGGTCATATGACGGAATTCATCTCCTTTGTGTGACTGCTAAGGAAGCACAGTAGGTAATTGAAGAGGTCTATGAGTCAAGCTATGGCCATAAATGAATGCACACATGTTGTCCTAAAAGATAATGACAAAAGGTTATTACTAGTAGAGGCCATTATGCTTGAGTTAGAGCCACTTTGAAGTTGCTTATAGGGGGATGAGGGGAAGAATGGAAAGGGGAGAAAAGGAGGAGAGGGAATGAGGTTTGGAATGGAACAAGGTGCATTGTTGACATTAGGAGAGTTTGAGTCACTAGTGGCAAAATTTAGACCACTAAAAGGAGAGTTGGAAGCTGCAGATGAAGGGCTAGTCATTTTGTTGACAATGAAGTTTTCTGCATAGAAGAAGAAGAAAATATGGATTCAAAAGGAATGAAGAATAAAGTAAAATTTTCCTTTCTTTTTTATTACCAACCAGAGTCAAGTGAAGAGACACGATATTTATGAAGATTATTGTCTATATGCCAAGCACAAGAAACGAAGAGACACCAAAACAGCTAAAAACACCCATGAATGCCACGTGTCCCAACTTCAAACATCATAAGGCATGATCACACAAGAATTGAAGTTTGATACGATGTAACTATTAATGACCTTGGTCATTAACACAATTGACAGTCAGGAGGCTAATGTACATTACACCAGCCAGGGCATGGGAAAGTATTGACGTGGCTGGATCCATACCCTTCAGGTAGGCTAGCCATGATAGGAGGGGAAATGTTCGCTGAAGAAGAGGATCTTAGGCTTGTGCTAATGGCATGATCACCTTGGGGAAGAGTGAGATTTGCACCTGACATGGACACCTAGCACTTGCACAAAGGAAGATAGCTACCCTTTATGGTCAAATACTATAAAACACCCTCTATTGGCTGATTTTGTGCTAGACCACCATCAAGGACACATGCATCACTCCTAGCTCCCCTAATGTCCCTTTACTTACTTATGGCTTGCTCCCCACGTTGTAGTAGAGTCGTCTTCCATCCCACTACCCTAACATCGGTATGTTTTCTCTCTCCTACAGCCTCAACATAGTACAATTGTTGTATTGAGTTTCAAATGGAGGACTTATAGTATTACACCTGTCCCATATGTACCTAACAACATTCCTCGTACTATAAGAGGAAAATGTTGCTGGACAATTAGGGAAAGAACCTAGAGAAACCAAGAGAAAGAGTAGAAAGTTTGGGTAGGAAAGTGAGGTAGAGAGAAAAGGATTTCTTTGGGAAAGAACATCACCATTGTACAAAGACCTTCATTTTTACGTGATAGAGAGCTCTAAAGAGTGAGCGACATTCTCCCCTTGCTCACCCATGGTTTTTCATCCCTTCTGAAGGGTTTTCCACGTACTTCCCTATGCCTTCTTCACTTTCCATGTTATGCTTTCTATTTCTATTGATGTTGAAGTGTTAAAGTGTTCATCTTTATTGCTCTTAAGCTTTTCACCTATATTTACTTTTAGATGCATCACCCATCCTCTCACATAGTTTTGATAATCTAACTTGCATGTACAACGTTTATAATAACGAAACAAATATATTCAAATTCTGACTTAATGCATCTAAAAAATTTAATTAGCAAACAAGTACCAAAATATTTATCAACTCATTTGGAATATATTTTCCAAATTTAAAATCCAATAAGTTAGAAAATGGAAACTAGCTAAATACAGTATGAAATCCAAAAGCAAGATGAATATTAAGGTGAAGTGAACATATAATCATTTCCATTCTAATGTTCTTATAACCATTGCCTAATCATCAACATCCATTTCATCATCTATGTAGACTTTGTATATTTGTATACTTGAGCTGCAAAAGACATCAACATACAATTTCACACTCAACTATTCAAGTTATACCACTCAACAATAGTTATCGAGCTTGCTCAAAAAAATCAATCAATCAATATACAAATACAAGCATAACTAACAAAATTATATATATATATATATATATATATATATAAAGAAACATTTTAGTATTAACAGAACACAAATTAGTATGCTAATCAAACAAATTTAACAACATTATAACTTAAAAGGCAGCAAAACCAACATCAAATTCTTCATTTAGAAATGATGAAGCATTTCTTCATTTTGATTACAAGTGAACTAGAAAGCATTTGCTTACGTTAAAATAATTTTCTAGAAAAACAAAATGTCATACTATCTTAACAATATGGAAAAATAAAAACCCTTAAAAGTTAGAACTTCATCAAAACCAAAAAATTATCCCATAAAAAAAAAAACCAAAAATTTATGTTTTGGTAAGGATCTTACACATGATCCTACAATTTTTATAGTCCTAGTGTGATCCTAAATGTTATTAGCAGAACACATTGTATTATAACCACTGTCCTAATCATCAACATCCATTTCATCATCTATGTAGACATTGTATATTTGTATACTTGAGCTGCAAAAGACATCAACATACAATTTCGTACTCAACTATTCAAGTTATACCACTCAACAACAATTATCGAGCATGCTCAAAAAAATCAATCAATCAATATACAAATACAAGCATAACTAATAAAATTATATATATATATATATATATATATATATATAACATTTTAGTATAAACAGAACATAAATTAGTATACTAATCAAACAAATTTAATAGCATTATAACTTAAAAGGCAGCAAAACCAACATCAAATTCTTTATTTAGAAATGATGAAGCATTTCTTCATTTTGATTACAAGTGAACTAGAAAGAATTTGCTTATGTTAAAATAATTTTCTAGAAAAACAAAATGTCATACTATCTTAACAATATGGAAAAATAAAAACCCTTAAAAGTTAGAACTTCATCAAAACCAAAAAATTATCCCATAAAAAAAAAAAAAAAAAAACCAAAAATTTATGTTTTGGTAAGGATCTTACACATAATCCTATAATTTTTATAGTCCTAGTGTGATCCTAAATGTTTTGGTGAGGTGGGATCGTAAAATCATGCGATCTTACAGCCTAGATAACGATTTTGAAAACCATGTGTGTGTATATATATATATATATATATATCTAGCTATACATATATATATATATAGACACATATTTTAGATACCGTATTTTGTTCGCATTCGATTTACGTGTCTGTAGACACCGTATTTTGTATGACTCAGGCCCCTGTTCTCCAATAATGCTTAAACTCTAAGGCCCAAGACTAGTTTAAAGCCCAATCAGATATCAAATTGACTTGAGAAGTGTTAAAATGGAAAATATAACTTTCTATATGAGCAAAAATTTACTTTTAGAAATAAATGACCAAAGTGGCCCTTAGCCCACATACATCGGCAACGGCCTGTGTATGTGGGCCAAAGCATGCGTACGCAAGCACATTCCTGCGTACACAGCTAGCGTTTTAGAAACATGAAAAAGGCAAGTTTTCAACAATAATGGCTGAGGTTTGGAACGAATTCCACATCGTTTGAGAGCCGTTGCAAACCCCATTTTTTCCACTATAAAAAACCTTACATGGTACACTTTCAAAACACATAAATACCATGGGAAAAACCTAAGATTCACTAGAAAATAGTGAATCAAAAGAGAGTTTTCCACAAAACACGCTCAAGTAAATTTTATTTGATTAAGACCTTTTCTAGCCCCAATCCTTTTAGTTTAATGTTGCTAATCACTTATTTAATGACTTGTGATATATTTAATTGAGGGGAATGGTCAGAATCAAAGTTTGGGAACTCCTTTTTGAGGTATTAAGCTTCAACCTTTGTTTCTCTTTTTAGTCTTTCTTTTGCTGTTTAATATGTTTTTCTTGTTTTGTTTATGTTATAACATGTTTGCTTAATTTAGTCTTATGCTTATTTGATGTTTTTAAGCATGTTTGGCTGCTAGAACTAGGGTTTTCTTTTCTACTCTGTTTTTTTGCTTGCCCGTTTCTGGGTTAGGGTTCCAGCGTGTTTGCGCATGCAGGCTCGAAGTATGCGTACGCATGCAACTAGCCTGCATGCACAGGCCTATGTATGCGCATGCATACTTGTGCCTAGAAACCCCAATTTTGATTTTCTTGTTTCTTTTGCTTTGTTTGTTTTACCTAATATGCCTCTGTTTTAACTTTCTTATATGCTTTTGAACTACTTTTTTTCTTTGTTCACATGTTTGATTGTTATTGTATGCTAGATTAGGGTTTGTCCTCTTAATACCATGCAATGTTCATGTATTCACATGCCTATGCATTGATGCTATAGGTGATGAGTTGCTGCAAGGTAAGTAAAGGTAGGTCATGCATTGAACATGCATCTCTTGTGATGAATATGCTTGTATGATGTTTGATTTTGAGTATGGATGTTTACATAATCTTGTGTTTGCCACAATTAAGTTGCTGCCCTACTTTAGATGTATGATAGGGTTTTCACATGCTAGATGAATGTTATGGTTTGTATTTGTGTTTAGGTTTGTCTCTCTTTTCCTTTAGGTTTGATATGTAGCTTGTTTTGGGATAATGATGACATGTTGTATGTTAGATGCATGCTAGTGTGTGTGTGAGTTAGAATACTTGAATTTGTTTTTAATACGGTTAAGACTAAGACACAATGATGGGAGGCCGACCCTAGGGTTATGTGATCTTGGGTGCCTAACACTTTCCCAGGAATGTACCTAAACTATGAACCCATACTCTGGTAGTAAGATCAAAGGTCATTCCTTGAAAAGGACACTATATATATGGTTCCTAGACCATTGCAAAAAGTAGGTGGCAACTCCAAACCCTTGTGTTCACTGTGGTGACTCCACTAGGGATAGTGAGTTTAATTCCTATGTGTCTTGCTTCTTAACCTTAATAAAAACCATTTCAAATACTTGTTTTCACACACAACACTTGTTCTCTTTTGTCCCTTAACCTCGGTTAGTGTTGAGTGGGAAGATGGAAGGCTCCATTTTGGCTCAAATCTTCCGAAGTTCATCCCACCAACTCATAATTGGTGCCATTGCCTATAATGGGGTTTGAGTACGTGAAAGGTTTGCTACCAATCTACTATGAGGTCCACTTATGCCCTCGATTGAAATCATAGCCTACATAGTTGTGAGTGATCTACTTATCTATCCCTTTAACCTTAGGGAGCCTACCCACACTAGAGAGATTCTAGACTCTATCACAAAGGATACCTTTTATATATTTCTTGTTTGTTCAACCATATACCATGTGTTCACTTAATTCTAAAGAACAAATAAAAGATATAAAAGTGGAAGGGATGGCCTTAAAGTTATGGCATACCCTAGGATATTATGGGATAAAAGAAAAGAAGTTCTTACTTATAAAAGGCTTTAAATCCAAAGTTATATTTTAACTTGAAAGGTTCATAAGACTATAGCCTAATTGCTATCATAGGCCCAAGTGGAAAAAGCCCTTTTGAAAAAGAGGACTTTGGGCCCAAGGTAACAAGTATGCTGTGGACTTAGCATCCAATGTCCTTCAAAGCCCAAAATGAAACTCCCTAATCTTGGGCCTCCTTGTTGCATTCCTAGGCCTAAAATGATGAGAATTTCATGGACTTTGAAAGGAAGGCTACAATATATTCTAGCTAAAGGGCATTTCAAAAAAATGAAAACGAAAATAATAAATAAAAAGGAAAAACCCAAAAGTGATGAATACATTGTAAGCCCATGTTTGAGACAAAGGGTTGAAAATTTCTAAGTACATTCTGATGGAAGCCCATGAGAGTAAGATGAGAGCAAAATCCATGAGAGGGAAACGAGTGATATTGTAATTGGGTCTTCATTAAAATTCCTAAGGACATCTATAAAAAAAAAGGTTAAACCTTTCATTGGGGCATGAACTTAATGAAAATAGGACTTCTTTTTAGACACCAATCCATGTCCAACGGAAAACGAGACATTCAAGGAGGAAATTCCTCAAGAGGAAAGGATGGACGCTTCAAGTGGAAAGGTCCTCATACAAAAAATACTCAATTTTATGGAAGCACAAATTGAAGTGCTTAAGAAGATAATAAGCCACCTCTTTAAGATGGAAGAGGATGAGCTAAAGAAAGAAGAAGACAAGGCTAATCATGGACAAAGTGAGTTGACTCAAGAAGACATCAATTGCATGATGACAGAGGTGAATGTCCGCTTACTTTTACTTAACTTTATGCCACAACTAAAGAGTGCTCCAGGAACATGGACTTTCAAGAAGGCCCATGTCAATGACTTCTCTGTATCTGGAGACGCAGGATCGTGGGAAAATCATTATTGGCCAGAATGGACATCAAAGGAGGAAACAACTCAAGTCGCCCCAGCTCACTTTATGCTTGAACGCAACATGGACCCTTCTTCTTCTGACGACTAATACCTAATGGTGAATAGAGAAGAAGAAGGAGATGATGAAATGATTAGCTATTGGAGTGGGGATGATGGCAATTGGCACTTTGATGAGGTGAGGATTTGTACAACATAACCAAAGCTATGCATGTATGAAAACCTCTAAAGAAGGATGAGGAGAAGAGTGGCAAGCCTTAAAGAAGAAAGAAGACAGAATTCATCATGCCTATTGTAGGGCCCATTAATAATTGGACTTGGGTTGGGTTTTCTGAGAACATGGGGAAAAAGTTTTGTAATGCAAGTTCTAATGTACTTTTCAATATTTTCAATAAGATGAATTCCAATTTGGCTTACTTTGATGTGTCCCATAACATTGAAATTTTACACTTAAATGATTCAAACGAATTTGAAAATGAAATTAATGAACAATTGGAAAAGAAAATTGAACCTATGGAACAAACTCTCGAAACTATTAATTTGGGCAATGATGAGAATCAATGCTTTATTAATGTTTGCATGGTCCTATGAAAATATGCCTGGAATTGATCCTGAGATAGCTCAACATCACATTGATACTCATGATCACATGGTGCCCGTCAAGAAAATATTGGGAAGAATGAGGACTGAATGGCTCTTAAAAATCAAAGAGGAAGTCACTAAGCAATTAAAAGTAAAGTTCATCAAATTCGTACACCAAGCTGAATGAATAGCCAATGTCGTGGTTGTACCAAAGAAGGATGGAAAGGTAAAAATGTGTGTGGATTTTAGGGACTTGAACAAGGCATGCCCTAAGGATGACTTTCCTCTCCCTCACATTGATGTCTTGCTGGATAACACAATGGGAAGTGCCTTGATGTCTTTCATGGATTATTTCTTCGCGTATAACTAAATCACGATGGCTCCCAAAGATATGACCAAAACCACTTTCACTATCGAATGAGGAATCTATTGTTACATGGTGATGCTGCTTGGCCTTAAGAATGTTGGGGCAACCTACCAAAGGATGGCTTGGCCTTGCTACATGATATGATGCATAATGAGGTAGAGGTGTATGTCGATGATATGGTAGTGAAATTTGAGGATGGAGGAAGCCACACTGTAAACTTGAGGAAGTTTTCGACAGGATTAAAGAGTATATGCTAAGATTGAATCCATAAAAGTGTACCTTCGGAGTAACTACCAGAAAAATGTTAGGCTTCTTAGTGAATGACAGAGGGATAGAAGTTAACCCATCCAAGATCAAAGCCTTATTAGAGATGCTGTCACCCAAAAGTGAGAAATAGATAAGGGGTATCTTAGGTCAATTACAATACATTATTTGATTCATTGCCAAACTCACCTCTACTTGTGAGCCCATCTTCAAACTCCTAAGGAAGAATGAATCGTATACATGGAACGATGAGTGCCAAAAAGCTTTTGAACTTATCAAGGAATATCTCCCCCACCCACCTATCCTAGTGCCTCCATAACTTGGAAAACCCTTACTCCTATACCTCTTTATCATAGGGGATGCGGTTGGAAGTATTCTTGCACAAGAAGACGATGACAAGAATGAGAGGGCCATATACTATTTGAGCAAAAAGTTCCATGATTATAAGACAAGGTACACCTCCATAGAAAAGTTATGCTTTACACTTGTTTGGGCCGTATAGAAATTAAGACATATCATCTTACTTTTCCAAATATGGGTGGTAGCAAGAATGGACCCATTGAAGTTTCTCTTTGAGAAACCCACTTTGAGTGGAAGATTGTCAAGATGATTGATCTTGTTGGTAGAATTCGATTTGAAGTATATGGCTAGAAAACTATCGAAGGAAGAGTCGTGTTAGATTTTTGCGCTGAGAATCCTATAGAGAGGGAAGATGGTAAAGAAGACTTTCCAGATGAGGACATTTTGGATATTGAGTTAGGGACGTAAAGATGTACTTTGACGGAGGTTTAAAACAATATAGGAATAAGATAGGAATACTCTTGACCAATCCTGAGGGATCTTATATACCTTTGGCAATTAAGTTAAACTTTGAAGCAACTAATAACATGACTGAGTATTAGGCTTGTATTGCCAGAATTGAGGCTTGTATTGCCGGAATGGAAGCTCTTCATGAATTGAGGGTAAAGGAGGCCGAAGTCTTTGGAGATTCAACTTTGGTTATAACCCAGACACAAAAGTTGTGGAAGGTGAAAGAGGAATACTTAAAGCCTTATTAACAATACTTGGAGGACTTGACCAAGACCTTTGACAAGATTGAATACACAATCATTCTTAGATCTCAAAATCAATTTGTGGATGCCTTAACTACCTTAACCTCCATGGTTGAGATACCAGATGGAGTGTGGACGACCTTTGGAGTTGAGAAAAGTTATGAAGAAGTGCATAAAAGGAAGACTGAGGCTTCAATAATGGCCATAGAGGAAGAGGAAGTTTCGTGGTTCTATGACATAACGAAGTTCTTAGAACTAGGGGCATATCTGGATGGTGCTGACAAGAGAGAATGCCATTCCATTAGGATGATGGCAACACAATACATCCTATGTGGAGGACAACTCTATAAAAGATCCTATGATGGCATACATCTTTGTTGTTTGAAGAAGAAAGAAGCCAAAAAGGTAATGGAAGAAGTTCATCAAGAGATTTGTGGCCTTCATATGAATGGAAGAATGTTGGCCAAGAAAATCCTATGGATATGGTACATTGGAATAATATGGAGGCCGGTTGTGTGGACTATGTGAAGAGTTGCCATAAGTCTAGTGAGTTGTATAGCATAATGGTTCCCACTTTGAGGGGGTGGTTCGAAGGATCATGGAGTTGTACAACATTGAGCATCATAAGTTTTTGTCGTATCGAACACAAGCTAACAGGGCTGTAGAAGCAGCTAACAAGAATGTGAAGAACATCCTATCCAAGATGGTAGTGACATACAAAGATTGGGCTAAGAAGATTCTATTTGACTTATGGGGTTATAGAACTTCTATCTGTACATCAATTAGGGCAACTCCTTACTCTTTGGTTTACGGTAGTAAGGCAGCACTTCCTATTAAGGTGGAGATACAATCTTTGAGGGTATAGGTCGAAACCAAGGTCCTAGAAGAGGATTAGGCTAAGGCTAGATATGAACAATTGGCTTTAATAGATGAGAAAATGGCTAGCGCACAATATAATGCCCATGGGTACTAGAAAAGGATTGCTGCAAGAAAGTGAAACTCATAAAGAAGGGGACTTGGTCCTAATGGTGCTTAGAGATGAGAAATTTGACCCAAGGGAAAAAATGAAGCCAAGGTGGTCTGGGCCTTTTATCATCAAGAAGATCATGTCTAAAGGTGCTATAAGGATCATAAATTTGGATGGGGAAGAGATGCTTCACTTAATTAAAATGGATAGACTTCGGAAATACATTTAAAAAATAAAAATAAAAAGATGAAAAAAGCCTGCTAGGTTGAAAACCCGAAAGGGCAGCCTAGGAAAAAATTAAGGCATGGAAACTGTGCTTGATTGAAAACCTAAAAGGGTAGTCTAGGAAAAAGTTAGGGGAAAGACCATGGGCATGGTGAAAATTCCCGAAGGGATGTCATGGCAAAAATTACATGGCAAAGGAAAAAGAAAAGAAAAGAAAAAAGGGAATTAATGACAATAAGCAAAGATAGTAAAAAAGGTGATTCTCTTATTGCTCAAATTAAAAGATGATAAGACTGTTTCCATAGCGGATTTGAAACATTCCAATCCTTTATTAAATTCAAAAACAAAAACATGAGAATCATAAAAGTGCAGAAAAGTAAAATATGGGGTCCATCAAGGTGGTCACTCAATCCTCCACTTTCTTGCTAGTCTTTATGTAAGCTTTTTCATCACTCATAATCCACTTCATGTCATCCTCCAACCCTTGCTTGTACCACGTAGTGGGATAGATGTATTGGGGAGGAACAATGCCTTTCATCACCCTACGGCATTGCCAAGCCTCACTAATCTTGCCCAAGATTCTATTGGTAGACACCTCGATGTGGAAGGCACCTTTGTCATCAAGGGCTCCTTAACACTTTCCAAATTGCCTTGAGATATGACAAGTAGAGTAGTATAAGCAGCAACGAAGTCTAACTAAAGTCACACAGTAGTCCTTGTAGCAACTGTGGGCCATGCTTGAGATGTGCTACCACTCCACAACCCACTAAATGTCGGTCTCCTTGAGATAACCCATAAACTCCGTGTACGCCTCGAAGGCCAATTCATTCTAATGAAGCCGGCGGTCCCTAATATGCCTAGGGAGGTAGGTGCTAAGAGGTACGTTGGGAGGTTGAAGCAACTAAAGCACCATCTAGCATACATGTCAAACCAACCTAGCATCCATCTAGCACGGTGTAGACACTGCATTTTATACCCCTTACGACTCGGGCACCTATTTCCCAATGATATTGAATTCTAAGACTCAAGGTTGGTTTAGGGCTTAATCAGATGTTAAACTGACTTGAGAAATGTTAAAATGAAAAATATAACTTCTAATGACCAAATAAATCTATTTTTGGAAAAATAAGATCAAGAAAACCTCGCTATGCACACGCAAGAATCAGCCTGCGCACACAGCTTTCTGCATGTGTACGGAGGCATAATCTTGCGCACGCATAGTGAATTCTAGAAACTAAATAAGACAAGTTTTCTGCATTAATGTTGAGGTTTGGAATGAATCCCACATTATTTGGGAGTCGTTCCAGACCCTTATTTTCGCATTATAAGTAGCTTTACATGGTATATTTTCAAAAGACACAGAAATTCCACAGGAAAATACTAAGATTCACTAGAAATAGTGAATTAAAGAGGGAGTATTTCACAAAACATCCCCAAGTTAATTTTCTTTTGATTAAGGCCTTTTCTGGCCTTAATCTTTGAGTTTAATTTTACTAATCACTCTTTTTGTTGATTGTGAATAGATTTGACTAAGGGAAATGGTTAAAAATCAATCTTGAAGAGCTATTCTTTGAAGTATTAGTTTCAAACTTTTCTTTTTCTTTTCCTTTCTTTTCTTTTTCTTTAATCTTTCTATCTGCTTTAGTTTTTGTTGTTTTATGTTTTAATATGTTTATCTAGCTTAGGTTTATGTAGTTGTATGTTTTAAAAGCATGTTAGGTTGCTAGAATTTATGTTTAAGAGCTGTGCCCTGTTTATTGTGTTTTTAGGGTTTTTGGGTAGAAACCTGTGTGCATATAATCTTTTTCGTATTTTTTTGTTTTAAAAGCTTCTGTTTCACATGTTTAATTTCTTGTTTGCTTTCACATTTGGGTTTTATTATTTTAATGCTATGAATATGCATTCACATGTTCATGGATGCCATAGGTGTTGAGTTACTGCAAGGCAAGTAAAGGTAAGTCATGGATTCAGAATGCACATGCATGGTTAGGTTTGGTGATATAATTGTGATCTTGATCCCTTGGATGATGACATGTTTTTTTGGCTTTACTTTTGATCTTAAATGCTCACATGTTTCTGCCTTGGATGGATGTGATGTGATATGATGATAATGTTGGAAAATTTGGTTCTACATCTCATACAAAACACACAACGAAGGCAACAATCACGGATCTATTTCATTCATGAGAGATAACATGTAACCTTGAATTTTAGAACAAAGAATAGAAAGCGTACCTTGATGCTATGAAATTCAAAACTAGGACTTGAGGATACCTTTAATCTTCATCTCAATTCCACATGGTGCCCAAAAAGTGTGGTCTCTCAATCAATCTTTATGTACGTTGATTCTTAAAGAAAGTTTTTCTTCTTCTCCTTGTAGAGAAAAACTATTTTCTTTTCTTTTCATCATTCGTATATATTAACTACCTTGGTAGTTACTTTATTTAATAACTCTTATTAAATAAAAGCTGATTATCTAATTGGGTTAGCCTTTTGGGCCTACCCAATTGGGTTTTAGTTTGTGGCTTGAGATGGGACCAAAGGGAACAAATAAGACTCTAGCTCCAATGGGCCTTAAGCTTTTCTGTCAACTCTTGACAAGTCCAAAGCTACCATTAATTTATATTTAATGCTACTATATAAATATAATTGCACCTTAGGCCTTATTAATCTTTTAGTTATTTATATTTATTGAAATCATATTTCAATATATATAAGCTTTAGTAACTCCTTACTAAAGTGGACACCTTGAATAACCAGTTCCCATTAAACTTATCTCAAAGGGATATTCCATGTCTCTATAAAAAGAGATTATGGATTCCATCTTGAGAATATGTGTTCCCTCAACACTACGTGTAGTTATTCAACATACTGAGGTTTTGACTATCAATATTAGTTCTCACTCCTAATATATCAAAGTGACCTACATTTCATGATCGAGTTCACTATCCTCTTAGGATTAAGAGTCTATGAAATTAGAAGTCGTGAGATTAATCATTCAGGTGACAGTTATTGATTGAATAATTAATCTCACAGCGGTCCAGTTCAATACGTCTTAACACTTAAGACACATCAACATTAACTAGAAGTCTCCACTTCCATGATCAAGACAAACCATCTTAGTTGATGTGTTATAGTCTTCGCAGATAAAATGCCCAATTTCATCACCGACTACGAACTATATTTTGAGTTTACAAGGAACTTGTGATTTATATCTTCTGTGACTAAATCACATGCAATGCATCTCATGGACTATGATAATGTCCCATTAATTCATTCATAAATAGTCTTATATAATTAAACAATTTAATTATTTACATGCCAATAAATTGTATTTTAGGGCATATTTTCTGTACATCGGCATGTTTTCTCTCTACCCTAACATCGGCATGTTTTCTCTCTCCTACAGCCTCAACATAGTACAATTGTTGTATTGAGTTTCAAATGGAGGAATCATAGTATTACACCTATCCCATATGTACCTAACAACATTCCTCGTACTATAAGAGGAAAATGTTGCTGGACAATTAGGGAAAGAACCTAAAGAAACCAAGAGAAAGAGTAGAAAGTTTGGGTAGGAAAGTGAGGTAGAGAGAAAAGAATTTCTTTAGGAAAGAACATCACCATTGTACAAAGACCTTCATTTTTACATGATAGAGAGCACTAAAGAGTGAGCGACATTCTCCCCTTGCTCACCCATGGTTTTTCATCCCTTCTGAAGGGTTTTCCACATACTTCCCTATGCCTTCTTTACTTTCCATGTTATGCTTTCTATTTCTATTGATGTTGAAGTGTTAAAGTGTTCATTTTTATTGCTCTTAAGCTTTTTCACTTATATTTACTATTAGATGCATCACCCATCCTCTCACATAGTTTTGATAATCTAACTTGCATGTACAATGTTTATAATAACGAAACAAATATATTTAAATTTTGACTTAATGTATCTAAAAAATTTAATTAGCAAACAAGTATCAAAATATTTATCAACTCATTTGGAATATATTTTCCAAATTTAAAATCCAATAAGTTAGAAAATGGAAACTAGCTAAATACAGTATGAAATCCAAAAGCAAGATGAATATTAAGGTGAAGTGAACATATAATCATTTCCATTCTAATGTTCTTATAACCACTGCCCTAATCATCAACATCCATTTCATCATCTATGTAGACATTGTATATTTATATACTTGAGCTGCAAAAGACATCAACATACAATTTCGCACTCAACTATTCAAGTTATACCACTCAACGACAATTATAGAGCATGCTCAAAAAAATCAATCAATCAATATACAAATACAAGCATAACTAATAAAATTATATATATATATAAAAAAAACATTTTAGTATTAACAGAACACAAATTATTATACTTATCAAACAAATTTAACAGCATTATAACTTAAAAGGCAGCAAAACCAATATCAAATTCTTCATTTAAAAATGATGAAGCATTTCTTCATTTTGATTACAAGTGAACTAGAAAGCATTTGCTTACGTTAAAATAATTTTCTAGAAAAACAAAATGTCATACTATCTTAACAATATGGAAAAATAAAAACCCTTAAAAGTTAAAACTTCATCAAAACCAAAAAATTATCCCATAAAAAAAAAACCCAAAAATTTATGTTTTGGTAAGGATCTTACACATGATCCTATAATTTTTATAGTCCTAGTGTGATCCTAAATGTTATTAACAGAACACATTGTATTATAACCACTATCCTAATCATCAACATCCATTTCATCATCTATGTAGACATTATATATTTGTATACTTGAGCTGCAAAAGACATCAACATACAATTTCATACTTAACTATTCAAGTTATACCACTCAACAACAATTATCGAGCATGCTCAAAAGAATCAATCAATCAATATACAAATACAAGCATAACTAATAAAATTATATATATATAAAAAAAATATTTTAGTATTAACAGAACACAAATTAGTATACTAATCAAACAAATTTAACAGCATTATAACTTAAAAGGCAGCAAAACCAACATCAAATTCTTCATTTAGAAATGATGAAGCATTTCTTCATTTTGATTACAAGTGAACTAGAAAGCATTTGCTTACGTTAAAATAATTTTCTAGAAAAACAAAATGTCATACTATCTTAACAATATGGAAAAATAAAAACCCTTAAAAGTTAAAACTTCATCAAAACCAAAAAATTATCCTGTAAAAAAAAAAAAAAACCAAAAATTTATGTTTTGGTAAGGATCTTACACATGATCCTATAATTTTTATAGTCCTAGTGTGATACTAAATGTTATTAACAGAACACATTGTATTATAACCACTGTCCTATTCATCAACATCCATTTCATCATCTATGTAGACATTGTATATTTGTATACTTGAGCTGCAAAAGACATCAACATACAATTTCGTACTCAACTATTCAAGTTATACCACTCAACAACAATTATCGAGCATGCTCAAAAAAATCAATCAATCAATATACAAATACAAGCATAACTAATAAAATTATATATAAAAAAAAAAACATTTTAGCATTAACAGAACACAAATTAGTATACTAATCAAACAAATTTAACAGTATTATAACTTAAACGGCATCAAAACCAACATCAAATTCTTTATTTAGAAATAATGAAGCATTTCTTCATTTTGATTACAAGTGAACTAGAAAGCATTTTCTCACGTTAAAATAATTTTCTAGAAAAACAAAATGTCATACTATCTTAACAATATGGAAAAATAAAAACCCTTAAAAGTTAGAACTTCATCAAAACCAAAAAATTATCCCATAAAAAAAAAAAAAAACCGAAAATTTATGTTTTGGTAAGGATCTTACACATGATCCTATAATTTTTATAGTCCTAGTGTGATCCTAAATGTTTTGGTGAGGTGGGATCGTAAAATCATGCAACCTTACAGCCCAGATAACGATTTTGACAACCATGTGTGTATATATATATATCTAACTATACATATATATATACACACATATTTTAGATATCGTATTTTGTTCGCCTTCGATTTGCGTGTCTGTAGACACTACATTTTGTATGACTCAGGCCCCTGTTCCCCAATAATGCTTAAACTCTAAGGCCCAAGGCTAGTTTAAAGCCCAATCAGATATCAAATAGACTTGAGAAGTGTTAAAATGGAAAGTATAACTTTCTATATGAGCAAAATTTTATTTTTAGAAATAAATGACCAAAGTGGCCCTTAGCCCATATCCATGGGCAACGGCCTGCGTATGTGGGTCAAAGCATACATTCGCAAGCACATTCCTGCGTACACAGCTAGCATTTTAGAAGCATGGAAAAGGCAAGTTTTCTGCAATAATGACTGAGGTTTGGAATGAATTCCACATCATTTGAGAGCCGTTCCAAACCCCATTTTTTCCACTATAAAAAACCTTACATGGTACATTTTCAAAACACATAGAAATACCATGGGAAAAACCTAAGATTCACTAGAAAATAGTGAATCAAAAGAGAGTTTTCCATAAAACACCCTCAAGTAAATTTTATTTGATTAGGACCTTTTCTAGCCCCAATCCTTTTAGTTTAATGTTGCTAATCACTTGTTTAATGACTTGTGATAGATTTAATTGAGGAGAACGGTCAAAATCAAAGTTTGGGAACTCCTCTTTGAGGTATTAAGCTTCAACCTTTGTTCTCTTTTTAGTCTTTCTTTTGCTGTTTAATATGTTTTTATTGTTTTGTTTATGTTATAACATGTTTGCTTAATTTAGTCTTACGCTTATTTGATGTTTCTAAGCATGTTTGGCTGCTAGAACTAGGTTTTCTTTTCTACTCTATTTTTTTGCTTGTCCGTTTTTGGGTTAAGGTTCCAGCGTGTTTGCGCATGTAGGCTCGAAGTATGCGTATGCATGCAACTAGCCTGCATGCACAGGCCTATGTATGCGCATGCATACTTGTGCCTAGAAACCCCAATTTTGATTTTCTTGCTTCTTTTGCTTTATTTGTTTTACCTAATATGCCTCTATTTTAACTTTCTTATATGCTTTTGAACTACTTTTTTTTCTTTGTTCACATGTTTGATTGTTATTGTATGCTAGATTAGGGTTTGTCCTCTTAATACCATGCAATGTTCATGTATTCACATGCCCATGCATTGATGCCATAGGTGATGAGTTGCTGCAAGGTAAGTAAAGGTAGGTCATGCATTGAACATGCATCTCTTGTGATGAATATGCTTGTATGATGTTTGATTTTGAGTATGGATGTTTACATAATCATGTGTTTGCCACGATTAAGTTGCTGTCCTACTTTAGATGTATGATAGGGTTTTCACATTCTAGATGAATGTTATGGTTTGTATTTGTGTTTAGGTTTGGCTCTCTTTTCCTTTAGGTTTGATATGCAGGTTGTTTTAGGATAATGATGCCATGTTGTATGTTAGATGCATGCTAGTGTGTGTGTGTGAGTTAGAATACAAGTGTTGAATTTGTTTTTAATAAGGTTAAGACTAAGACACAATGATGGGAGGCCAACCCTAGGGTTAGGTGATCTTGGTTGCCTAACACTTTTCCAAGAACGTACCTAAACTATGAACCCATACTCTGATAGTAAGATCAAAGGTCCTTCCTTGAAAAGGACACTATATATATGGTTCCTAGACCATTGCAAAAACTAGGTGGCGACTCCAAACCCTTGTGTTCACTGTGGTGACTCCACTATGGATAGTGAGTTTAATTCCTATGTGTCTTGCTTCTTAGCCTTAATAAAAACCATTTCAAATGCTTGTTTTCACACACAACACTTGTTCTCTTTTGTCCCTTAACCTCGGTTAGTGTTGAGTGGGAAGATGGAAGGCTCCATTTTGGCCCAAATCTTCTGAAGTTCATCCCACCAACTCATAATTGGTGCCATTGCCTATAATAGGCTTTGAGTCCGTGTAAGGTTTGCTACCAATCTACTATGAGATCCACTTATGCCCTCGATTGAAATCATAGCCCACATAGTTGTGAGTGATCTACTTATCTATCCCTTTAGCCTTAGGGAGCCTACCCACACTAGAGAGATTCTAGACTCTATCACAAAGGATACCTTTTATATATTTCTTCTTTGTTCAACCATATACCATGCGTTCACTTAATTCTAAAGAACAAATAAAAGATAGAAAAGTGGAAGGGATGGCCTTAAAGTTATGGCATACCCTAGGATATTATGGGATAAAAGAAAAGAAGTTCTTACTTATAAAAGGCTTATCCCTAAATCCAAAGTTATATTTTAACTTGAAAGGTTTATAAGACCATAGCCTAATTGCTGTTATAGGCCTAAGTGGAAAAAGCCCTTTTGAAAAAGAGGACTTTGGGCCCAAGGTAACAAGTATGCTATGGACTTAGCATCCAATGTCCTTCAAAGCCCAAAATGAAACTCCCTAATCTTGGGCCTCCTTGTTGCATGCCTAGGCCCAAAATGATGATAATTTCATGGACTTTGAAAGGAAGGCTACAATACATTATAGCTAAAAGGCATTTCAAAAAAATGAAATGAAAATGACAAATAAAAAGGAAAAACCCAAAAGTGATGAATACATTGTAAGCCCATGTTTGAGACAAAGGGTTGAAAATTTCTAAGTACATTCTAACTAAAGCACATCAGAGTAAGATGAGAGCAAAATCCATGAGAGGGAAACGAGTGATATTGTAATTGGGTCTTCATTAAAATGAACTTGAAAATTTCCTAAGGACATCTATAAAAAAAAAGGTTAAACCTTTAATTGGGACATGAACTTAATGAAAATAGGACTTCTTTTTAGACACCAATCCATGTCCAACGGAAAACGAGACATTCAAGGAGAAAATTCCTCAAGAGGAAAGGATGGACACTTCAAGTGGAAAGGTCCTCATACAAAAAATACTCAATTTTATAGAAGCACAAATTGAAGTGCTTAAGAAGATAATAAGCCACCTCTTTAAGATGGAAGAGGATGAGCTAAAGAAAGAAGAAGGCGAGGCTAATTATGGACAAAGCGAGCTGGCTCAAGAAGACATCAACTGCATGATGACAGAAGGGAATGTCCGCCTACTTCTACCTAACTTTATGCCACAACTAAAGAGTGCTTCAGGAACATGGACTTCCAAGAGGGCCTATGTCAATGACTTCTCTGTATCTGGAGACGCAGGATAGTGGGAAAATCATTATTGGCCAGAATGGACATCGGAGGAGGAAATAACTCAAGTCGCCCCAGCTTGCTTCATGCTTGAACACAACATAGACCCTTCTTCTTCTGACGACTAATACCTCGTGGTGAACAAAGAAGAAGAAGAAGATGATGAAATGATTAGCTGTTGGAGTGGGGATGATGGCAATTGGCACTTTGATGAGGTGAGGATTTGTACAACAAAACTAAAGCTATGCATGTATGAAAACCTCTAAAGAAGGATGAGGAGAAGAGTGGCATGCCTTAAAGAAGAAAGAAGACAGAATTCATCATGCCTATTGTAGGGCCCATTAATAATTGGACTTGGGTTGGGTTTTCTGATAACATGGGGAAAACGTTTTGTAATGCAAGTTCTAATGTACTTTTCAATATTTTCAATAAGATGAATTCCGATTTGGCTTACTTTGATGTGTCCCATAACATTGAAATTTTGCACTTAAATGATTCAAACGAATTTGAAAATGAAATTAATGAACAATTGGAAAAAAAAAATTGAATCTATGGAACCAACTCTTGAAACTATTAATTTGGGCAATGATGAGAATCAATGCTTAATTAAAATTGGCTCAACATGTCATGGAATTCCAAGAGGTGTTTGCATGGTCCCATGAAGATATGTCTGGAATTGACCCTGAGATAGCTCAACATCACATTGATACTCATGATCACATGGTGCCCGTCAAGAAAATGTTGAGAAGAATAAGGACCCAATGGCTCTTAAAAATCAAAGAGGAAGTCACTAAGCAATTAAAAGTAGAGTTCATCAAAGCCGTACACCAAGCTAAATGAATAGCCAATGTCGTGCTTGTACCAAAGAAGGATGGAAAGGTAAAAATGTGTGTGGATTTTAGGGACTTGGACAAGGCATGCCCTAAGGATGACTTTCCTCTCCCTCACATTGATGTCTTGGTGGATAACACAGTGGGAAGTGCCTTGATGTCATTCATGGATTGTTTCTCGACGTATAACTAAATCAAGATGGCTTCCAAAGTTATGACCAAAACCACTTTCACTATCGAATGGGTAATCTATTGTTACATGGTGATGCTGCTTGGCCTTAAGAATGTTGGGGCAACCTACCGAAGGATTGCTCAGCCTTGCTACATGATATGATGCATAATGAGGTAGAGGTGTATGTCAATGATATGATAGTAAAATTTGAGGATAGAGGAAGCCACACCATAAACTTGAGGAAGTTTTCGAAAGGATTAAAGTGTTTAGGCTAAGATTGAATCCATAAAAGTGTACCTTCGGAGTAACTACCAGAAAAATGTTAGGCTTCTTAGTGAATGACAGAGGGATAGAAGTTGACCCATCCAAGATCAAAGCCATATTAGAGATGCTGTCACCCAAAAGTGAGAAAGAGATAAAGGGTATCTTAGGTCAATTACAATACATTAGTTGATTCATTGCCAAACTCACCTCTACTTGTGAGCTCATCTTCAAACTCCTAAGGAACAATGAACCGTATACATGGAACGATGAGTGCCAAAAAGCTTTTGAACTCCCCCATCCTATCCTAGTGCCTCCATAACATGGAAAACCCTTACTCCTATACCTCTTTATCATAGGGGATGCGGTTGGAAGTCTGCTTGCACAAGAAGACGATGACAAGAATGAGAGGGCCATATACTATTTGAGCAAGAGGTTCCATGATTATGAGACTAGGTGCACTCCCATAGAAAAGTTATGCTTTACACTTGTTTGGGCCGTATAGAAATTGAGACATATCATCTTACCTTTCCAAATATGGGTGGTAGCAAGAATGGACCCATTGAAGTATCTCTTTGAGAAACCCACTTTGAGTGGAAGATTGTCAAGATGATTGATCTTGTTGGTAGAATTCGATTTGAAGTATATGGCTAGAAAACTATCAAAGGAAGAGTCGTGTCAGATTTTTGCACTAAGAATCCTATAGAGAGGGAAGATGGTATAGAAGACTTTCCAGATGAGGACGTTTTGGATATTGAGTTAGGGACCTGAAAGATGTACTTTGACGGAGCTTTAAACCAATACAGGAATAAGATAGGAATACTCTTGACCAATCTTAAGGGATCTTATATACCTTTGGCAATCAAGTTAAACTTTGAAGCAACTAATAACATGACTAAGTATGAGGCTTGTATTGCCAAAATTGAGGCTTGTATTGCTGGAATGGAAGCTCTTCATGAATTGAGGGTAAAGGAGGCCGAAGTCTTTAGAGATTCAACTTTGGTTATAGCCCAGATACAAAAGTTGTGGAAAGTGAAGGAGGAACACTTAAAACCTTATTAACAATACTTGAAGGACTTGACCAAGACTTTTGACAAGATTGAATACACAATCATTCCTAGATCTCAAAATCAATTTGTGGATGCCTTAACTACCTTAACCTCCATGGTTGAGATACCAGAGGGAGTGTGGACACGACCTTTAGAGATTGAGAAAAGTTATGAAGAAGTGCACAAAAGGAAGACTGAAGCTTCAATAATGGCCATAGAGGAAGAGGAAGTTCTATGGTACTATGACATAATGAAGTTCTTGGAACTAGGGGCATATCTGGATGGTGCTGACAAGAGAGAATGTCATTCCATTAGGATGACGGCAACACAATACATCCTATGTGGAGGAAAACTCTATAGAAGATCCTATAATGGCATACATCTTTGTTGTTTGAAGAAGAAAGAAGCCAAAAAGGTAATGGAAGAAGTTCATCAAGAGATTTGTGGCCTTCATATGAATGGAAGAATGTTGGCCAAGAAAATCCTATGGATATGGTACTACTGGAATACAATGGAGGCCGGTTGTGTGGACTATGTGAAGAGTTGCCATAAGTCTAGTGAGTTGTATAGCATAATGGTTCCCACTTTGAGGGGGAGGTTCGAAGGATGATGGAGTTGTACAACATTGAGCATCATAAGTTTTTGTCGTATCGAACACAAGCTAACGGGGTTGTAGAAGTAGCTAAACAGAAGTGAAGAACATCCTATCCAAGATGGTAGTGACATACAAAGATTGAGCTAAGAAGCTTCTATTTGACTTATGGGGTTATAGAACTTCTATCTGTACATCAATTAGGGCAACTCCTTACTCTTTGGTTTATGGTAGTAAGGTAGCACTTCCTATTAAGGTGGAGATACAATCTTTAAGGGTATAGGTCGAAACCAAGGTCCTAGAAGACGATTAGGCTAAGGCTAGATATGAACAATTAGCTTTAATAGATGAGAAAAGGGCTAGCGCACAATATCATGCACATGGGTACTAGAAAAGGATTGCTAGAGCATTCAACAAGAAAGTGAAACTCTTAAAGAAGGGGACTTGGTCCTAAAGGTGCTTAGAGATGAGAAATTTGACCCAAGGGAAAATGAAGCCAAGGTGGTCTGGGCCTTTTATCATCAAGAAGATCATGTCTGAAGGTGCTACAAGGATCATAAATTTGGATGGGGAAGAGATGCTTCGCTTAATTAACATGGATAGACTCCAGAAATACATCTAAAAAATAAAAATAAAAAGAGGAAAAAAGCCTGCTAGGTTGAAAACCCGAAAAGGCAACCTAGGAAAAAATTAAGGCATGAAAACTGTGCTAGATTGAAAACCCAAAAGGGTAGTCCAGGAAAAAGTTAGGGGAAAGACCATGGGCATGGTGAAAATTCCTGAAGGGATGTCATGGGCAAAAATTACATGGCAAAGGAAAAAGAAAAGAAAAGGAAAAAAGGAATTAATGACAATAAGCAAAGATAGTAAAAAAGGTGATTCTCTTATTGCTAAAATTAAAAGATGATAAGACTGTTTCCATAGGGGATTTGAAACATTCCAATCCTTTATTAAATTCAAAAACAAAAACATAAGAATCATAAAAGTGCAGAAAAGTAAAATATGGGGTCCATCAAGGTGGTCACTCAATCCTCCACTTTCTTGCTAGTCTTTATGTAATCTTTTCCATCACTCATAATCCACTTCATGTCATCCTCCAACCATTTCTTGTACCTCGTAGTGGGATAGATGTATTGGGGAGGAACAATGCCTTTCATCACCCTACGGCATTGCCAAGCCTCACTAATCTTGCCCAAGATTCTATTGGTAAACACCTCGGTGTGGAAGGCACCTTCGTCATCAAGGGCTCCTTAATGCTCTCCAAATTGCCTTGAGATACTACAAGTAGAGTAGTATAAGCAGCAACGAAGTCTAACTAAAGTCACACAGTAGTCCTTGCAGCAACTGTGGACCACGCTTGAGATGTGCCACCACTCCATAACCCACTAAATGTCAGTCTCCTTAAGGTAACCCATAAACTCCATGTACACCTCGAAGGCCAATTCATTCTAATGAAGCCGGCGGTCCCTAAGATGCCTAAGGAGGTAGGTGCTAAGAGGTACGTTGGGAGGTTGAAGCAACCACAGCCTCTCTTGTAGCCATATATGAGAAAAAAAAAAAGAAAAAAAAAAGAGAAAGAGATGAGGGAGTAAAAAAAGAAGAGAACAAGAAGAGTAAAAAAAAAAAAGAGCATGAGTGAAAAAGACAAATGATAAATGAAAGACGATATAAGGTGCCTTGATGGGTAGAAAACCAAAAGGCAATTCATGCAAAATAAGAGGAATCTTGCTAGGTTGAGAACTTAGGAAAAATATAAGGATTATACCTAAAGGAGAAGGGGACTTCCCGCAAAGAAACTTGCTTCCTTCCTATAAAAGGCATCCAAACCATTGAGGGTCTCTACCAAGATCAAGCCCAACAGGTTACCTCTCTTTAGCTCATAAGCCACAATGCACATCCGAAGGTTTACACAATATGACTTTTGAACTAAGAAATAGCTTGTAAGAGCACATAGGCAAAAGGCACGAACAAAGTATGAACATGGCCTCTCACCCACAAAAAGGGTTGAACTGGAAAAGTACTAAAAAACCAATCTTAGGTTGAGCTTGCCAAAGACAACACCTATTTGTCGTGGTGGAAGGGATGCCCAACACAAATTGTCGCAAAGAGGGGAGATCCCCGCCCATGGTAAGGAAGATGAGATCATCAATCTCCGGTTCACCCATGATGGTACCAAACTCTTTAATAGTGGGACATAGTTCTATTCCATTGAAGTGGAAAACATGCCAAGAAGGAACCCAAAGTTGGTAGCAACATAAAAAAGAGGCTCATCCACCCTAGTTTGATGATATGGGAAGACACAAGAAAGACCATAGGGGACAATAGAATCCTTGAAATCAGGACCAAGCCTCTTAATCCAAGTCGAGACATCAAGTGGAGAGTTTTCTGCCATTGGGGGACCTCAAAAAAAGGGCTCTTTGGGTTGAAAATACGTTGGTTTTGCGCATAGTGTTCACTTCAAGGCATTCCACGGGTTCTTATTGATAGAAATAAGCATGTACGCAGTGAAAAATTAACGGATCTACTTCATTCTCAATATTTAACATGCAATATGTAAATTTCAGAATTCGAGTATAAGAGAGCGTATCTTGAAGCGGTGAATTTCAAAAACAAAGATCGAAGCACTTGGGAATACTTTTAATCTTCATTCTAATTCCACTAACGCCCAAGAAGTGTGGACTCTCAATCAGTTACAAAAGGAGAATTTAAAGAGTGACTCACACTCACATACACATCATTTTACAATGATGTTTTTCACTACTTAAAGATTCTATACGTTTTTCCTTTTGTATCTAACCAATTATCTAATTGGGTTGGCCGTTTAGGCCTTTCCAATTGGGCTTAAGTGTGTGGCTTGGAGTGGGACCAAAAGGGACCAATAAGACACTAGCTCCAATGGGCCTTGGGTTTTTCTGTCAACTCTTGACAAGTCCAAAGTTACCATTAACTATATTTAATACCACTATATAAATATAGTTGCACTCTAAGCCTGATCTATAAATTATATCCCAAGAATTTATTGTACATGCAAACTCCTTTATAAAATATTCATAGTAATACAAAGTCATAAATGTGGACTGCCACTTTGTAGATTACTACATCTTAATTCTTGAGTACTCGATTTAATCACTTTTAAGTTATTCATCATATATTTATGAAATCCAATTTCATAAATATATACTTTAGTAATTTCTTACCAAAGTGGTTAAGCCTAACTTTCTAAATAACAAGCCCATTAAACTTATCTCAAGGGAATATTTTATATTTCCGTTAAGAGACTATGAATTCCATCTTGAGAATATATGTTCCATTAACACTAAATGTGGTTACCCAACATACTGAGGTTTTGACCGTTACTTTAGATCTCACTCCTGATATATCAAAGTAACCTACACTTCATGATCAAGTCCATCATTCTCTCAGGATTAAGAGTTCATGCAAATATAAGTCGTGAAATTCATTATTCATTTGACAGTCCTTAGGAGAATAATAAATCTCACAGCGGTCCAGTTCAATATGTCTTAACTCTTAAAACATATCAACATATCAACTAGAAGTCTCCACTTCCATGATCAAGACAAATCATCATAGTTGATATGTTACAGTCTTTGCAGATGAAATGTCCAATTTCATCACCGACTACGAACTATAGTTCTGAGTTTACAAAGAACTTCTGACTTATATCTTCTGTGATTAAATCACATAATCACATACTATGCATCTCATGGACTATGTGATAATGTCCGAATATTCATGTTACAATTATTTCAGATAATAATAATAAAACTTAATTTAACACAATATTAAGTCATACATAATGTCATACACAATGTCACACTTAATATCATACATAGCATCATACAATAGGATTTAAGAACACTAATCCTAACACTTATAACCTAAGGGATCATCCAAGACATATTCCAAACACAAGATTTCAAGCATTCAAAAAGCAAAGTTGTATAGAAACATACAATTAACCATATATCTTGTAAAGCAAGTGCTAAGTCCTAATTAAAAGCATAAATGTAAAAAGATGTTCTTAAGTACAATCCTTTGTCTCAAACTAAATCCAATTATTTGCTAAGGGGGAAAAAATCCAAAAAAGCAAAAAAGAAAATGATGTGTGTTATATGCCTATGTGTCTTGACTATAGGTAATCAATGGTGCTGCCTCTTCCTTGGCTGATATCTAGGAGTTGCCTTCATATCCTTCTTATCACCACCACCACCACCATCATCATCATTATCATAATCACCACCAGCAGGGTGGGCCGCTCCTCTAGGACCTTACAAGCTCCTTGAATAGTTGGTCACCTCTAGCTTGAGATTCCCAACTAGCCATACCAACTCCTCATGCTCTTGGATAGTGGGCTACAATTCAATGAAAGAAGGGTTAGTGACCAAAAATAAAAAATAAAAAATAAATAAAAAGAGAATTGGCAAAAAGAGAAAGAACTCACTGCCTAAGTTTTGGGAGGGAAAGGATAGCAGATGACATTAGGATTATGGGGCACACGAGCAAAGCCGTTAGGGTCATAAGCATAGATCGTCCAAGGGAGATGTGGAGGGTCAATAGGCTCACTGACAATAGGCTCCTTCTGCTATAGTCTTTTTCCATTAGAAGCCATGACAAACAAAGTAAAGAAGAGAAGAAAAAGAGATTGAACATATACCTGAGCAGTAAGGGAAGGCATAAGGTGAGTGATGTTGAACTCCTCATAGTCCAACCCCTCAAAAGTTGCCTGGCATAGGGAACACCACTCCCCCATGAGTTGTACTCAGCATTAGTCATGGAGTGTGGGGCAAGCATGAACTCAGGAGGGTCCATCGAAATTTGTGGGTTATCCCTACCCACCAATTGGCACTACACCCTTTTTGTCAGGTGTAACGCCCTTAAGCCTGCTCCCTCAAAGGAACGAGTAATCTCAGAAGCAATGAAAGCAGCAAACTCCAAGTCTCGAGAAGCAGTAAAAGGATGGCTAGCCCATGGAATCCAATTAACCTATAATGACACAAGATTAGAAGAGGAAGATCCTAAGGGAAATGCATAAAGGAACATGAAAATTAGAACTCTTGAACTTACCTCATTCGAAGTTAACCCAGCAAGGTGAGCCTTCATTCGAGGGAACTCCTTCAGAATTAGATTGGTGCACGGGGTTATAAGGCCATATATGTTCACCGCTGTAAAAAGAAGCATGAGCCACAGGTTAGATACAAGATAACAGTTTGCAAGATAATACAATTTGCAAGACTATAAGCCACAAGTGAAAATGCAAGGAATGGAAAGAGAACTAGCCTCAAGGAGCTTCCAAGGCCCTACAAGCTGTCGTAAGGTACCCTGGCTGAGAGTGTCAAGGGTGGAGTAAAGAGCGGCAAGACATGTTTACCCCTAGTTGGCTCTCCGTGCCTTTCCAAAGTCCTAAAAGAGGGTCAACCACCTCAAAGACAGCGTTTGCCCACCATTGGTAAAGAGATAAGCCTATAACAAGTGAAGAAGGAAAGCCCTAGCCATACAGACACACTCTTGCGTAGTCCTTTATGGAAAAAGCATGTAATCCGACACCAAGTTGAAGTCGTGGATGGTCTTAGTGGAGTACTTCCTCCCCAACATTTCAAGACTCAATTAGACGCCCGACACACCGTCCAAGTTGATGATGGCCCCTTCAAAGCTAAGGCCGATCAAGCGGTAGAAGTCATAAGCAGTCATCGTTATCTTCTGCTCAGTAATATGAAAGGTGTGGGTAGTATCCCACCACCTCTTAATGAGGCATTGCACTAAGGTAGCACTCAAAAACTTCTCCAGAAAAAGACCAATGATAGGCTTGAAGCCTGCTTCCCAGATGTAGCCCCTGGTTTCAGGGACAAGAAGGTTTTACCACTCTACCACCTTATTAAAGTGCTCCCCCTACCAGCATAAGGGGATGATGACTATAACCAAAAAAAAAAAAAAAGACTTTAAATTCTTGATTCAATCAGAATTGATGAAAAATGATTTTTTCGATGCAAAAATGAAGATAAAGAGAAGGATACAGTGATGTTCAGATGCAAAAATGACAAAAAGAGGTGCTAGAGTTACATATAAAAGTGAAACGATTGAAAAAGAAGTGAAAATGGGCAAAGTAAGGCCTCTGTCTGCCAGGCATCCTATGTACATGGGTCAAAGCCCTCATACACAGGCCCATTCCACGTATGAAAAGCCTCAAAAACATACCTACATACACAAGACCAGAGCTACGTATGCATGGATACGAGCTACATACACAGACCCAAGCCCACATATGCAATAGCACGGACAGAAGCAGTTCTTCGACATTTTCAAGCATACATCATCCAGAATCAATCCTAAACATGTTCCTACCCCTCTTAGGATGTTAGGTTTTCATCTAAACCCATCCCATAACAGAACCCAAGCATTTACATGGCCAAAAACACATTAAAATGGAAGATCAGAGAGAAACTTGAAAATGAGAAAAAGTTTGAAAACTTATAGATTCAGCCATGGGGATGTGATTCTCTAGCCGATATGTCAATGGAAGAGGCCCCATTAACCTCGTTGCCCCACTCCAGCGAGTAAGGTGGAATGCATCAGAAGAAAGGATGTAGGAGGACTTCTTGACCTTAGGTGCCATTAGAGAAGATGAAGAGAGAAAATGAGAGAATTAGAGAGTCAGGAAGTGAAGAAAAGAAAGAGGAGAGGGAGGTTTTTGAATAGAGAAAAAAGGAAAGAAAGAAGAGTTATGAGGAGTGTGAAGAGGTAAGGGAGATGAAGAGAATGAAAAAGAAAAAGAAATGGTTAGTAACCATTGGAGAAAAAAATGAAAAGGCAGGAACACACCTGATGGCTAAACTATGTGTAGTTTAGGCTTCACCACTAAATTATGTGTAGTTTAGTCATGAACAGTAAAAAAAAATAAAAAATAAAATTTCTTCTTTAAAAAAAAAGGGGGAAAATATCTCAAGATTGCCCCAATTAGACACAAAATCATCAAAGGACTCCCTAGTGAGCTAATAAAGGAAGTAGAAGACTCTTCCCCCAATAAAGCATGTACATCCCAAAACCTTCCACAATGGATCAAGCATATCAAGAACACTATCCCTAGTAAGGAGGCAAAAGATTCTTCCCCAATGGATCAAGCATATTAAGAACACTATTCCTAGTAAGGAAGCAGAATTCTAGTAGATTACACAAAATCAAGAATACTATCCCCAGTAAGGAAGCAAAAGATTCTTCCACATTGGATCAAGCGCATTAAGAACACCATCCTCAGTAAGGAAGTAGAAGACTCTTCCGCAATAGTACAAGCACATCAAGCATCATTCCCATGGAGGCAGAAGATTCTTCCCCAATGGACCAAAGCACATTTAAACAATTCCCAGTGAGGAAGCAGAAGATACTTCCCCTATGAGTCCACTACACCTAAAAAAAAATCCCTAGTGAGGAAGCAAAATATTCTTCCTCAAAGTGCTCAGCAAACCATGAAGGAAGTAGAAGATTCTTCCCTAGTGGATCATGCATCTACACTACTCCTCAGCGAGTTTCTCATGCCCAAGCAAGTCATGAAAGGTAGAATAATCCTCCCCATGCACATATACTCCTCAGCGAGTTTTCCTCATTCCTAATGGATCCAACAATCAAAACTACTGGTGCATATATCCTCTGGGAGTTGAACATGTAGGCACAGTAGAAAAGGGTAGAGATAATGATAGAGAAAGAGACCAAGGTTAACCCGAGGCAAGAGCCTCACTAGAAAAGGCAGAGAAAGAAGTAAAGAAGACAAAAGGAACAAGTTGCCCTGAGAAGTTTGAGGCCAAAGCCTCGGATGGACACCCGTTGTTTGTTGGATTAGCTCGTAAGAGCACCATTGTTTATTTTTCTTTTTTCCTTTTTAGTGACTCTAGGATAGCGAGTCACTCGCCATTAGCTTGCAAGTGGCAAAATAGGTTCTGGGACAATGAACCTATAGTTTCTCATTTCTTGAGCAACAAAGGTGGGACTTCAGATATACGAATCCCACGCAACTCTTCAAAGTTGCACCCCACCCCATGTATGTGTGATGTGTGTTATATGCGTGGCTTGAGGCCAAGCCATACGTCAAAACAAATTGTTTTGTCTCTTATTCTTCTGATTCTATTAGTGAAGCTCATGAATCAAAAGAGAGGCATATGTAGACACCGCATTTTGTACCACTTATGACTCGAGCCCCCATTCCCTAATGATGCTCAAACTCTAAGGCCCAAGGACAGTTTAGAGCCTAATCAAATATCAAATTGACTTAAGAAGTGTTAAAATGGAAAATATAACTTTCTAAATGAGCAAAAATTTATTTTTGAAAATAAATGACCAAAGTGGCCCTCAGCCCATGTATGTGAGCAGCGGCCTGTGCATGTGGGCCAAAGCATGCATACGCAGGCACATTCCTGCATATGCAGCTAAGGTTTTAGAAGCATGAAAAAGACAAGTTTTCTACAATAATGACTAAGGTGTGGAATAAATCCTACATTGTTTGGAAGCTGTTCCAAACCCTATTATTTCCACTATAAAAAGCCTTACATGGTACATTTTTAAAACACATAAATCCCACGAGAAAAAACCTAAGATTCACTAGAAAATAATGAATCAAAATAGAGTTTTTCACAAAGCACCCTCAAGTCAATTTTATTTGACTCGGACCTTTTTTGGTCCCAATCCTTTTAGTTTAACATTGCTAATTACTTGTTTAATGAATTGTGATAGATTTTATAGAGGGGAATGATCAAAATCAAAGCTTGGGAACTCCTTTTTGAGGTATCAAGCTTCAACCTTTCTTTCTATTTTTAGTCTTTCTTTTGCTGTTTAATCTATTTTTCTTGCTTTGTTTATGTTATAACATGTTTGCTTAGTTTAGTCTTATGCTTGTTTGATGTTTCTAAGTATGTTCGGCTGTTAAAACTAGGGTTTTCTTTTTTGCTTTGTTTTTTTGCTTGACTATTTCTGGGTTAGGGTTTAGGCACATCTGTGTACGCATACTTTTGTATGCGCATGCAGGCTCGAGGTATGTGAACGGATACAACTGGCCTACGTGTCTAGAAACCCTAATTTTGATTTTCTTGTTTCTTTTGCTTTGTTTTTTTTTTTTACCAAATATGCCTCTGTTTTAACCCTTTTATATGCTTTTGAGCTGCTTTTTTTCTTTGTTCAAATGTTTGTTTGTTATTGTATGCTAGATTATTGTTTGTCCTCTTATTTCTTAATACCATGCCATCATCATGCATTCACATGCTCATACATTGATGCCATAGGTGCTGAGTTGCTATAAGGTAAGTAAAGGTAGGCCATGCATTGAACATGTGTCTCTTGTGATGAATATGCTTGTACGATGTTTGGTTTTTAGTATGGATGTTTAGATGATCTTGTGTTTTCCATTATTAAGTTGGTGCCCTGCTTTAGATGTATGATAGGGTTTTCACATGCTAGGTGAATGTTAGGGTTTGTATTTGTGTTTGGGTTTGGCTCTCTTTTGCTTTGGTTTGATATATAGGTTGTTTGAGATAATTATGCCATGTTGTATGTTAGATGCATGCTAGCGTGTGTGTGAGTTATAATACATGTGTTGAATTTGTTTTTAATAAGGTTAAAACTAAGACACAATGATGTGAGGCTAACCTTAAGGTTGAGCAATCTTAGGTGCCTAACACCTTCCCAAGAATGTACCTAAACTTTGAACTCATACTCTAGAAGTAAGATCAAATGTCCTTTCTCAAAAAGGACGCTATATATATGGTTCCTAGACCATTGCAAAAACTAGGTGGTGACTCCAAACCCTTGTGTCCACAGTGTCAGACCCTAAAAATTCCAAAAAAATATTAACTATCTTTCATAGGGCAGCAGAAACATCTTGATCGACGTGGCCCAACCCGTTCGGGTATCGTAGCACTCAAAATGCCATTTTAGGTCAAATTGACCAAAATTCTCTTGGTCAACCTTAGGTTGACTAAAAGTCAAAACTGGTAAACAAATCATCCCAAAACTACAATTTTCATGTTTCTACATTAAACTTGAGATACTCGGTGATTTTCGCCAACTTTGACAAAGTTTGACCTGAGGTTGACTCCCACAGGCCCCCAAAACCATAATTTTAATTTGGCTATCAAAACAAATTGAGCCCAGCATCATTATGAAGATTATTAAATTCCTTTTCCAACGACTATTTATGGGTTGAAATCAGAGTTACAATGGTTGAAATATCCTAAAAACTGTGCAATGCATATCATCTCACTTCCCATGTCATAACTTTTGATTCAAATGTTGGAATTTCATTTTATTTCATGTTATGGAAACTAGACATCCATATCTTTCCAAGGACACCATGATTAGCTTAATCGGAGTTAGGGAAGACCTTCAAATATGCATCTAAAGTCAAATTGGGGAAGAAGTAGAGATTACTAATGTCAGCATTGGACCTGATAGCCACTAAAGGGTTGCCAAACCCATCCAGTGGCCAATTCGTCGAAAGGCGAAAGGTCATTTTTCTAGCTATTTAACCTCCAGGCCCCCTCAAACCAAAAAGGAATGGCTTTGGGCATTTTTGGATCACTATTCTGTGTAGATCCTCCCCCGTTTCCTCTCCAAATTCTACCCTACACATTAAAAAACCTTTAATTTCTCTCTTTTCTCAACAATCAAGAGGTGGTGTTCTTGCACTCTTTTAAGGGTGTAGATGTAGCTTTTTAGCTACCATCTACATCCTTTGCTTCATCTTGCTTCATAACATGCTTTATTGTTTTCCTTAGTATATCTCTTGCTTTACCTTGCTTCCTAGCATGTTTTATAACTTTTCTAGCAAGTCCCCTTACTTTCTATCATGTTTTATTGCTTTGATGATGTTGACCTAGCCTTCTTGGCTAGGATATGTCTAAATATTATGTTTGTGCTTAAATCCATATGCCTAGGTGATTTTTGCTATGTTTATGTCTAGATCTACATGTTTATGTGCTCCTTGCCATGTTTATGCTTAGATCTATATCTTTCTGTGCTCTGTGCCATGTTTGTGTCTAGATTTACATGTTGGTTGCTATGCCATCTGCTTCTGTAGCCCTTTTATCTCTTGATATATCTCTTTCTTATGTTTTGGCCCCTTTAGGTAGGGTGTGGACACAATGAGGGTGTCACCACCTAGTTTTTGCAATGATCTAGGAACCATATATATGGTGTCCTCTCAAGGAATGACCTTTTTGATCTTAATAATAGAGATATGGGTTTAGAGTTTAGGTACGGTTTTGGGAAGGTATTAAGCACCCAAAACTACCCAACCCTAAGATTGGCTTCCTCTCATTGTGTCTTATGTCTTAACCATATTAAAGGCATACTCAATATTGCATTCTAACTCAAACACACACTAGCATACATCTAAGTATACAACATGGCATTAATCATCCCAAAAAGACCTAATCATTCATCTGTCATGGCATACCCTAACATTCATATAACATACATGTCATATCAACCTAGCATGTTACTGTCATACATCTCATCCACCTAACATTCATCTAACACAATGTCATCATATCATAGTCAAGGCAGAAACATAGGCAATAAAAAAAATCATGGTATCATCAAGAGATCCTTGAAATCATTAAGAACACAACATGCTTATTCATCATATCACGTTCATCAATCCTAAACAAGATTACAAACAAAATGCATGAATATATGAATGCATGACTTACCTTACTTACCTTGCTGCATCTTAGCACCTATGGCATTCATGCATGGACATGTGAACGCGTGTTCATGGCATCAAAACAAGGAAACCCAAGATAAACCCTAATTTAAACATGTGAAAAGCAAACAAACAAGAAGCATGTGAAACAGAAGCTCTAAACCATAAATATATGAAAAATAATCTAAAACAGAAGCATTACATGTGAAATAAGAAATGAAATAAAAAAAACTAGGGTTAGAGTTTCTGGGCAGGATCCTGCGCATGCATGAACAAGCTTGTGTGTGCATAATCTAGCCTGCGTGTGCAGGCAAGATTAAGTGCACGTGGAATCAACCCTAGAAACCCTAGCAACATAGAAATAGAGCAAGGCTTCAAAATAATTTAATATCCTAACATGCTTTAAAACATAAAAACTACATAAACTTGAACTACATAAACATAAAACAAGTAAAGAAACAAGATTAAAGCATAAATAAAAGTAAGAAATAAAAAGAAATCTTGGAACTTGATACCTCAAAACAAAAGCTCTTCAAACTTGATTTTTGACCGTTTCTCTCAGTCAAATCTATTCATAATTAATAAGAAACGTGATTAGTAATCTTAAACTTAAAGATTAAGGCCAGAAAAATGCCCTAATAAAAAAAAATTGACTTGAGGATGTTTTGTGAAAAACTCCCTTTTTGATTCACTATTTCTAGTTAATCTTAGTGTTTTCCTTTAGGATTTCTGTGTGTTTTGAAAAGGTACCATGTATGACTATTTATATTTTGAAAATGAGGGTTTGGAATGGCTTTTAGACAATGTGGGATTCGTTCCAAACCTTAATCTTTAATGTAGAAAACTTGCATTTTTTATGTTTCTGGAACCCTACATGCGCATGCAAGATCAGCCCTACGTCGCATGCATCATGGTTATGCACGCAGGCTGATTCCTATGTGCACATGCCAAGGGCTTCCTTGGCTTTACTTTTCCAAAAATAGATTTATTTGCTCATTAAAAGTTATATTTTTCATTTTAACTTTTCTCAAGTCAATTTAACATCTGATTGGATCCTAAACCAACTTTGGGTCTTAAAATTTCAACATCATTGGGGAATGGGGACCCGAGTCGTAAAGGGTACAAAATGTGATGTCTACAGATGCCCCTCTTTTAATTTGTGAGCTTCGCTAACGAAATCAAAAGAATAAGAGACAAACATTTTTTTTTTCAATGTTTGTATAGATCTACAGGTTGGTTGCTATGCCATGTGCTTCTATAGCCCTTTTGTCTCTTGATATATCTATTCCTTGCATTTTGGCCCCTTTAGGTAGGGTGTGGCCACCTAGTTTTTGTAATGGCCTAGGAACCATATATATAGCATTTTTTTGGGAAAGGACCATTAACCTTACTACCAGAGATATGGGTTCGGAATTTAGGTATGTTCTTGAGAAGGTGTTAGGCACCCAAGACTACCTAACCCTAAGATTGGCTTCCCATCACTGTGTGTTACGTCTTAACCTTGATAAAATCATGTTTAACACTTATATTCTAACTCACACACCACTAACATACATCTAAGCATACAACATGGCATCATCATCCCAAAACACATATATATCCATCCATAAAGCATAAGAAACCAAACCCACACATATACAACCCTCAGATTCATCTAACGTGGCATCAAAGCATATTCAAGGCAGCAACATGTGATTCATCCAAACATTCACATTCATCTCTAACACCAAAACAAGATCATATAAAAAATGCATGAACATTTCCAATGCAGAAACTCAGCACCTATGGCATTTATGCATGATAGCAAACCAAGCAATTAAACATGTTAAACATAGGTATTAAAAGCATAAAAGCATGGGAAAGAAAAGCTAAACAAACAAACATGTGAAAGCAGAAGCAAAACAAAAAGGGAAAACAAAAATTAGGGTTTCTGGGCAGTGGCTTGTGCACGCAGGAACAAGCCTGCGTGTGCATAATCAAGCCTATGTGCATAAGCAAAATTATGCGTACGTAGGTTCTAGCCTAGAAACCTTAAAAACACCAAAAACGGGGCAGAACCTCAAAACTAGAATCCTAACAACCTAACATGCATTTTAAATATACAAACATACAAACCTAAACTAGATAAACTTGTTAAAACATATTAAAACAAGAAAACAAAACAAACAGAAAGATTTAAAAGCAAAAAATGAAAGAAAGGAAAAGAAAAGTTTAGACTGGATACCTCAAAGAAAAGCTCTTTAAGCTTGATTTTTGCTCATTCCCCTTAGTCAAATCTATTTAAAATTCAATAAAAAGTGATTAGCAACATTAAACTAAAAGGATTGGGGCCAAAAAAGGTCCCAATAAAACAAAATTGACTTGAGGGTGTTGTGAAAAACTCCCTTTTGATTTACTATTTTCTAGTGAATATTGTATTTTTCCCGTGGGATTTCTGTGTATTTTGAAAATATACCATGTAAGGCTTTTTATAGTTGAAAAATGGGGTTTAGAATGGCTTCCAAACGATGTGGGATTCATTCCAAACCTCAGCCATTATTTAGAATGGCTCCCATGACGTAAGGGGTACAAAATATGGTATCTACAACTAGATCATTTCTTGTTAACTAAAATGGACAGACCATGCCATTTGGACCAATGTAATGTTCATTACATTACAAGTTGGGAGGTGTAATGTTCAAGCTATGGGAAACAATACAACAACAAACCCACCCTACAATGTAATGACTTAGAACCTATCCTTAGGCTAGTCTATGTCAAAATTGCATTGCATCCTGTGTGTGCTTGTTTGGTTGAGTATATTGACATAGATGGGGACCTAACTTTGTTTAACCCAACCAAGCCTTTTTCTTAGGGAAGGATTTGGTCAAGATCAAAGGGAAAACTCTAAAGAGAATCCAAGAACAATAGCCAAGTTAGTAGTTCCAATTCCAAGCCTATCACGGTATTGAAGCCCTTGTATATAGTAGGCATGCCATAGTTACAACACCACAACCTTATGTTTGACTTGCAAGACAGTCCAAACCATAAGAAATCTGAAGACTGTCACCATAGCAGAGGGAGAAAAGCACCAAAACACTGAAGAGCAAATAAGCACTCAAGTGCTACTAAAAACTAAAGTGGCAAGCCAAATTCAGTTGAGGGAAGACATTAACCTCATGGTACAACAATTTCAGAATCTGAAGGGTGGCCAAAAGGAAAATAAGACTGATCAGACTTTCCCTATCTCAGAGAGTGAGAAAAAGATTAATGAGAAGATAATTAAGATGGAGGAGATGATTAAAAGGGCGCGCAGCATGGAAGACCTCATGGTACAACAGTTTCAAAATCTGAAGGGTGGCCAAGAGGAAAACAAGACTGATCAGAATTTCCCTATCTCAGAGAGTGAGAAAAAGATTAATGAGAAGATAAGTAAGATGGAGGAGATGATTAAAAGGGCGCGCAGCATGGAAGACCTCATGGATTATCAGTCACCCTCTCATTTCCCAAACGTAAGATTGCCCCTAAAGTTCAAGATGCCAATCTTAGACAAGTTTGATGGCACTGTCTGCCCCAAATCCCACCTAAAGATGTACATGAGGGCTATGCGAGCTCTGGGAGCTACTGAAAAAATGTTGGCACAAATGTTCCAAAACACCTTGACGGAGCTGCTTTTAGGTGGTTCCTCAACATGGAGGGTAATAGAGCTCGAAACTGGGAAGATTTTTGTAGAGAGTTCTATAGCAAGTACAAGTATAATATGTGGACATGACAAGAAGAGACTTGGAGACCATTAAACAAGAGCCGAAGGAGTCCTTTTCTGCCTTCATTACCAAATGGAGGTCCAAAGCCACACAGATGATGAATAGGCCGAATGAAAAAAGAGCAATTAACCATGGTTGTAAAAAACTTATTACCTGTATACCGTGAATATTTTTTTGCTTAGTACTTTCCAAATTTTAAAACTTTAATAGCTCCTGGTACTCAGATTGAGGATGCAATAAATAATGGGACCATAAAGAATGAGGATGCACTTAAATTTAAAAGGAATTTTAGGCCTTCTAGCTCTAAAACTACAAAAGTATCTAATATATATAAAATTGATCCATACCAACTTATTACCCCAGTGAAAATATCACAAGGGCCGCCTCCAAGGCCTAGGAGGGAGTTTCATGAACTTTATATGCCAATAAGTCAAGTATTTGAAAAGCTTAAAGCAAAAGGGTTACTTAAACCCTTAAACCTAAAACCAGTCCCAAACCCATTACTTGCAAAGTTTGATGTGAGTAAAAGGTGTGCCTATCATAAAGGCCTTGGCCATGTACTATGTAAATTTCAAAATATAAGAACAAAAGAGTGTACCTTGGTATGATGAATTTCAAAACAAAATTAGAAGTACTTGGGAACAATTTTAATCTTCACTCCAATTCCACCAATGACCAAGAAGTGTGGTCTCTCAATCAGTTATACGAATTTGTTCAAGAGAGAATTAGAGAGTGTCCAACATTCACATACAAAATCATTTCCTGTGTATACCTAAAATTTTGTATGTTTTTCTCCTTATAACTGATCATCTAATTGGGTTATGTTAGGACATATGTGGTTTACTTGTTAAGAATATATGTCACTCTTTTATGTTATTGGCTAATCATTTGACAAAACGCACTTTACTTGTATTTGGGTAGATCTAGGATGTGTTGAAATACTTCAAGAAACCATGTTTCAAGATCAAATGTTGAATCCTTCAAGTCTATCCAAGAAAACAAGCTGAAAGTGCAAATTTATTAAAACTCGACAGTTGCATCTATCGAGCTTAAGAAAGCTATTCTAGCCCCGTGTGCTCGATACTTGCTCAACAGCTTCTATCTGTCAAGGTTTATAAAATCAGAATTTTTGATATGATTTCTTAGGATCCGTGGATGTGTCTTTGGGCCTTCTTTTCTTCTAACCTTATACATATAAAAGGATTGTTTTAAGGGCCGTCAAAGTGTTCATAAGTTGCACGAGCATTGAGAAAACTCTATTCAAGCAAATTGTGATCGGAGACAAAGTTTTGCCCTAGTTCATCTCTTCTGAAGAAGTTGCTATGTATGTGCACCTTTGGATTTTGTGACCAAGCATCTTCTTGATCTTCATCATGGATAAACTGAAGAATTTTGCAACCAACAACTTTTTCTAGTTGGTGATTGAAGTCGCGTACTAGGATCTGCGCAATTGGTTAGTCACGTACTTGGAAGCATCATAAGGGGAAATTGTCACTAACAAGTCTAATTGGGTATTGGGGTAAGGGTTCAACTGTAAGTTGGTAAGGTACTTGGGATTTCTTTACTTGTAACCGCTTGTTGTGATAATAGTGGAGTTTCGAAAGTGGTGACCTGAAAATCACTCGGTGGGGTTTTTACGGTCAAGTTTTTGCCATTCGTAAACAAATCACCGTGTTATTTATTTTCCGCTGCATAATTATTTTATTGGTGATTTGTTCATGCTACCACGCGTTTGCATGTTAAATTGATTAATTAATAACTTGGCTAATTAATTAATTTAATCACAAGGGGTCAATACGTTTTTGGCCTATCAAGTGGTATCAGAGTAAGCACACTCTGATTAGGTTTAATCTTTGCTGTGTTGATCCATTGACCCTTGTTGTCATGGCTGTAACCCGTTTGAAGAGATCTTTGTTTTCAAATACATCTTATTTTTCTAATCACTATTTGTTTGAGTGTCTCAGAAAATACAAGTCTAAAAGTTATTTGAATTCTTTTATGATGACTATTGAAAAAGATCTCAGTTTGGCTAAGAAGAAACTAGATTGTCTCAAAATGAAAATGTGCAAAGAAGTTCGTCTAAGAAGAGTGAAAGTTAAAGGCTTAGCTCATAAAAGGTAGTTGAGAGAAAGCACCATTCCCACTGATTTGTCATCTAAGCATGAAGTGTGTTTTATGATGAAGTACGCATTCAAAGTGATGGACACATGTTTGTGGTACCTTGACAGTGGTTGCTTAAGACACATGACTGGAGACCGTTCTCTCTTCAAGGTTTTCGAGTCTAAGAAATGTGACAATGTCACTTTTGGTAATGGGAGCAAGTCACAGATTAAAGGGAAAGGAATCATATCTCTACCTGGACTACCAGACATTGCAAATGTTCTTTATGTAGAAGGTCTAAAGGTGAACCTATTGAGCATAAGTCAGATATGTGATTAAGACTTCATGGTACTATTCTCAAAAGGAAAGTGTCTTGTCATGGATGAGTCTGGAAAGAAGCTCATTAGTGGTGTTCGCACTTTAGACAACTGTTATGGATTGGTTCCTGATGCTAATATTGTGTGTAATAGCATTCGTTTGCCTAATAAAGATCTATGGCATCAACGAATGGGACATGCTAGTTATAAGCATCTTTCTATTGTATCTAAGCATGAATCAGTCGTGGGAATACCAAAACTTAGTAGAATGAGCAATGTGGTGTGTGGACCATGTCAACTTAGAAAACAGACGAAAGCTAAGCATCTAGGTACTCAAACATCACTACATCTAGGCCATTGGAGCTTCTACATTTAGATCTTATGGGTCCAACCAAAATCGAGTCTCTTTGTGGTAAGAGATACATCATGGTTGTGGTAGACGACTTCACTAGATACAATTGGGTCATTCTCCTACGATCCAAGTCTGATGCTCCTGAGCACATTGAGGCTTTGTGCACAAGATTGCAGAATGAAAAGAGCCTAAAAATTAATCGAATTCGAAGTGACCATGGTAAAGAATTTAAAAACTCATATATGGAGTCCTTTTGCATAAGATCAGGTATATCTCAAGAATTCTCTACTCCTATTACACCTCAGCAGAATGATGTGGTAGAAAGGAAGAATAGGGTTATTCAAGAGATGGCCAAAGCCATGTTGCATAACAAAGATGTGGCTAGAAACTTGTGGGGAGATGCCGTGAGCACTGCATGTCATACGGTTAACAGGGTGTACTTCAGACCCAGTACCAAAAAGACTCCTTATGAGTTATGGAAAGGAAGGAAGCTAAATGCGAAGTATTTTAGAATCTTTGGAAGTACTTGTTTCATTCTCAAGGATAGAGAGAATGTGGGAAAGTTTAACTCTCAAAGCGATGAAGGTATATTTTTAGGTTACTATTCTATAAGCAAGGTTTATTAGGTATACAACAAAAGAACTATGAAGGTAATGGAGACAGTAAATGTTATCATTGATGAGTCTTCAGATTCCAGTTCTGAGAAAGGCATTGAGGAACTCCCCAAAGAAATTCTTCCTCCTCAGCCTAAGGAAGTTCAAGACATTGTTGAACAAGAACTTGCATCTCCAAGTACTCCCGGTACTCCTAGTGTTATGGAAGACTCTGCAGACATACCCACTACACTAGATTTTGAATCTCATGAAAAGAAAGGACCTCCCTCTAGGATTAAATTAAATCATCCTCTAGAAGCTATTGTGGGAAACATGAATGAACTCACATTAAGGAAACGTATAGTTGATAAATGTGTTGTTAACTTAGTATCTTATTCTTGTTATTTGTTACAAGTTGAACCCAAGAAAGTTGAGGAAGCACTACAAGATGAAAGTTGGGTCGAAGTAATGCATGATGAACTACTTCAGTTTCAGAGGAATGATGTTTGGACTCTAGTACCTAGACCGGAGGGTGAGCACATCATCGGTACAAAATGGATATTCCGCAATAACACTAATGAAGATGGCAATGTTATTCGTAACAAGGCTTGTCTTGTAGCTCAAGGATACTCACAAATGGAAGGAGTAGATTATGATAAAACATTTGCCTAGTTGCCCGAATGGAGTCGATCAGAATTCTCCTTGCCCTAGCATGTCATCTGAAGTTCAAACTTTATCAGATGGATGTGAAGACTGCTTTCTTGAATAGGCTACTTAAAGAGGATGCCTATGTGGCTCAACCAAAAGGATTCATTGATCCACACTTTCCGGATCATGTGTTGTAGCTCAAGAAGGCACTTTATGGGTTGAAGCAAGCCTCTAGAGCTTGGTATGATAGACTTACACAATATCTAGTGTCACATGGATTCACGAGAGGAAAGGCTGATCAAACTCTCTTCATCGAAAAGGAAGATGGTGAGTTGATAGTTGCTTAAGTCTATGTTGATGATATCATCTTTGGGTCGACTAAGGATGAACTTGCTTATGGCTTCTCAAAACTCATGCAAGCTGAGTTTGAAATGAGCATGATTAGAAAACTGACTCACTTTCTTGGATTGCAGATTTGCCAACAAGATTTAGGTATATTCCTATATCAATCTAAATATGCTAAGAATCTTATGAAAAGGTTTGGTTTGGAATCTGCTAGTTCTGTTAGAACCCTTATGAGCCCAAATGTTAAACTCACTGTAGACTTGTTAGGCAAGAATGTTGATCCTTTCCTATATAGAAGCATGATAGGTAGTCTTTTTTACCTTACTGCTAGTATATTTGACATTAGTTACAGTGTTGGTGTGTGTGCTAGATATCAAGCTTTAAAAAGAATTATAAAGTATGTCAAAACCACTACTGAGTTTGGTGTGTGGTATAGCAAGGACATAAATGATGTCTTAGCTACGTATTCTGATGCAGATTGGGGTAGGATGATGATAGAAAGAGTACTTCGGGGGGTTGTTTTTATGTGGGTAACAATCTTGTCTCTTGGATGAGCAAAAAGCAGAACTCCATCTCTTTATCCACTGCAGAAGCTGAGTACATTGCTGCTGGTAGCTGTTGTACCCAACTCCTCTAGATGCAAAAACTCTTTCATAATTATGGTATTTGTCAAAGGCATCTCACTATTTACTGTGACAATATCAGTGCCATCAATATCTCTAAGAACCCGGTTCAACATTCTCGAACCAAACACATAGAGATTCGACATCACTTCATTATGGAGCTTGTCGAAGATGGTATTCTCACTCTTGAGTTTATTTACACTGATGATCAGAAGGCTGACTTGTTCACCAAACCTCTTGACAACAAACATTTTGAATTCCTTCGTCAAAACATTGGTGTTATCTCCATAGATTGATCTCTTTCTCTCCTCCTTCCTCATGCATTTACATCTAGTTTTATGCTTTACTTTGTTTAACATGTTTTTACTTATTTGTTTTTTTTGTTTTGTTTATTTTGTTTTTCATACAAAAATTAAAAAAAAAATGAAAAATCAGAAAAATACAAAAACAGTGTGTGTTTTGTGTACTTTGGTACTTGTGTACCTTGGTTGGCCATTGAAACAAAGTTTTCTAAACTTTGTATCTTCTGTAACTTAGATGAGCATTCTTATGCACAACTAAGCAAGTGAGCTTTGTGGCTCTTATTTTTCTAATTAGTAAGATTAAGTTATCTCTTGAACTTAACACTCGTATCACTCTTTTTGACGGGTAGAACTAGAAAATCCTAAGAGAAAGGCATAAATAACCATCTCACCATTGTTGCCCGCCAATCATAATATGACACATGTATGCTTCGTCATAGCAAAAGTGCAATGTCAAATGCTTAACATCTTGGGTATTTTTTTCCTTCTCTTAAATGCCCATGCATGATATGCTAAATAAATAAAAAAATATGCAAAGAAAATAAAAAACAAAAAGATCAAAAATTCTTTAAATATGATTGCAAGCGTGTATTCTAAGAGATGTGGAAGTTATAAGATGTACCTCGAATGTGATAGTCCCCATTAAACAGTTATGATTGTGTGTGAGTTAAAGTGATTTTCTCATATCTCAAATCATCATAACATGTATACACATATGCAATCTTACGATGTTTCTCACACACAACATGCAATATTCTTTACTACTTTTGATACATGTGCAGGTACAATGTGATTTGGCCATCATAAGGTTTTACATATGCTAATGTATGCTCACTAAACTGTCTTGACTTGTTTTTGAAATATAAAATTTGTTAGACTTGTTGTGTGTGTGTGTGTGTGTGTGTGTGTGTGTGTTTTTAAGGATCCATGTGCTTATATTTCTTTTTAAGAGATGTTTTTGAGAGCTTAATATGTTGATTGGATCAGTTTTTAAGTTGTATGTTGGATTGCATTCATATCTGTGTTTTTCTCGTCTCAAAAAGCTATTTTTAAAAGTTAGCTCGACACTTCCTCGACACTTTGCTATCTGTCAAGCTTCTCAAGCCTTTTCTTATCGCAATCTCGACACCTTCTCGATACCTGGTGGATCGATCGAAAAATCTCCTGCCTACTTGATAAATTCTCGACACCTGGCCAATTGATCGAGCTTTTGTCCTTAATCTAGTGTTTTATCCCTCGATACCTCCTCGACACCTTCAGCTATCGATGTTCTTTTTCTCGACACCTCCCTCAATAGTTGTCTCAACACCTCTTGATACCTCATCTGTTGAGATTTACTGAGGTTTCTATTTAAACACCTCGTGCGATCTGCCTCTTATTTTTGTCGATCTCCTTCTCGATAGCTCTCTGTTTTCTCTCCCGAACACTCTTATCTCACTCCAATCTTGCTCTTCAAGGTTTCTTCAAGCTTTCTCAAGTTTTTCCTCACTTGGTAAGCTTCCTATCTCTTCATTCTTCACGTATTTCATGATTTGAAACCTAGGTTATGGGGTTTTTGAAAAATTTTGGGGTTTTTCAAAATTAATGAGTTTTTCTTTTAATTTTGGGTTGGGTTTTCATTTAAATATGTTTAAAACCTCATACATTGCATCACATTTGTATTATAATAGTATTTTCATGCATTTAAATGTGTGTAATATGCTTATGTGCTGGTAGGATTGGATTGGGCTGAGCCCATAATACTTTTTACTTTGCATGTCACATGGTCATGCATTTTCATGCATACGTACTCTCTTTTCAATATATCTTGATATATTTGAACTGTTTGGGACTTTTTTGATTGTCTCCTTTTCTCTCTCTCTCGCTCTATTTATGTTAGTCGTGTCTATGGCACCTAAATGTAAGTCTGCTCCGTCTCGGAACCCTTTTCGTTCCGCGACATCATCTTCATATGATCCTACTCCTTCTAACATTCGGTTCCGTGATGAGGATGCCCGAAAGGCTTTCTCGGAGAACTTTTCTCGATGAGGTGTTTATTCGAAACGCTAAGTCATTTTGGCGGACTTCGCCGACACTAACCTTCTCTATGTCATTCATAGTCGGGGATGGGAGTCACTATGTGACGTCTCGGTCACATGTCCTCTTGTACTTATTCAGGAATTTTACTCTAACATGTACTGGATTGATTCTTCAGTACCTCTCTTTTACACTCGCGTTCGAGGTACGCACTTTGCTGTCACATCGCAGCTTGTTGCGGATGTACTTCGAGTTCTAAAGGTAGAGCATCCTGACTACCCCGACTGTGAGCGTCTGAGGACTATGTCCAAGAATGAGCTCAAATCCGCTTTTTGTAAGCGTCCCTCTGAGTGGGGTGAATGCCAGTTCACTTACTGTTTGAGCTTTGCAAAAGACCCTCGATTTTTGAACATGGCGATGACTTTTGTACTCCATCCTCTCTCTCACTACAACTTTATCATAAAGCTTTGTGCTCGATTTTTGTTGTCCCTTCTTGAGAATCTTACTACAGATTTCCCTTCTCATTTCATTCTTTCTATCATAGATGTTCATCTAGATTCGACGTCCCATGATAAGCTTATCTTTCCTTCTGCTATCACGAGGATCTTACGCCATTTTTCCGTACCTTTTCCTGTGTTCGACCATTTCACCTTCATGTGTGCCATAGACGCCGCTATCGTAAAACGTAGTGAGGCTCAGTTTAGGTCGCGACAGGAGTCAACAGCTCCTCCCTCCAATTTGACTCCATCTCGTTTGGCACCCTCTCGGTCTGTTCCATCTACATCTGCTCCTTCCTCTTCCATGGGCGATGTATCTCTTGGAGACATCATGGCGCAGCTGCAGCACATGGATGCTCGCCTTAATACATACTTTATAGAGTTGTATCAGGTAAACGTTCGTGTCGGTCGTATTGCACGACGGCAGGCGGCTATGGGTGGCTATGTTTTTGAGGCTACTCCTTCACCACCTCCTCCAGTGGCTTCTAATTCTGATGCTAAGGATGATGATGATGATGACACTTCAGATAATGATGATGGAGATGCTAGCTCTACTGATGAGATGTCTACTTGACACTCTACCCTTTATCACTTGTGACAAAAAGGGTGAGTAATTTTGGGATATGAGAGTAGTCATTTTAAGGGGAGAGTTAGTATAGGACTTTTTGTTAGGAGAAGTGTTGATACTTGAGGGATGTAATGAGGATATGATGTATCTTTTCTTTTCTTTCTTTTATAGATACATTGTTCTTGTACTTTAAGTCTTGTGACTAGTTTTTACATACATTGTACTTATCTTCCTTATATGTTGATGTATGTTTCTTTCACTTACCTTACATGTGTTATTTCTTTTCTCTCTTTATATATATGCTTCTTATACTTGTATGCAATATATTATTTCTGTTTCACATAAAGATGCCTTGATAAGTTTTGTTTAAAGTGTTTTTGAAATACAGGTTGTCAAAGTCTACTTGCCATAAACTCTCTTCTTGCAAAGTTTTTCAAGAGGATAGATTTTATTGTATTCCACAAGTGAATATGAGTTGAGTGATTTATGACTTCTCTCATATCTCATTTGTTTGTTATGGTTTTGTCACGAATTGCTAAAGGGGGAGATTGTTAGGACATATGTAGTTCACTTGTTAAGAACATATGTCACTCTTTTGTGTTATTGGCTAATCTTTTGACAAAACACACTTTACTTGTATTTAGGTAGATCTAGGATGTGTTGAAATACTTCAAGAAACCATGTTTCAAGATCAAGTGTTAAAGCCTTCAAGTCTGTCCAAGAAAACAAGCTAAAAGTGCAAATTCATTAAAGCTTGACAGCTGCATCTATCGAGCTTAAGAAAGCTGTTCCAGCCCCGTGTGCTCGACATCTACTCGACAGCTTCTATCTGTCGAGGTTTATAAAATCAGAATTTGTGATCTGATTTCTTGGGATCCGTGGATGTGTCTTTGGGACTTCTTTTCTTCTAACCCTAGACATATAAAAGGATTGTTTTAAGGGCCGTCAAAGTGTTCACAAGTTGCACAAGTATGAGAAAACTCTGTTCATGTAAATTGTGACCAGAGACAAAATTTTGTCCTCGTTCATCTCTTCTGAAGAAGTTGCTGTGTATATGCATCTTTGGGTTTTATGACCAAGCATCTTCTTGATCTTCATCGTGGATAAACTGAAGAACTTTACAGCCAACAAATTTTTCTAGTTGGTGATTGAAGTCGCGTACTGGGATCCGCGTAATTGGTTAGTCACGTACTTGGGACCTGTGCATCAAAAAGAGAAAATGTCACTACAAAACAAGTCCAATTGAGTATTGGGGTAAGGGTTCAACTGTAGGTTGGTAAGGTACTTGGGATTCCTCTACTTGTAACTGCTTGTTGTGATAATAGTGGAGTTTCGGGAGTGGTGACCTGAAAATCACCCGGTGGGGTTTTTGCCATCAAGTTTTTCCCATTCGTAAATAAATCACCGTGTTATTTATTTTCCACTGCATAATTAGTTTATTGGTGATTTTTTTGTACTACTACGCGTTTGCATGTTAAATTGATTAATTAATAATTTGGTTAATTAATTAATTTAATCATAAGGGGTCAATACGTTTTTGGCCTATCAAGCTAGCCTTTTGAGCCTTTCCAATTGGGCTCTAGTACGTGGCTTGGAGTGGGATCAAAATGGAACAAATAAGACACTAGCTCCAATGGGCCTTGGGCTTTTCTGTCAACTATTGACAAGTCCAAAGTTACCATTAATTATATTTAATATCACTATATAAATATAATTGCACTCTAAGTCTTATTAATAAATTATATCCCAAGACTTTATTGTACATGCAACCCCTTAATAAAATATTCGTAGTAATACAAAGTCATGAATATAGACTGTCACTTTATAAATTACTACATCTTAATTCTTCAGTACTTGGTTTAATTATTTAAATTATTCATCATATATTTATGAAATTCAATTTCATAAATATATACTTTAGTAACTATTTACTAAAGTAATTAGGTCTAACATTCTGAATAACAAACTCATTAAATTTATCTTAAGGGAATATTTTGCATCTCCGTTAAGAAATTATGAATTTTATCTTGAGAATATATGTTTCATCAACACTAAATGTGGCTACCCAACATACTGAGGTTTTAACCATAACTTTATATCTCACTTCTGATATATCAAAGTAACCTACATTTCATGATCAAGTCTATTATTCCTTCAGGATTAAGAGTTTATGTAAATAAAAGTCGTGAGATTTATTATTCATTTGACAGTCATTAGAAGAGTAATAAATCTCACAGCGGTCCAATTCAATATGTTTTAACTCTTAAAACATATCAACATATCAACTAGAAGTCTTCATTTCCATAATTAAGACAAATCATCTTAGTTGATATGTTATAGTCTTTACAAATGAAATGCCAAATTTCATCACCGACTATAAACTAAAATTCTGAGTTTACAAAGAACTTGTGATTTATATCTTCTATGACTTTTCATATAAATCACATATCATGCATCTAATGGACTATATGATAATGTCCAAATATTCATGTTACCATCATTTTAGATAATAATAAAGCAACTTTATTAATAACAACATTAAGTCATACAAAATAACATATATAGCATCATATAATAGGATTTAAGGGCACCAATCCTGACAGAGTTAAAAAAAGAGGCCAACACAGAATCGCAAGCGAACCTAAGACTGAACTCTCGAGGAGAATGCCAACTCAAATGCCCTGCTTAATCAAACAACTCCACCAAATTGAGGCTGTCACCTTTCAAGTTGGCCCAGGGAAAGATGATGGGATGGCTATCAGTAGACCTGCCACACAGACCCTCACAAACTTCAAACTCCTGCACTTTGCCAAAGTAACAAAAGAACGGTCCTACATGAATACTTGGAGAATGTCACAGTGAAGGGACAAAGTAATAGCGTAGCAAGAGTGGCCTTCAACCTCATCTCCATGAAGCAAGTCTAATTGGGAGTAAACATGGCCTAAGAACTTGGGGGCTAAAGGATACTGAGCACCCCGGGCTAATCTAATTGCCCAAGGAAAGAAAACAGACTTAACTTTGTACCTGGGGAACTCACTGAATAGAAACTTACTAAGCCAAAGTGCAAGGAACCCAACTCGCCTAACCGCCTTGTCTTTTTCTCAGTAAAGGTTATGACCCACTTACCCATCCAGAAAAAGCAATACGCCCGCCAAAATGACTGAAAAGTTTGTCTTCCACTTCGAGATCCTCACTGGAAAGGCTAATGTGAAAGGGATTCTCATCACTAAACACTGGGAGGAGAAAATTATTGATCACGTCCTCCAAAGTGATAATAAGCTCACCAACAAAAAAGAAAAAGGTGTGAAGTGAAGGGCACCAGCAGCGCACCAAGTGTCTAAAGCCTTTGGCGTCCCTAAAACCTTCAACGTTCTTGGAAATTGCTACCGATTGCAAGATTCTGGCACGTTCCAGACAACCGATGAATTCACCATTAGAAAGCTCCCTATCCACCCAAATAGGCCAACTGGTAATCTTCCCCAGAACAAAGTCGAAGAAAATGGGAACTGCCTCATGAGATCCCTACCTAATTTGAAGATCTAAAATCTCCCTCAGATATGGAATTTGGGCGAAACTGGCAAACCTAGACTGGCCAGAGAACACCCAAGTGTAAGGAGAAAGAGGGGCCTCACCATGAGACACTTGAGGAAAAAATTGGCTGGGGGTGTACTAGGGATCCCACAAAAGGAAAGCTAGGCGCTTTGCAACCTCCTGCGTTTTGCCCTGTGCAGACCCAAAGGAGCGTTCACCCTCAGAAGGACTAGGAGTACGCTCCCTCCTTTTTCGTGAGGAAGAAGAAGCCATGGAACGGCAAATGCACTAAGAAATAGGGAAGTTAAAGGAATGAAGAATAGAGAAGAAGGAACAAAGAAACAGAATAACTAGCAGGAAGAAGATAAGTTTGGAAATAAAGATCTCTAGGAAATGAAAAGAAAGTTTGAAATGACTACAGTAATGGCGCAAAGAGCAGTTGGAGAAGAAGATGAATAAAAAGACGCGCCAGTTGCCAATATTTAATTTTCAAAGAAGAGTTATTGGTAGTTATTAATGGGAGTTATAGGGAACGTGAAAAGTGGATGGGAAAGTTTCACTCAAACATTCAACTGCCACATTCTGTGCAAAAGGGGAAAGTTACAAAAGAAGTGTAACACGTAAATAAAATAAAATATTTGAGCCTGCAATAAAGTAAAAAAGATGGTAGGCCCAAATCCATTAAGGGCTTTAAGGAGGAATCCAAGCCCGCGAATGGGTAAGCCTCAGAACTCATGAAACGAAGGGAAGAAGAAAAGCCTAGCCAGAAAATCTTTAGAGAGCCCAGTGGTAAGATCTGGGTCAGCATACCCGGGGACTGCCAGGTGCTCGGGATCCTCGGGACATGCAGCAAAGTCAGAGTTGGATTAAGACAATTCAAAGGGGGTGCCAAGAAACACAAGGAACAAGAACAAATATGTTCTTATCAGCCACCCAATGATGCAGAAAGGAATCAGAAGGCTTGAGAACTAACAATTCATGAACAAGAGGCTGGTACCTTGGGGAACCCAAAAAGAAGAACCATGAAGGGAAGTGGCTGGGAAACTTTCAACCTGACATGAAGGAATCAGCCCACTTGGGAAAAATGACAAAGGAAAAGGTAGCCAAAAGCTAAGTTTGAAAATGTGAGGTTTAGAAGCCTTGAAGGAAGAAGTACCAAAGGTTAGCTCTCCAAGGACACCCTAGAAAGGAAAGTCAGCAAGAGACTTTTAGGGAAGAAACACCAAAAGAAGAAAATTATAAAAAATGAGGAAGGGACTAGCCACCAATGTTGCTGGCACAACATTGGTTTTGGTACCTAAGGGAGCAAATGGGGGGAATTAGTGGTATCCCGGGAACCCTATAATGACACTATAAAAAGGGGAAGCAGCCAACAGTGAAGGGCATTCAACAACAGTGAATTATAGTGGAATCATTGAGAAAACTCTATTAGAATTCAAAAAAATAAAGAAAAGAGAGGGAAATACCGCCCGGTATCCTCAAACAGCCACTAGAGAACATATTCAGATCCATAAGGATTCAAACTTTGCAAGTCTTAGAGTTCTGAAGAGTCATCTAAGTCTGTGATTTTTGAACTTATTTGGACTTTGTAACACGTCCTAGTGAGCATAATGTATTGCATAACTAAGAAAGTAATGGAATATTTCACATTGTCTTAAGGACCCTTAATGTTTTATTTTGTGTCTTTCTTTACCACATTGCTCCTTTACTGTTTCTTGTTGTTCAATGTATATATTTCTTATTTGCTAGCATGTATGTTAGTAGGATTCATGCTCTGTGCACCATCTAGTTCATAATCATCCCATTTAGTTGCGATGAACCAAACCCAATCCCTTAAAACAACAAGTAAAGGGCCTAGGGTCCGTGTTCCTACTTGGGCCTAGATACTATCCAAAAGGACCCACACAACACTTAAAACATATCAACATATCAACTAGAAGTCTCCACTTCCATGATCAAGACAAATTATCTTAGTTGATATGTTATAGTTTTCGCAGATGAAATGCCCAATTTCATCACCGACTACAAACTAAAATTCTAAGTTTACAAATAACTTGTGATTTATATCTTCTGTGACTAAATCACATACTATGCATCTCATGGATTACATGATAATGTCCAATATTCATGTTACCATTATTTTAGATAATAATAAAACAACTTTATTAATCACAACATAATATCATACATAATGTCATACATAGCATTGTACAATAGGATATAAAAGGCACATATCCTAATAATTCCACTCCACCACCTTGTTGGTGTTTCCCCTACCAGCATAAGGGGATAAGGACTGCAAAAGGAGGAGATAACATCAAATTCTAGATTCAAGTAAAAATGATGAAAAATGATGTTTTCAACGTAAGAATAAAGATAAAAATGAGAATGTAGTGATGTTTAGATGCAAAAATAACAGAAGTGAAACCGTTGAAAAATAAGTGGAAATGGGTAGAGTAAGGCCTCTGCTAAGCATCTTACGTATGCGAGTCAAGGCCCATATATGTAGGCAAGAACCCACGTACACAGAGCCTCAAGAACAGACTTGCATACATAAGAACAAACATGTGTACACAAGCTCAAGCCCACACATGCAAAAGTATAGACAAGAAGAGTCCTTGACATTTCCAAGCATGTATCATTCAAAATCAACCCTAAACATGTTCCTACCCCTCCTAATGTGTCAGGTTTTCCTCTAAACCCATCCCACAACAATACCCAAGCATTTACATGGCCAAAAACACATCAAAACGGAAGATCAAAGATGAAACTTGAAAAGAAGACAGTCTAAAAAACTTACAAATTCAGCCATAGGGATGTGATTCTCTGGCCGATATGTCAATGTAAAAGGCTCCATCAATCTCACTTCCTTACTTTAGCAAGTGAGGAGAAATGCATAAAAGGAAAGGACGTAGGAAGTCTTCTTGGCTATGGGTGCCATTAAGGGAGATGAAGAGAATCTAGAGAGAAAATGAGAGGATGAGGGAGTTTTGAGAGAATGAGAGAGTCAGATGGTGTAAGGAAAAGAGAGAAGAAGGAAGTTTTTGTAGAGGAAAAAAAAAAAGGAAGTTGAAGAGTTATGAAGAAAATGAAGAGATAAGGGAGATGAAGAAGAATGACAAACCGTTGGGAAAATAAAAAGGCGGGAACACGCCTAATGGCTAAACTACGTGTAATTTAAGCCTCACCACTAAACTACATATAGTTTAGTCATGAACAGTATTAAAAAAAAAATAAAAAAATAAAAATCTCTCAAGATTGCCCCAGTTAGGCATAAAGTCAACAAGGACCCCAGTGAGCAGTAAATGAAGCAGAAGACTCTTTCCCTGATAAAGCATGTACATCCCAAAACCATTTTTGACAGGACATATAAACTCAAAAACACTATCCCCAGTAATGAAGTCGAAGATTCTTCCCTAGTGGATCAAGCAATATCTAGAACATCATCCTTATAGAGGAGGCAGAAGATTCTTCCCCGATGGACCAAAGCATATTTAAACAATCCCCATGAAGGAAGTAGAAGATTCTTCCTCAGTGAATCAAGTACACCTAAAGTATCCCCAGTGAGGAAGCAAAAGATTCTTCCTTAAAGTCCTCAGAATACCATGAAGGAAGTAAAAGATTCTTCCCTAGTGGATCACACATCTACAAAGTTACACTACTCCTCAGCGAGTCCCTTTTTTTACTCCTCAGCAAGTTCCTCATCCCTAAGCAAGAGGCAAAAGATTCTTCCTCATACATACCTACTCCTCATCGAGTTTTCACCACCTCTAGTAGGTCCAACAATCAAAACTACTCGTGCACATATCCTTTGGGAATTGAACATGTAGACACAATAGAAAAAGGTAGAGAGAGTGATAGAGAAAAAACCAAGGTCAACCCAAGGCAAAAGCCTCACCAGAAAATGTAGAGAAAGAAGTGAAGAAGACAAGAGGAGCAAGTCACCCAAATAAGTTTGAGGCAAGAGCCCCAGATGGACACCACAAAGACTATATCCTTTTGTTGTTTGATGGATTAGCTCAAAGAGTGCCTTTGTTTGTTTTCTTTTTTCTTTTTTAAGTGACTATTCACTCACCATTTGCTTGCAAGTGGTAAAACAGGTTCTGGGATAGAGAACTTGTCATTGCTCATTTCCTAAGCAACAAAGGTGGGACTACGAACATATTAATCCCACGTAGCTCTCCGGAGTTACACCCTTCCCCATGTATGCGTGATGTGTGTTATGTGCGTGGGTTAGGCCAAAGCCGTAAGTCGAAACAAAATGTTTTGCCATGATTAAGTTGTTGCCTTGATTTATTACCACCTTTGTCTAAGATGAATGGTATGATAGGGCTTCACATGCTAGAGTTTTTCACGTGCCTATGGGTTTGGCTCTCTTTTGTTTAAGGGTAGATGTGTATGTGTTTTGGGATGAATGATGCCATGATTGTATGTGTAGATGTATGCTAGTGTGTGTGTGAGTATAGATACAAGTGTTGAACATGTTTTTAATGAGGTTAAGATGTAAGACACAATGATAGGAGGCCAACCTTAGGGTTGGGCGATCTTGAGTGCCTAACACCTTCCCAAGAGCATACCTAAACTCCGAAGTCATATCTATGGTAGTAAGAACAAAAGATCCTTCATCGAAAAGACGCTATACATATGATTTCTAGACCATTTTAAAAACTAGGTGGCGACTCCAAAACCCCTTGTGTCCACATGTATAAAGCCAAACAAACCAGAACTAACATGTTCTAACATGAAAGCTTGATCCGAGTGATCCACTATTGGTGAAAATGTACCACTATAGCCCAAAAACAATACCATTTGATTACCCATTGAAGTATTGATGATTTTCTCAAACTTGTCCAATGCCGATGGTTGGTTAACCTGTTTTTGACCAACAAAATTAGATTCATCATTGGTGATTTTTTTTTTTTTTTTTGTGACAAAGTGACAGTCTAATAGTACTCAAAATGAAATAACTTGGGTCAGGATTAGCCAAAGAATGTGTGGCATTGATATAGGTAGGGGAAGTGGCTTTCGTTTAGTCAAAACAAGCATTTATTCTTGCTTCCTTATCCCCATTGATCTCAAGCTTATGCTTATAGAGACGCTTTTGTGTTTCCATCAGGGAAACTAGCACATTTGGCTTTGTCACTTTTTAAACCTTTTTTTTTTTATGAATAAAATCACTGCAAAACACAACCCTAACTTAAAGTTTTGGTACGGAGTCGCAAAGTTTTTACTTTATGTGTGTGTTTGGCCTCAACGTCTGCGTCCAACGTCTGCGTTTTCCTCCTTTTTTTTTTTTTTTTTTTTTTTTTTTTTTTTCCGGAAAGTGAACAGTAAAATCACATGATTTTACTGTTTACAGACAAAAAATACTGTTCATGCACTGTTTGGCACTGTTCACGCACTAAAAAATATTAAAAAATAAGTCCCACAATACTATTCACACATTTAAAAATTATTTTGCTACAGTGTTTTCAGTTTTCAGTTTTCAGTTTTCAGTTTCAGCAACAATAAGCTCAATCCAAACACACCCTATGTGTTAGTAGTTGTAAAATTAATAAGAGTAAAAAAATTACAAGATATAAATGGTCTAAGAGTTTAAGAGAAGAAAAGGCCAAAACACAGAGGCCAGCTAAACAACAAAAGACAAACTCAAAACAGGAAAAAACTAGAATTAGGACAAGACCAGATGCACTATTGGTGAGGGAGGCTTTGAGATAGCCTCTGATACTCTTCCGGCAGCGAAGTGGCAGCCTGAAAAATTGCAGAGGGGTAGGACTGTACATTGTCGAAAAGGACATGGTTTCGTGCGTTCCAAAGAGACCAAGTGGTCATCGCCCATAACTCAAGGTCCTTCCCAGAGAGCCTATCCTTCATCTGTCTTGCAAGTTCGAAGAAGTTGTCTACCACTGAATTACTCTTCTGCAATCTTCCCCAAGCTAGTGCCCACATATTACGTGTATGAGGGCACTCCCATAGGATATGAGTCATGGTTTCGTCAAGTTGGCCACAAATCATGTACTGAGGTTGATTCTGGTGGGGATGATGTCAGAGCATGCTAACCAAACAAAATTGTGTACCTTAGGGGAAATATTCAGGGACCAGATCTGCCTCCATACCTTTTCGTCCGTACACCCGCGAGGGAGTGCTCCCCATTGGTTGGCTGATTCAGTCTAAAGAGCAACATGGTTCGCCGTCTTCACTGAAAAAAGAACAAGCCTTATTCTCCTTCCAACAGAATTTGTCCCTTGAGTTCTAGTCCCCACCTTGATGCGAAAGATATCCTCTCTTGTAGATGGGTTGAATGTAGATTGCAGCAAAGCTCGGTTCCATTGTATGGTACAAGCATCTATAAGCTATGTGTTAGTACTTGAAAAGGGAATAAAGAAGATACAGAGTTTATGATTTAGGAAGCTACTTGTTATAATAACTTTAGCTTCAAAAAGTATTATTAAAAGGGCTTTTATGCTCTTACTCTCTAATGAGGACACTCAAACCTTCTTGATATTCCAATTTCTCCAATGCCCGTAACATTGAATCTGAACAAGAGATAAAGCGGGAGGGTTGGCCACGTAGAACTTTATGTTAGGATCATCACAGGAGCCAAGTCAGCAGTCAAGTCAGTTAGTTGGTTAGTTGTGCACAGATAACAACAGAATCATCTAGAGTTAGTTATTAGTTAGTTACTAGTTTTTGATGTTACAACTGTACAAGTTAGTTATAGATAGAGAGGGAGTGGTATAAAAGAGAATGTGTAAGCAATATTGATTCACTATATGCGAATCAATCAATGAGAATGTACTTGTTTTTTAGTTCTTTTCCTATTACCCTTCCACTCTTCCTTAGTTTCTAGAGGCCCAGCTAACCTCGAATACAACTACAATATATTCCCAATCTCTATTGAAATCATAGCAATTGGTATTAAAGCAGTGATAATGGCCGAGACACAATCCACTGCCATGGCCATGACCAATGAAGCTATTGCTTTCCTTCAAGCTACTTCATATAATCATAGTAAAGACATCCAAGAAATCCACAAGATATAAGAAATTCATACTAGAAATTTGAACAAGATGAATCAACACCTCACAGCTATTATGTAGAAGTTGAGTTTTGATGGCCACAATCATCTCAAGAAACCTCATCTCTAATTAGAAATTCTTCAGCATTGTTACTTGTGAAACTTGTTAAGCTTGATTTTCCAGGCTTTTCAGGTAAAGATCCTACTTGTTGGGTGTCCAAAGCCAACCAATATTTCGGGTATTACCAAATCCCAATTGCGGAGAAATTGATGATTGCCTCCTTCCATATAGAACAAAAGGCTCTAGTCTAGTTCCAGGAAGTAGAAGAGACTGGTGTATACTCTGGTTAGGATAGCAAGATACAAGAATTGCATTTGAGATTTGGGTCCACAACTTATGATGATCCTATGGAGGCTTTCACTAGGTTGAGGCAAACTACAACTATGTCTATGTACTAAGCAAAATTCGTAGCACTGTCCAACAGAATTAGAGGCTCATCTCTCATACATAAGCTCAATTGCTTCTTGAGTGGTTTGAGAGATGAAATCAGACTTCCTATTTGAATGCTCAACCCTTACTCATTGAATGCAACTTTTGGTTTGGCCAAGATTCAGGAGGAGTACGTGCTAAGTTGCAAGAAGAATTCCAAGTTACAACAAGAATCAAGTGAGCCCTCAATCTTGGGGTTACCTAAAGTTAATAACTTCGTAGAAGCAAAACTAAAATTCCTATTAAATGAATATTTCTTGCTCAAATCGAAGAAAGAAAGAAGAAAGGATTATGTTACAATTGAGATGAAAAATAGGGGCCTAGGCATAAGTGTAAGAGTGCTAAGATATTCCTTCTTGAAGGCATAGAAATTGTTCATAATCAATATGGGGTGCAGATTATTGAGTTGTAAGAAGAAATTGAGGGTACTATCAATAAGGTAACTGAGAATGCTACTGAGGAGAAAGTAGAAATAACATTGTATGCTCTATTAGGTGCACCTACTCCTAACTATGAGAGTTAAAGGAAAAATTAAGGAAGTTTAGTAATCTTGGTGGATACTAGTAGTACCCACCATTTCATTGATGTAGTCATGTAGCCTTAGTATCTAGTCTACAATTGCAGGCTGATAAAACTTAGTTGTTGGAGGAAAAGGTAGCTAATAGGGCTATAATTAAAACTAAAGGTTTTTGTAGTGATGTACTAGTGACTATACAAGGAGAGTGCTTCCACATTCAGTTCCATGGTTTACCATTAGGAGGGTGTGATGTGGTACTAGGCACTCAATGGTTGAGTACTCTTGGCATTATATAATGGGACTTCAAGTTGTTAACTATGAGTTTCTGTTATGGAGGTCACTAGATCTTGTTGCAAGGTTTGTAGTCATTAGGGTCTCATTTTCAAGACAATGACAAATTCTTCAAAGCTTCAGTTAAGAAGGCATTGTTAGTGTAGATCTCAACTTTGTCTACAGTGGACTTACAACACCAATATCCTGCAGAAATTGATGCTCTACTCCAGGAATTTAGCCATGTGTTTAACACTTAAGTGGGCATATCACCTTCTAGGGATCATGAAAATTAGATTATTCTCAAGGAAGGAGATTAGCCTATATGTCAAAGACCTTACAGGTACCATTTTTATCTAAACAATGAGGTTGAGAAGATAGTTAAAGAACTATTGTCAGTGGGATCTATAAGAAATAGATGTAGTCCTTTTGCTTCTCCTGTGTTATTGGTTAGGAAGACAGATAGCTCTTAGAGAATGTGTCTCGATTATAGAGCACTTAACAATAGCATTGTTAAAGCTTAATTTTCAGTTCTTGTCATTAATGAATTGCTAGATTAGTTGAGTGAAGCTTGTGTTTTTCTAAGCTGGATTTAAGATTTGTTTACCACTAAATCAGAATGAGGGTGCAAGATATACCCAAGATAACTTCAGCAAGTGCAACTAAATTCTTGTAGTCTTGAACTCGAGAAGTAGTTAAATGTTCTCTGATTTTGAAATTTAGCCTTTTACAAAATTTCTTGACCCTTAGAGCTTCAGTAGTAACAAGGTAGGGAGCAAAACGAGACAGTTCTATGAACTTTGCTTCATACTGACAAACACCCATACTTCCTTGAATAAGCCCATCAAAGGTTGTGGCTTGTTTATCCCAAAAGCATTCAGTAAAATACTAGTCATAAAACTTCTTCAAACATTCTGCCCAACTAATCTGGGCATTACCACCTATCCCTTCCAATAAAAGTCTCTCTTTTGACTTCCACCAAAATTCAGCAAGACCTTCAAACATATACGTAGCATAGTTCACTTTTTGGGAATCTATGCATTCAAGGAATTTAAAAATCTTCTCCATTTCAAAAACTCAGCTCTCCGCTTCTAGTGGATTTGTGGTACCACTAAAAGAATGAGGCCTTTACTTTAGGAAAGCCTCTTGTGTAGAACCTTAACTTGCTTCAACTGGAGGATGAACATTGGTTGGCCAATTTCCTCCAACACTCGGTTGCACACATCACCTAACTCTGCAGCTTGCATCCTATTAAGAAATGATATCATACATACTAAGATACCATTTTCTTTTTGACATAGTCATAATTATGAACATTATAATAAACTTAACATGTATGTGTGATAAATTAGGCTTGCAATTATACAAACATAAAGCACAAAAGAATTCACATAACAAAAATTTAAATGTTTCCAAAGAGATATGCATTTACTAATCTACCCAAGCTACCCTTTCCGACTTCTAAGAACACACATCTATCTAAAAGTCTATAGAATCATAACCTATACTCTAATACCACAATTGTCATGACCCAAACCTATACTTCAGATTTTAGAGCATCACTGTCATGTTAATATCAAGATTAACTCAGTACTAACACGAACCAACTAAAATTGAAGGTGCTTATCAAAATTTTATTTCTCGTCATCCTTTTCATTTCCTTACATAAAAACCATAATATACAAAATTAGTAAAACTCTAAAACTTCATTACTTTCAAACTTTGCAACAGTGACAACTTGGCTAAAACTTAAGGTATTTGTATAAATATTACATATAACTAAACATTTAGTAGAAACTATTATTTACAAATCTAACTCCAAAGACATACATCTAGGGTTCAAAACAAATTAAGGTTCCAAAAATATATCTTTGTTCAAAAGGGTCAAGTACATCTTGATTGCTCCTATACAACAAAAAATCTATATCTTTGATACAACAAAAGAACTATACATTCTAACAAATGTGAACCATAGATCCCTTGCCACCTCTAATACTCTTGCTGCTTCCAAGAAAGAACCTGTGCACTAAAAATAATTTCCATAAACATTTAAGAAGAATGCATGTAAATCAAATATATTATGTATATGCCAACTTTGATAAATAGTCTTCATACTATTCTTAAAATAACTTATTGTTGGAAAAATACATGTTTGTATTGCATACAAAACATAAGCAGTGGAAAATTAACGAATCTACTTTATTCGCAATTGATAACATATACTATGTAAGTTTCAGAATTTAAGAACAAGAAAGCTTACCTTGGTGCGGTGAAATTCAAAAACAAAATATTAGAAGTACTCGGGAGCACTTTTAATCCTTACTCCAATTCCACTTAATGCCCAAGAAGTGTAGTTTCTCAATTAGTTTCCAATTGGAGAATAAGAGAGTGTTTTACACTCACATACAAACCATTTCATTCTCTTATATGATCTTTATGAAAACCCTTATGAAATTCTGTATGTTTCTCTTTTTATATATAACTGATTATCAAATTGGGCTAACCTTTTGAGCCATTCCAATTGGGCTTTAATATGTGGCTTGGAATGGGACCAAAATGGAACAAATAAGATTTTAACTCCAATGGGCCTTGAGCTTTTCTATCAACTCTTGACAAGTTCAAAGTTACCATTAATTATATTCAATACCACTATATGAATATAATTGCACTCTATGCCTTGTTAATAAATTATATCCCAAGACTATATTATACATGCAACCCATTCATTAAAATATTCGTAGTAATACAAAGTCATGAATGTTTACTGCTACTTTGAATATTATTAGATTTTAATTCTTGAGTACCTGACATAATCCTTTAAGTTATTCATCATATATTTATGAAATCCAATTTCATAAATATATACTTTAGTAACTCCTTACTAAAGTGGTTGGGCCTAACACTCTAAATAATCAAACTCATTAAACTTATTTTAAGAGAACATTTTAAATCTTCATTAAGAGATTATAAATTCCATATTGAGAATATATGTTTCATCAACATTAAATGTGGCTGCCTAACATACTGAGATTTTGATCATGACTTTAGATCTCACTTCTGATATATCAAAGCAACCTACATCTCATAATCAGATTCATTATTCTCTCAAGATTTAGAGTTGATGTAAATAGAAGTCGTGAAATTTATTATTCATCTGACAGTCGTTAGGAGAATAATAAATCTCACAGTAGTCCAATTCAATATGTCTTAACTCTTAAAATATATCAATTAGAAGTCTCCATTTTCATGATCAATACAAATCATCTTAGTTGATACGTTATAGTCTTCGTAGATGAAATGCCCAATTTCATCACCGACTACGAACTAAAAATCCAAGTTTATAAAGAACTTGTGATTTATATCTTCTATGACTAAATCACATAAATCACATACTATACATTTAATGGACTAATATAATGTTCTATTAGTTCATTTATAAATAGTCTCATATAATTAAACAATTTAATTATTTATGACATGCCAATAAATTGGATTTTATGGCATAAACCCCAATAGTTATGAACTTTCATACGAAAATACATCGTTGATCCTTTCATGTAATAATAAAAGGACATAATAAGGATCCTTTTGTCACTTTAACATAATTCAGTAATCTTATCTTTAAATAGACTATAAAACATTTTATCATAAATTTCTCATCAGACTTATAATACATTTAGCATCCTTTTCTTATAATTGTGAATAACTTAATATCTCATAAATAATATATTAATTAGTTCAATTGTAAGGCTAGCACAACTTTTGAAGAGCTTCCAACACACTATGCCAGACATCCAGTATTCCCCACAATACTAGAAAATCTCAATATCATATCAGAAAATATCACACCCCTTTCAATGTGGTCAAATCATCGACCATGGGGGTTGGTTGAGATTCTCCACAATTTGGTATTTTCCAACAAGGATACAACAAAGTCTTCACAATTTTTAATGACCAATCAATTAATATTTCCAAGGAAATGCTAGTACTTTAACCTCAATTGGCCGAGTTCAGATGATAACAATGGACATAGCCTGAAAATTATATCTTTCTAACAATTATGCTTTTGCATAAATATTTCATAATAGTAGCATATCCACTTCATTCTTAAATATTATGTTTGTGGTATGAGTATAGCATTAATATGCTAAAAATTATATATAAGATTCAAAATTCACGAACATATATCTTTACTTAAATCATGATTATATTCAAATCTCTATTTAAAAGTTTTTAATGCATAATAATTTTTCTAAAAAAACTTTATGTTTATCAAACGCTCATATCACATATTTCCCAGAAGACGTGAGAGATTTGAATAAGAGGAGCTTAAGTGTCCACGTTCTCATCACCTAAATGAAGGACTAAAACTAATTACTGACAATTTTTCCTAAGTATATAAATTTGCACATGAATCACAACCTAACTTTCAAACTCAAGAAAATCTTAATTTTCAACTCAACAAAAGGATAGGCTTACTAAGTTTGTTCAGTTTGCACCACTGTCTCATCCTTATATTGCTTCTAAAGTGGCTGGCCTTGATATGCAAAATGTACTTAAATTGCATGACATGCCTTTTAGAATTGTGAGTGACAGGGACCTTGATTTCACTTCACACTTTTGGCGAGAATTGATGCAATTACAATGAATCTAATTAGCCATGTCTTCAACTTACCAACCTCAAACTGATAGACAAATTGAAGTGGTTAACTAAGAGCTTTTGTTGCTGATAGGCCAACTACTTGGATGGTGGAGTGGTTACCTCTTGTTGAGTTTTGGTTCAATACCAACTTTCATACTTCTACCAAGCTAGCCCCTTTTAAGGCTTTGTATGGTTATCCACCTCCTAGATTACTGGATTATGTTCCAGGTACAACTAAGGTTGATAGTTTGAATGTTCACTTAAAGTTTAGACAACAGCTAACCACCTTTCTGAAATAGAACATTTTAGCAGCTTAGGAGAGAATAAAACTATATCCTAATAAGCATATATCTGAGAGGGAATTTGCAGTTAGGGATTGGGTTTTTCTCAGGTTACATCCCTTAGACAGACGTCATTGAAGCTTAAGAGCTATGGGAAGTTATCACCTAGATACTATGGACCCTTCCAAATTTTGCAAAGAATTGGGAAGGTATCTTACAGGTTGGACCTTCCTCTAGAATCTAAAATCCACCCTACTTTCCACGTTTCTTGTCTCAAGGCTAAATTGGGCAAGCATGTAACTTTTGTTTCCTAATTGCCAATTGTTAATGTAGATGGAATTCTCACCCTAGAACTAGTAGCTATTTTGTAGACAAGGTCACAACAATTGAGGGCTAGGACTATTACTCAAGTCTTAGTTCAATGGCAATGTGAAAGTAAGGAAAATGCAACTTGGGAGAGTTTGTATCTATTGTAGCAGCAATTTTCTCACCTTGTGGGCAAGGTGCTTTAAAGGAAGGGGTATTGTTAGGATCATCATAGCAACCAAGTTAGCAGTCAAGTTAGTTAGTTGTACACAGTTAACAACATAATCATTGAGAGTTAGTTAGTTAATAGTTAGTTACTAATGGTTGATGTGGGGCCCGAGGGCCCAGAATCCCCGGCCCACCTTTAGGCAGGCCTAGGGCCCGAGCCGAGGAAGGCGACCTCCCCAGATGGACGGCCTAAAGGCTTTAGTCCTTCCAAGTCCCGAGCCGAGGATACACCTATCCTCGGCACACCTAGCCTGATCTAGTTAGGGGGCAGACTTATTGCAGAAGGTCACATCCACACTTAACTATTCTGCCAGGCCCTCCAGGTTCCATCAATGCTGACAAGACCCTTCACTGAAAAGCCTTAGGGGCAGCAACCCCCGGCATGGGAAAGAACCTGTCTGATGGGACAAGTCCTGAACCATTAGCCCGGATGACCAACAGCTGTAAGGCCAGGATCGAGCTAAAGATGGTATATAAGGTGAAGAACCCCCCTGGTGATGGGGGGCCTCCTCGGACCCCAGCCGAGGAGCAACCCCAGACGGAGAGCAAATAGACGAAAAGTTCTAGGAACAGCGAGAAGTGCGGAAGAAGACCGGAGTAGAGCCGGCCGGAGCCAAACCCTTTGCCCCACTCTCTACAAATTCATTGTCGGGGGCCCATCTCCGAAAAAGGAGCCCCTACAATTGGCGCCGTCTGTGGGAAGGGTTAGTGTGCCAGCCGGTGCGACCGGCGATCATTCTAAGGCAATTACTACTCAGAAGTTGGCGGTGCAAAAAAAAAGAGAGAAAGCAAAAGCAAAGAAGAAGAGAAGAATGGCAGTGCGAAAAGAAAACTCAACAACAATTGAAAGAAAAAGTCCTTTATTAATTCGCAAGAGATTACAAGAGATTACAAGTACTACAGTTCTCATTATTTCAAAAAAAAATTTACAAATACAATCAGAGGCTCAGACAGGCATGTTTTACAAGAATTCCTACCAGCTAATCCTACAATCGGAGGCTCAGGCGGACCGGTCCCGGGACTGGCTGGGCAAGAGACTCGCAAAGAATTGCTGTCAGGAATGAAGGAAGTGTCAAGCCGTGCTTTTACCAGCGCCCAGAGAATGGGAGAACTGGACAGTAAAAGCACGGGAAGGGGGGCTAGGGGCTGGCTCACCTTCAAACCAAAGCTTGAACAAAGTGAAGAGCCCCTAGACCCCGGGACACCCTTCCTCGTGATGCTTCCTCGACCCCCTCCGAACTACACGAGCATTGACCGTCGGAGACGGCAATACTCGGGCACCGGCCATGACGAGAGTTCGCGTGCCCCCTTCGTCGGAGGTGCGCTCTGGGGGAAGACGTTAGGTATTTCAACGACGTCCCCCCTGGCCACCATGAGAGACTCGGCCAGTGTTACGCCTAAACTCTGCCGCGCCGGCAGCCCAGTGGGGACTGCGGCCACGGCGGCACTTGGCTCCAGGTCTCCTAATTGCGGTCACAACCCTGGTGGCGGTATCAAAGGGACTCAAAAGGGCGAAGGTGTATATGTCTGTTTGTGGGGGAGAATTCATTGAATGAGGAGAAACGCCCCCCCCCCCCCCCAGAACGCCGTTTATGGAGGGCGAAAACCAGCGGGGGCTGAACCGCGCGGAATTCGAAGGGGAATTGTCAAAGGAAATTAATTCCCACCCAGTCCCAAGGGGATTGCCAGCTGCCTGCTGCGTGTTAATTCACGAGGGCATTAATGGAGGCGCGTTACGGACACCGAAGCGTCAAACAGGAAGCGCGGAAGGCCAAGCGACGCCTCGTAAACTAGAAAGATGAGGAGCACGAACCAGAGGCAAGATCAGCCCCACGTGCGAAGTCACAAGTCGACCCGAGGAAAAACAGCTAACGGAAAAGACCCGAGGACAACCCCCTACCAAAAACGAAGTCCTCGGATCCGAGGACAAAATCCCATTGGAGGCAACTGTGCAGTCGTGGTACAAAAGCTCTTGCTCCGGCATCCTGCAAGGGGCTAGGGGGATGGACCCCTACCCGACGTGAGACTGAGTTGCCAAGAGAGGTGAACACTGTGTCCTCACGCTCGGGGCCCACATGGAAACGATGGCAGCAATTGTACCTAGGTCTTGCATGGTCATCGGACTCAAGCCTACGGGGAGCTGGCCACTCGTACTTAAAGGCAGCAACTGTACCTAGGTCTTGCATGGTCTACGGACTCAAGCCTATGGGGAGCTAGCCAATGGAAACGATGGCCGCAATTGTACCTAGGTCTTGCATGGTCCTCGGACTCAAGCCTACGGGGAGCTGGCCACTCGTACTTAAAGGCAGCAACTGTACCTAGGTCTTGCATGGTCTACGGACTCAAGCCTATGGGGAGCTAGCCACATGGAAACGATGGCAGCAATTGTACCTAGGTCTTGCATGGTCCTCGGACTCAAGCCTACGGGGAGCTGGCCACTCGTACTTAAGGCAGCGACTGTATACAAGGGGCTATCTATTTTACGACAGAGTCAAGGTACTGCTCAGTCCGAGGATCCATTCCCGTGAAGAAATTAACTACCTAAAGAAGGGCCTAATGGTTGATCCGACCACTCAAGAAAGGACCAGCCAAATCGACGGCCTTCCGGACCATAGGGGCCGAGGTTTGCAAAACCCTCCTCCCCGTCCGAGGATACGTGCAGCAGGGTTTTTGAGGGGCTATTGTGGGGCTCGAGGGCCCAGAATCCCCGGCCCACCTTTAGGCAGGCCCAGGGCCCGAGCCGAGGAAGGCGACCTCCCCAGATGGACGACCTAAAGGCTTTAGTCCTTCCAAGTCCCGAGCCGAGGATACACCTATCCTCGGCACACCTAGCCTGATCTAGTTAGGGGGCAGACTTACTGCAGAAGGTCACATCCACACTTAACTATTCTGCCAGGCCCTCCAGGTTCCATCAATGCTGACAAGACCCTTCACTGAAAAGCCTTGGGGGCAGCAACCCCCGGCATGGGAAAGAACCTGTCTGATGGGACAAGTCCTGAACCATTAGCCCGGATGACCAACAGCTGTAAGGCTAGGATCGAGCTAAAGATGGTATATAAGGTGAAGAACCCCCTGGTGATGGGGGGCCTTCTCGGACCCCAGCCGAGGAGCAACTCCAGACGGAGAGCAAATAGACGAAAAGTTCTAGGAACAGCGAGAAGTGCGGAAGAAGACCGGAGTAGAGCCGGCCGGAGCCAAACCCTTTGCCCCACTCTCTACAAATTCATTGTCGGGGGCCCATCTCCGAAAAAGGAGCCCCTACAGTTGATGTTACAACTGTACAAGTTAGTTACCAATAGAGAGGGAATGGTATAAAAGAGAATGTGTAAGCTATATGTGAATCAATCAATGAGAATGTACTTGTTTGTTAATTCTTTTCCTATTACCGTTCCTTTCTTCCATATTGTTTGTTAATTCTACTCTAGCCTAATCTAAGTATAAATGTGTGTGAAGTTCTCTCTTGTAGATTTGAATTCTGGTCCTTGTCAACTGTTGATGAGTAGGACTAGATATTCAAATCCTTTAGATTTCATAGGGTATTCTATCAAATAGATTTCTTTAAATCTTAACAATTCTTTAATGATTTAATGTCTAGATTTTGCCATGTCAGCATTCTACTAACAATAATCTTAATTGTTTTTTTTTTATAACATTATTTTATTATTTTAAGAGTATTATTAGTGGAATGCTGATATGACAGAATCTAGACCTTAAAATCATAAAAGAGTGGTTAGGATTTAAAGAAATCAATTTGGTAGAGTACCCTTAAAAGTATTGTTAATGGAATACTAACATGGCATAATCTAGACCTTTAAATCATAAAAGAGTAGTTAAGATTTAAGAAAATCTATTTAATATCCTAGGAAATTTAGAGGATCTAAATTCGTAGAACTAAGGGGGTGTTTGGTACACCATTTCAAAAAAAAAAAACATATGTTTTTAAACAATATTATATGTATTTTCACATATTTTTTTACTCACACATATTTTTATACATGTTTTTAAATAACAAAATACATATTTTTTAAGTGCATGTATCCAACACTCCTTAAATGATCAAAGAAGTCAAACCCAAGTCACCAGCTCTCTACATACGACCGAGACACACCAAACCCTACCACTTGCCATGTCAAGAAGAAGTGGCGGCATTATTTACTTCTTTTAAAAACAAAAACAGAAACAAAGCACAAAGCACAAACAAATATATCTCTTTCTTTTTTTTTTATCAGCAAATTATATCTCTTTTTCCCAAGCAATTCGTACTGAATAACAGTAATACAGTTTCAAATTTCAAAATAATCATAATACAGTAATAATTAAAAAAAGGGAAAAAGGAAAATAGAAAATAGGTACTACTTTTTATCGTTATACACAATATACTACCACTTCACTTTCAACAAAATCTGAACTTCCAACAAAGAAAGAAGGCTGAGGTAGAAGCAGTGAAAGACAAACAACTGACGTTGGTTTTGAATCTCTGAACTTCATCACTAACCTTTTCACATGGCTGGGTACTCTCTCTCTCTCTCTCTCTCTTTATTCATCGCAGGAATCACATTGATGCAGTATAAATTGAATGTTAAAAACTCTTTTTTGTTTTGTTTTGTTTTGTTGGGTTGCCTCAGAAATCATAATAGAAGAAAAAGGGGTTTGGTTGTTATGATATTTGTTTAGTTAGGTATTGCCCAACTTGACCCATTATTTTTGTACGGACGGACCAACTAGTTAATGGGTTATTTAGGTTTCATATCAGAATGACTATTTTAATATCTGGGTGATTTTTGTTTGGTTATTTTAGTTATTATTTATAACTGAGATTTCGTTTGATATTATTCATTGGTGTTTTACAGAATGGAATGGAGACCACCTGGGCAGTTATTTTTGTGTTAGGAAAAAAAGAAAAAGAAAAAAAAAAGGATTTCTTAACCAAATTTACTATTTGGGTTTTATAATTTTTGGTTAATCGCTGACTAATGATTTTTTTTTTTCTCATGCATGTAGACAAGGAAATAAACCTGTCCATCTCTTAGCAAAACATGTTATTAGTATTGTTGACTCTATGGTTTGGATGGAAGAGAATCCTTGTTTCTTGGAATAAGCTCTCCATCATGATTAAATGTTTTCTTCTGTTTAATGAAAGGTTTTAAGTTCTCTATATAAAAAAAATGTACTAGGAAAAGAGATTGTACTTTGTAGCTCTGGAATGGAATCTCTATGCCTGAAAATGGTGTGGCAACAGTGGGAAACAATTTGTGAACTTAAGAAGTGGTTAATTATTATTTTTTTACGAACGTGTCTCCACCCTTTGAACATCATTGAGAAGGGGGGCAGTTACTAACATCAAAAAAACCAATTATCCTATTACATATAGACCATTTAGGGCGGCTCTATTGGCTACTCTTGGAATCTAACAAAAAGAAGGCCTATTTGCATGGTTCACAAGAGAGATGATTTCTGAGATTATATTTTGGATCCTCCATGGGGTATTTACGTTCAGATTGGATATGGCTTGGATGCACACTTTGGAGTCCCCTTCAATGCATATGGATTCAAACGGAAGTTGTATTGAAAGGAAGGTTGCCTCCCTAAGAGCTTTAGCCTCTGCTTGCAGAGGGAGGTTGGTGTTTGCCCATTTTGGTGCAGGCAAATACCAACTCCCCTCTACAATCTCTAGCCACTGCAGAAATGATGGATCTTGACTTTCCAACTGCTGCATCAACATTATCTTTCAATGACCCTCTACAAGGCACTATCCACTGAGCATTAGTTCTTGGTGGAGACGATGTTGATGTGTTAGTTCTAACACCTTTGAACCCTGCAAATGCTCTGGAGAGCCGAGCTCTAATGTCTTCATGGCTCAGTTCAGTTCCTTCAAACAATATTCCATTTCTTAGCTTCCACACTAGATCACATATAATTGCACCAAATTGTAGAATATCATCTCCATTTATTCCCATATATGGAGCTGATGGTGGATTCAACAAAAACTTAACAAAATCTGTAATGTTGTTGAAATTAAAATCATCAAGTCGGATTCCCAACTGACAACACAACCATAGAGCTTTTGTCAGTGGATGTTTGGTGAAAATGTGTAGTGCTGATTCCTTCTCAGAAATCAGAATTGCACAACCGACACACATCATCAGGGAGCTCAGAGAATTTCCCAATTTTTTCCTTTGTAGGGAGGCAATCTGCAGCAATCCTCCAGAGAAGCATTTTATGCCTCATGTATTTTTGTTTTCCATACCTGACCCCTGAGATTATCATAGTTGGAAGGAGGGTAGGAGCCTCTACTTAAGTGGTTAATTATTGTTATGTATTTCTATGCTCAATTTACTTGTATGTTATATTGGGTATAGAATTATTAGAATATAGGAATAATGTTATGCCAAATGAGCATTGGCTCACATGGCATCTCCTCCACTTGGACGAGCAATGTGGAGGGTGCCACTAGGTGTGTCTGTAATTACCAATCAAAAAGGGAAAATGAAGAAGTAGAAGATAGAATTTTTGTTATGTTAGGCACTATTGGGAAGTTCAATTTCAGATATTGGTACTCAATGTCATTTATATTCTTATATCTTTCTTATTGTGCTTCCTGTGTATTTATGTGTTGAGTATCTGTGATCTTTGAAGGTTAGTTTCAGCGTTTAAAGAAAAGGAATAAAAAGAAGATATGCCTTGGTTGGGCACAGATAGAGCTGCCTAATAAAATACTTATTTTTGCTGATATTGTCACCATTCTTGCTGAAGTACCTTAATGTGACGCATTGATGTATTTTGGAAGCATTAAAGGTTTATTGTTGTTGCATCACCTATGTTCAGAATTACATTTTACAACTATAAAGTTTGTCTTTTGAGTCTTATGTGTCATTTACTTCTTCTTACAAGGATCGTGATCATGTGTTTTCTTGTTGATATCATGATGTTGAGATCACTCGATTGGTGACTACTTGGAACTTGTAGCCATTGATCCTTTCCATTTTGGGCAAATATTGGTTTTGTCTTTACATTGTGATAACAAAGTGGAACAGGTCTCATTAATTTACTTAGACATGTTGTTGTCATTTTAAATGACCTGCAATTGATTATAGCGATGATAATGTGAAAGGAAACCTGTAATTGGCCCTCATCTGATGTCGTTCCTGGTTGCTATTGTTTTACTGAAGCATAATAAGCTTCATGTCATTGAGTCTGATTATGTATATGGTTCAAGCTGAAGAAATTGATTATTGGAGAAAACTAAATAAAACATAAAAAGATAAGAATCAATCTTCAACCATCAAAGAATTTCTGGTTCCTGTCAACTTATAAAGGTTTATTGATGGATGAATAAAATATTTCCATGTGGTTACCACAACCGCATAGCAGTAAGTTAGGGTTGGTTTTCTCCAATCCGCACCACTTATTTATCTATTTATTAATTAAAAATATTCCCTTTTCTATAAATCCAAATAGTCAGTATAGATTGTGTTAGACTGAAGCACATGATCATTGCATTTCTCTTGTTATCTCCTGGAAAGTACGGACGCGGCGCCAGAGGCGCCGCACTCGCGTCGGACACGGCCCGACGTGGCGACGTGCATCGGACGCCGCTGACCGCGTGTCCATGCCGTGTCAGGCCGCGTTGGGCCACGTGGCAAAGCCGACGCGGCTCAAATCGGCCCGATTCGGGCCGTTTCGGCCGAAACCGCCAAAACGGCCAGTTCAGGCCGAAATTAAAAAAAAAAGGTGCAAAACGCACCGTTTTACTTACCCTAAAACCTAAAACTCCCTCACACTTCGTCCAGAGACTCCAAAATAGCCTCCTCACTCCAACTCCATCTCTCTTTCTCTCTTCTCTGTGCTGTCTGGGCTGTACTTCACTGAACCAGCCACTCAGTCCTGCATTCCAGCCACTCTAGAGTCTGGGTTGTATTTAATTTATGAACATCATGTTTTAGTTATTAAATTTGGTATATGTTTATATAATGTGAAAAAGTATGGTATATGTTTATATAGTTAGCAATATATTAAAAATATAAATAAAAATATTTTTAATAATTTTTTAATCGCCGAGTCCCGCTGCACCCGCACCCACCTTTTTCAAAAATTGCCGAGTCCTGCACCCGCACCCGAGTCCCAAAACGCACCCGTGCTTCTTAGGTTATCTCTAGTTTAGGCAGCATGCCATAGACCCAAGAAAATTTTAATGAGACTGTAGGAAATTGAAACATTTCAATTTAGATTTAATAATATAATGGGCTTGTCTTTTATAACCTGTTTGAGATTCCTAATATTTATTTCTTGATCTTGTGGTTCTCGTTTTCACCATCAATTATTTCTTTACATTTATCTTTGTTGTACTAACAACTTAGAATCCTGAGAGTGCCTATGAGCTCTAGCTCAACTAACACCTTTTTTTTTTTTTCTTTTTTCTTTTTCTTTTTTTATTTTAAAATTTATTATTATTATTATTATTATTTATTGTTGTTGTACTAACATCTTAGAATCCTGTGTTTCAATGAGCTCTAGCTCAATTGGTATGTCTTTCTCTTGTAAGTGCGAGGTGGAGGGTGAGGTTGTGAGTTCAAGACCCACTGTGTGCGTGTGTAACTTACCAATCAGAAAGGAAAAAAAAAAATTAGAATCCTGTGTAATTACAATATTTCTCTGTGTTATTAAAAGTATGCCTTGATTCTTATTATAAGTAATTTGTGTAATTTATGCAGACCATCATGGTTGGTGGATAGTAACAGAATTGCTACGAAAATAAAGAGTGCATCTGCAACATGTCATCCTGATAGAGTTACATGGAAAAGCAACCCCAGCAGAGCTTGCCCTAATTGCCAGTTTATGATTGACAACAGTGATGTACAGTCTCTAACTTTTCTTAAGCTTAAATATGACTGTTAAGAGGATAAAAATTTGTTTGAATGTTTTGCTTGCTGCTGTTTCCAGGGCTTGTTAACATTGTTTCTGTTTAATTTTCCTATATTTCTTGAAGAAATTCCCTCCCCCCTCCCCCCACCCCCCTTCTTGAACTTTCCTGTGTCTAATGAGTCATAAGTTTCTATTTGATTCTCAATTCTTTGCATGGGTACCCCCCACCACCCCCCCACCCCCCCCCACATACATTCCCCTTGTTTCTTATTTTGTTTAATTTTTTTACTCAGGTGGTGGAAACTAGTTTGATTTTTAGTTATGAAGGCTGATTAGTATGAAAACTTGCACCATAAAGTTTTATTACCTGCTTTAGATTTATTTATTTATTTATTTTTTTGTGGTAGAATTTGCGATAAAAGTATTGTATGATGATCTTGAAGTTTCTTAAGGTCTAGTAGGTGAAAAGTTACACATAATCAAAAGTCAAAACAAGATTAATTACATATAAATATACATCTAGAAAATGACTCAGAATACTTTCTTTTCCTGGCCCATTATGAAAATAATTCAGCATCTTGAGTGATAAGAATGGTCCACAACTACCTGAACTTCAAACAAAAGATTGTACCTAGGTTTTTATTTTTATATATGAGTATGTGGTAGTTCTTGATAAGACTGAATTTAGCAGTTGTCACACATGAATTTGAAATTGCCTTTGTTGATTTGGTTTTTAACATTTTTTCTTTGTACATGAAACTATAGAAATTGAACAATCAGCTGATAACTATTTATGAGTTAGGTTTGTGCTGCTTAGCAATCAAATGGGGGACTAGGACGTTATATCTGAGCTTTTATGAAAGTATTTGCGATAAAAGAATTGTATGATGATCCTGAAGTTTCTTAAGGTCTAGTAGGTGAAAAGTTGCACATAATCAAAAGTCAAAACAAGATTAATTATATATAAATATACATTTAGAAAATGACACAGAATACTTTCTTTTCCTGACCCATTATGAAAATAATTCAGCATCTTGAGTGATAAGAATGGTCCATGACTACCTTAACTTCAAACAAAAGATTGTACCCAGGTTTTTATTTTTTTATGAGTATGTGGTGGTTCTTGATAAGACTGAATTTAGTGGTTGTCACACATGAATTTGAAATTGCCTTTGTTGATTTGGTTTTTAACATTTTATCTTTGTACATGAAACTATGGAAATTGAACAATCATCTGATAACTATTTATGAGTTCGGTTTGTACTGCTTAGCAATCAACTGGGGGACTAGGACGTTATATCTGAGCTTTTATGAAAATGAAGTTGAAAGTTGAAACTAATACCCAATAGGGGAAATACTGTAGTTTTCTTAAGTATTGGTTATTTCCATCAAAATGGTAACTGATGTGTAGAACCAATGTCACATGTGACATACACTTTACTTGTAATTTCTTTTTCTTGGATTGCTATTGATGATAATTTGACACAATAACTAATAGAGATGGGGAGGTTCTTCTATGCAACTGCTTGAATGTGGGAACTGCTATGAAGCTGAGGTGCTTAGTCTTGAAACATTGATGCTTCACTTTTCCCTATCTTTCTACCATGCTTTAACATTTAGGATGAAAAATTGTTGTCCTTCGCTTGGAATTAAATAAGATTATATACATTTTTTTCTAATTCACTGCATATTATCAGTTTTATAGTATCCCATCACAAATTTCAGATAGGCGCCCCTGACATTTTCTTTTAAGATTTTTAGCGCAATCAACTAATGTTTCCTTGCAACTGAGATTCTAGCATTAACAATTACAAATTGCTGTTAACAAGGCAAAATTTTTTATAACTTGTGATTGAAGAATATCAACCTGAAAACTTCTGTAACATATGTTGTATGACTTATCAACATTGTATGTCATCATTATAGTTACCATAGATATGAAGATGATTTTGGGTAAGAAAATTTTGCATTCCATGCCTTAAATTTGTAATTTATGTTGGTCAAAAATTTTACTGAGATATTCTTTACTGACTGCATTGAGGCAATTAACTACTTGTTTGACATACAAAATGGTGAGTGGTGACCAATAGGGCTACAACAGCTCTACAAGTGCAGAAGTGTAATTATGTGAATCAATAGTTAGTTCCCCACAATCTCAATGCACGGTACTTCCCATGCTTTATCAAGTTATCATGCTTGTGCTGATTTAGAGCTCACATAATGCACTTGCATGAGAAAAGAAAAATGCTTGTATTTTTCATGGTTGTAAATGTCCTTAACCCACATGTACTCCGATAATATGTAATTGGTTTCGAATTTTTATCAATCACTATTAGCGACAACTTGTGCTTTTTCAGTTTTCATACCTTTTAGGGCATATTAGAGAGATGATGCCTCGTGTTATATGGCATATATGATAATGTATACTACCAGAACATTGTTTGAGTGGGCTTTTAGTCCATAGTGTTATGATCATAACTTACTATATTTGGGTTAACATCTATGTTGCCTATAGCTAGTTGATAGAAGTTGCAAAATTGGTCCTATTCTGTGTTAGTATATGTTACTTTTTCCTTTATTCTTCCACAAGTCTGACTGAGTTGTATGGTGCCCATGGCCTCCTGCTTTCATATGAGAAATATCAGGTTGTTGTATGGATGAATAGAACTAGGTAAATTCTGCTGTTTTGAATTTGAGTAGTCAGAATGGTTTAATGCAACTTGAGTGGCCCAACCTGAACTTTACTGAGTTAGGGTTTGGATATTCTCAACACTTGTTTCGGAACTGGCAGAGTATTGAACTCATGTTGATTTCATTCTATTTGATGCATTTATTAATTGACCTGAATTTGAATTACCACTTTTGCATGTGCGTATTGCATCTCTGAAATAAATATCCATGCACCAATTAGAAAACCTGCGATGTAATTAGCCACTCAATCTGTGCCAATGCAGGCAGGAAAAATTGAAAGATTGCATTCTATATGTTGGTGCATCTCTTTGCTGGTTGTTGTACATTCATGGGTTGAGATTGGGATTGAACCACTTTCCCACTCTAATGAGTTTGATATCTATCATACAAAACTTGGACTACATTTGTCCCAACTGGGATATCAGCATCATATGGGATTACCATGATCACCTTTCAATGTAGTTTTAAATGGTTAATTTATTTTATTAGGTTTTTGAATTGTTACATAACCTGTTTGAAATGTTATAGACTCATATCTCTTTGCATCTTATGACTAGTTTCTTAAGAACATACATAGTACATTTTGTGAATTGGGATTGCAAATGGTTCTGCATTTTGAGATCTTGACGGTCTCAGCCCAAATTTCAGGGGTAGGCTTGAAGTGCGCCCAAAAAAAAAAAAAAAAAAAGAAGAAGAAGAAGAAGAAAATAAACTTGTCCAGCACTTATTGTCAAAAGAATTTTTTTAAGTTGCTGAAATTTTCTGTTTGTAAGATAAACTGTACCACTTGTAAATATTCGGAATAATATGAATCCTGTCTGTTTTTAGGTTGCTCAAGAGTGGCCAGGATTACCTAGAGGTGTGAAGTTTGATCCATCTGATCATGAGATTATCTGGCACTTACTTGCGAAAGTTGGAGAAGGGGATTTAAAACCCCATCCTTTTATTGACGAGTTTATCCAAACTGTTGAAAAAGATGATGGAATCTGTTATGCCCATCCTCAAAATCTACCAGGTTGGCAGGAAGAGTTTTGCATGTTTTTCTTCTTTCTTTATTGTATATCATTATTTTAATTTTGAAATGTAAATAATTTTAGGTGTCAAGCAGGATGGAAGTGTATCTCACTTTTTTCATAGAGCAATCAAGGCTTACAATACAGGAACTCGAAAGCGTAGAAAGATACATGGTGATGATTTTGGTGATGTCCGTTGGCACAAAACTGGTAGGACCAAGCCAGTGATCTTTGATGGGGTTCAAAGGGGGTGCAAGAAGATTATGGTTCTCTACATGAGCATGGAAAGAGGAGGCAAAGCTGAGAAAACTAACTGGGTTATGCATCAATATCACCTAGGAACTGCAGAGGAGGAACAGGATGGGGAGTATGTTATCTCTAAAATATTTTACCAGCAGCAGCAACAGCAAGTCAAGCAGGTTGAAAAGATTGATCAAGATTTGCCTGAAGCCACTGATCCAGTGACTGTAAAAGCCAGTCCTGTCACTCCTGACCCACCTCCTTATACTGAAAGGCGCTGTTCAAAGAACGACCTTGGGCAAGATATTACTGTTACTAGTGAAGTTCCCTTGGCTCAGGTAGAGCTCTCTCTCTCTCTCTCTCTCTCTCTCCTGGCAGCATGAACATACTTTCATCTTTTGTTATGAAAACATGCTGTTTCATATCTTCTGCCTTCGCCTCACAATTGTTTTAGTTACCAATCGGAGGCTACCATTTCTGATGTACTTTTGGACTCCTTTTGTCTGGAAGAACTGAGACATGGCACGCTTGGATTGATAACAAAAAATTCCAAGATAAAAGTAAATTGCTGAAAATATATACCTTTTACATTTTAACTCAAGTGCTTATGTGATACTGATATTTTATTACCCTTCTTTTGTTTTTCTACTGAAGCATCCTGCAAATGAGTGTATAGAAAAAGAGGTTGAACCTGAATACAAAATGCCTGATTTTGATGATCAGCCCAAGGTAGAAAATCATACTGGTGAAGTGATGGATAATAATGATGTTCATCTTGAGGAAGATCCAAAATGGTGGGAGAGTGAGTCGCAACATCTTTTGGATTCTCAACAACTTGTGGAAGCACTGTCTCTATGTGATGATATTTTTCAAAGCCAGTCTCCCAATAGGGATGGAAATGAGAATGGGAATGGCAAACTTCGTCTTTCTGATTATGCTCAATTAGGACCGGAGGATTTAAAGAAGGATCTAGAGGAGTGCCAATACCTTGCGTGTGATCCAGCAAACATAGAACATGATACACCAACAGAATTCCGACTTAGTCAGCTTGTATGTTGTCTTCTCTACCATTTTGTTTGCATTATGCAAAAGTAATCAAATTCTGATATTTCCTTTGAACATCTTTGATTGTTGTCTTTTTTGTGCTTGGAATTAATTACAATATTTTCTGGAAATGGGTATTGTAGGATTTTGGATCGCAGGACAGTTATATAGCTTGGGGTGGCGGCAAGGTGATTGACTGAATGTGGCCGGTTTGGGTATATTAACTGTGGTAATTTTGTGCCCACTTTTTGTATAGACTTCACCTATTAGAATGTCTTTGGATTAAATACAGTTTGTTTTTTTGGCAGTTTGAACTGTATATTTATACGGGCGAGGTATAATCTTTTGCTGGAAACTTGAATTGTAATTTGTGGCGGTGAAGTCACTGTTTATATAACTCATGCTCTAATTATATACCTTTGTTGAGAAGATCAAAGATATGATCTATTTGTTCTCTTTAAAATGTTCTTGCAAAGTTTCTTTTTTAAGTCTCAAAATTAGCTTCAAGGTTTGATTTGAAAACAATAAGTTGATCTAGAAGTTTATTAGAATCTAGAGTTGCGAAGTTCTTGTTTCCTGAGCACTAGCATTCGAGATGCCAAAAAAGTATTATTTTATACTTTAAAAACTTACTTTATCTATTTTACTATCTTATTTTATAAATAAGTTGATTTAGAAGTTTATTAGAATTTAGAGTTGCAAAGTTCTTGTTTGCTGAGCACTAGCATTCAGGATGCCAAAAAAGTACTATTTTATACTTTAAAAATTTACTTTATCTATTTTACTATCTCATTTTACAAATCACTCAACATTCCAAATTTTATTTTTAAATATGACTTATTAAAATATTATAAACTACAACATTAAATAATATAAAAAAAAACTACTCTTTCTCTCTCTTCCCTCTCCATTTGTCTCTTTGTCCACTTGTCTCTTTGTCCACAGAGACCAAAAACACCATCAAACCACCCACCCTAACCACTGAACCACCATCCATCGCCAAGCTAACACCCATAACTGAAGCTATAGCTACCAACGAAGCAAATCTAGATCACAAACCCAGATCATCTAGCCACCAACGAAGCAAATCTAGATCCCCATAGCCCACCACCACCACCACCACCCATATCAACAAAAAAGTCTTAACCACCTAGTCACCATTCGTAACCTAGCCACCACTGAAACCCACCACAAAAACAACCATCACCAAAACCCACCCAAAAAACCATTACCGAAACCCACTCTGGATCAACCTAACCCCCACTTTGGATTAACTCAACCCAAACCTAAATTGGTCAAACTACCACCACTAGTCCATTACCACCATGACCCATAGCAAACCCACGAAAAGCATACCTATATTGGGACAACCCACAAAGAGCATACCCACGAAGAGCATACCCATACCGGATCAACCCATTGCAAACCCAAATCAGTCAAAACAATACATACCCATACCGGAACAACTACGAAGAGCATTAAGTACTAAGAGAAGAGAAGAGAGATTTGTCGATAACCAAACCAGAAAAACTACAAATAGTTGTTGCTTTGTCGAACTTTGAAGATGCCTATGATCTGACCCAATCGCAATCCTAACACCACCCAAACGCCCGACCCAAAATAAAGCCATAGGTGCAAAGAGAAGAGAGATTTAGAGAGTGAAATGCATTGAGGTAGAAGAGAGAAGGGAGAAGTGCATGAAAGAAAAAGAAAAGAGAGAGAGAGAGAGAGAGATGAATATAATATATTATTTGTGTTTTTGTTTTGGGTGAAAATATGATTCATTATAAACTAAGAAACAGCAACAAACTCAGTACATACCCTATTAAAAAACATCCCATTGAGGTCATCCTCAATAACATCAATTAAGTCCACAGGCGGACTATCAAAGGTAGAAAAATCAGCATCTAGACAATAGCTAATCCTAGCAAGACTATTCACACATCTGTTCGCCTGACGGAAGCAATGCTTAATACAAACTTGCGGTATGCGAGAGATCAAGAGTCTGCAATCATCCAATAAAGGTGATATGATGTTATTAACATATGAAGGATTTCCTAAGGCATCCACAATAGACTTGGCATCAAGCTCAATTTCAAGAGAAGTAATGTTGAGGTTGTTGCATAGAAGAAGGCCCCCCCTTAATCCCCACAGCTCAATGACAAAGCTATTTGTCATGCCAATACTCCTAGTAAACCCAATAACCCATCTGCTTGCATCATCCCTAACCACCTTTCCACAACCTGCCAAGTCGGTGTTGCCACAATAGGAGCCATTTGTGTTGAGTTTCCACTAGCCTTGTATCGGCTTCTCCCATCTAATCCTCATCATGAAATTTCGGGTCAGCAACCTTGGGGAGGAAAGACATTGATAGAATTCTAAGGCTTGATTAACAATCATCAAAGCAAGCTTCGGGTTCCTGCTTGTGCCATTGAAAACCAAGTTGTTTCTACTCTTCCAAACATTCCACACAGCAAAGGGAAAAACAACTTTCCAAGGCGGGTGAGTAGCACCTAAATTGTGCTTAAATTTACTATTTAACATCAGCCAATCTTGAAGGTTGCTCCTCCAAAAAGCTTGATTAGTTGGTAAAACCCCAAGCTGGTTCCACAAGCATTTTAACAGTGGGTAGTCCCTAAGTGTATGCAAAATGCTTTCAGCTCCTTCCTGGCAAAAAGGGCATGTAGTATCATGACTAACACCCCTCTTCTCAGGGCAAACCTTAACTCCAATGCTATTATGTACGCATTTCCAAAGAAAAGTTCTAATCCTTGGAAGAGTATTCACTTTCCAAATCCAATGCGCTAAGAAATTTTCTGTACATTCAGCCCCCATGGCAATCCTATATGCACTCTTCAAATCAAAGGTGCCTGTGGGAGACCCTAACCAAGCCAACTTATCAACACTTTTACTCAAAAGCGTCACTGGGGTAGCTTGAATCAACCTTTTAACTTCTAGATGGCTAGCCTCCCTTGTGATAGGACCTTGAATCAACCCTTTAAGAGAACCTCCATTTGTCCACTTATTTTGCCACACATTCAACCCACTATTTCTACCAACCAGCCACTTACGACCTTTATTGAAAGTATCCATACCTTTTTTTACAGCAGCCCATATATGGGAACAAGGAAGCCTATTGGCATTAGCAGCCACTCTTCTTCTTTGATTACAATATTTTAGCTTCAGCACTCTAGCCCAAGGGGCCTCCTTTTCAGTGTGGAACCTCCAATTAAGCTTAGATAAAAGAGCTATATTTTTACCCTTCGCTGATTGTAGCCCAAGCCCCCCTTCCTCCTTAGACTTTATCACCTTATCCCTACCAACCCAATGAATCTTCTTGGCTGCCTCCGACGATTCCCAAAGGGAATTTCGGTTAACTCTATCTAACCCATCCAAAATTCTTCCAAACAAATAAGTACATTGCATAACATACACAGGTATAGCAGCCAAAGAAGCTTGTATGAGAACAATCCGCCCTGCCAAAGAGAGCATGTTAGCCTTCCAACCCCAGAGTTTTTGTTTCACTCTATCAAGGATGAAATTGTACTCTTGAGATGAAGAGATAGGATGATTTAGAGGAAAGCCAAGATACTTCCCCAAGAAAGGAGTGGAACCAAAACCAAGTATGTCACATAATGATTCCCTTGTGTCTCTGTCCACATTCGGAGAGAAAAAAACTCTCCCTCGACTTAGCTTCACTCACTGATTGTCTAGTTAATTCACAAAACTCATCAAGAACATCTCTAATGGCAGAACAATTTACCTAATCCGCTTTAGCAAAGAAGATGAGATCATCCGCAAAAAGAAGGTGAGAGAACTCAAGACCACTTTGAGAGGCTTTGACTGGCTGCTATGTCTTCATATTGCACTTCTCTTCTACTAGTTGCCCAAGAAAGTCCATGCAAATGATGAAAAGGTATGGAGAAAGTAGGTCACCCTACCTTATCCCTTTAGAAGGCAATATCGGATCTAAGGCTTCCCCATTAAACAGTATGGAAGTGTAGACTGTCGACACACAACTCATTATGACATCTATGAGCTTTGTAGGAAGATTGATCCTATCAAGCATGTTTCGAATAAAACCCCACTCAAGCTTATCATAAGTCTTCTCCAAATCTATCTTCAAAGCCATGTACCTTGTTTTCCCTTTCTTCTTCCCAAGGGAGTGAATTATCTCTTGAGCAATGATGGCATTGTCAATACCTTTTCTCCTTAGGACAAACGCTGTCTGTAAGGGAGATATAAACTTATCCAAGAAAGGTCTTAACCTTGCCACAATAATCTTGGTCACCACTTTATACACCGTATTACAAAGGCTAATAGGTCTATAATTACCTAGTGTCTCAGGACCTTGGATCTTAGGAATCAATGCAATAAGAGTTTTATTCAAATGCTCAGGCATTTTCTTACTCCTAAAAATTTGCTTAACTTGCTCAACCATTGAGCCTCCCATTACTAACCAAAATTTTTGGAAAAAATCCGCATGTAGCCCATCTGGCCTCGAGGCTTTAAAAGGTTTTAATGACCACAAGGCAGCTTTAATTTCTTCTTCAGTTACCTTTCCACCGATGCTCTCTCTATCCCTATCTGAGAGTCTAACCTGACAATGCTTAGTGATGGGGTCTTCCCTTAAAGCACTCTCATGAGATGTCGAGTATATCTCATTGAAACCCCTTCTAATGAACTCTTTAATATCACTTTCCTCATGAATCCACTCTCCCACTGCATTTTTGATTGCCATGATTTGATTCCTTTTCCTCCTAACCAACGTCGAAACATGGTAAAAAGCTGTATTGCGATCACCCTGGACCATCCAATTTACCCTAGACTTTAAAGCCCATAACTCCTTTTGATTGAAAACAATATCAAGATCCCTAAAGAGCTCTTCTTCCAACTTAAGAAGAAAACTAGAAGGTCTGATAGCAATAGCCCTCTGAATACCATTGATCCTAGCCAGTAGAATTTTCTTCCTTGTAAAAATATTCTCAAACTGATTCTTATTCCAAGCCATAACATTCCTAGTGAAGCTATGAACGGCCTCAACAAGATTATTTGCACCTCCCCACGCTTGAGAGACAACATCAGGGAAAGTTGGGTCTAATAGCCAACACGTTTGGAACCTAAAAGGCCTCTTCTTACCACCGCTTACCCCTGGTTGCATTTCTAACAGAACAAGGTAGTGATCAGAATGATACCTAGGTAGATGGGTAATTTTGCATCCGGGTATAACAAGCACCATTGAGAATTCACAAAAAACCTATCTATCCTCTCCTGAATCAAAGCTTGAATTTCCCTTCTATTGGTCCAAGTGTATCGAGGCCTCACAAAACTGGTATCTATCATATTGCATTTATCTAAACACTTCTTGAACAAAAGAGACCTGTTCACACTCACCGCTCTACCCCAAAATTTATCATAATTTACCAAAGGTTCATTAAAGTCCCCTACTATAACCCATGACATACTGCGAAGGTCTGCTACTTTCATGAGATTATTCCACAAAATGTGCCTTTCAGCACTCCTAGGACTAGCGTACACAGTAGAGAAAAGCCAAATTACATTAGAAATTCGTACCTTAACCGTGCAGTGAATTTCTTGTTTAGTGTTGGCCAGATGGGCAACATCAACTCTATCTGAATTCTACAGCACCCATAATCCACCAGCATACCCAATTGCGTCGGTGCGAAAAGCTCCATCAAATGGAAGCCTCTCAGTAATTTCCCTTGCTCTGTTACCCCCAACTTGGGTTTCCATTACCACAAGGATAGCTGAGTTATGATTTTGAACCAGCTCCCTAACATGCTTCTGAAAGGAGGGCTTCAAAACACCTTTACAATTCCAAATGATACAATTCATGAGGAAATTATGGTCTGGGTTTGGACAATCATCCAAGGGTAACCCCAACATTTCCTTCCCCTTCAAAGTCCATATGATCTGCACCATGTGCTGCAAGACCCCCACTCCCATCACTTGAAAAGTAATGAATAGATTGAAGACCTATATCAGTTCCTGTGTTCCTCCTCCGGTGTTGGAACATCCGCCAGGAAAACCCACCAAACTATCACTACTTTCCATGCCGGGTCGGATAGAAGCGCCAACCCTCTTTCACACTCTTCTTTGTTTGTGAAAAGATGTCTTTCCATGCATTCTTGAGCTAAAACCAAGTTAGGCTTGCACGACTCACGGCCAACCCGCTCACCATAATTTTCACCACTGCTCCCTCTTTGAATCTGACCCATCTCTGACATGGCAATGATAGCGAAATGAAAATCTCCAGCGTTGATAGCTGGGTTATGAATAGCCTGATCACCCTTCAAGGTATGCGCGCTTAGCTCCTTGCTTTGCACCACAATCAACGCCTTCATGCTACCTTCCTCAGCGGCGCTAATTTGAGGAGTATGAACAGCCTTAACACGCGTGAACTCCTTCATTCCCTTTACTCAGTTAGGCTTTGTCTGATTGTGAGCTGCACCATTTCGGGATTTATCAAATTTTTGTTCTTTTAGTTTCAAACTTTGGGCCGAAAAAGATAGGGCTTGGTTCACACTTTCTTTTCCTATTCTATGTATCACCTGCTCCACTTGGGCTTTATCCAAGATCCTGATGGGAGACAATTTTCTCTTAGTCTCCTTATTCGGCCCATTGGGACTAGCAACCCTCTCCATGCTAGCCCATATCTTCCTATTTGCTTCATGGAGTTCGTTGCTCCTCTACTCGTAAGCCAGCCCTTGGTCAGGTAAGGACCCACCACTTCTCTGAGTTTTTGTTTCTTTCTTCTTGCATGCCATGACCACCCATGGCCCATACGATTCTTCATGCACGTCCTTACGTATGGCATCATACTCCTGACCATGTGGTCCTACCTTTGCCTCAACGTTGTTAGCAACATGCACAACTTGTGAGCTTGCTCCTCTATCACCTGCACCTCCCAACTCTGCTTCCTCACACGGTGGCACTGACCTAACAACAAATGGACAAATCTCTCCTCTATGGCCCATTCTGCCACACTCAAAACTTAAATTATGAATACCCTTATAGGTAACGGATTGCTGAAATTTTCCTATCATCACTGTAGTGATAAGCGGCTTATCCACATCAACTTGGATACACAACCTTGCAAATTTGCCTCTAGTTTTAGTCGCAGTAAACATATCAATCCTTAACACATTGCCAATAGCCTTCTCGATATGTTGGAGTGCCTTGGCATTGTAATATTCAATTGGTAACCCACTGAGTCTTATCCAAACTGCAATGGAAGACACATAGGTTGATTTAGGCTTGAAATCTGGTTCCCATGGTCTGAGTGAGAGGAAATGGTCTCCTATAAACCAAGGGCCTTTCTTCAAAAAATTCTCAAAATCCTCTCTCAGTGACAACCTTGTAAGGAAGAAGCCATGTTCTAAATCTACAACGTCCAAACACCCTATTGGCTTCCACATTGACAATAGTTTAGCTTGAAGGAAATTTAATCCAACAGCTCTACCGTACACTTTCACAATCAGAGCCCTCGCCCATGGTCATCGAATCTCCTGTTTAAGTTCCTTCGAAAACTTCACAGCTACCATACCTTGCTTGAGCATTTCCACTTCATCATTCAACTCGGCATCGTCATCCATGAACTCCTCAAAACAAAAAGCCTGCGTGTGTGCGCTTGGTATTTCGCCCATAAGTTTGTCTTTGAAGGAAGCATTTTGGTTGCCCGACCCCCTAGCAAAGCTAGAAGATGAAGAACCCGAACTTTGGCCTTCACAGAATCCAGCATGATTGACATTTTTAACTTTCTTATTACTACGGGCAAGTTCCTCTTGTTCTTCGATGGAGAGAGAGCGTTCAGAGAGCATTTTCAATGTTTTGATAGGTAGTATCAACTATTAAGAGCTCATTATATTATTTGTGTTTACATTCAAGTGAATAGTTGGTTCTATATTTAAGAACCAACTATTTACAAATTGTAAAAAATTAAGGAAACCCATCCCCATATGGAGCTTGTTTTTTGAAGTTTTGGTTGCAAAATAGCAACTAGGGGGTGTTTACACCCCTTAATGCTAATGCTCTAATAATGCATTTAAAGATTGTGTATTTGCTGAAAGTAGCATAGAAAAGAGGAAAACTCTTGTTTTAGGTGTGGTGCATTGGTGCTTGCCAAAATAAGCTTAAAGAGCTCAAAAAATTGGCCTCTTTTGGGCTTGCCAAACGAATGGTTTGCTATAATAAGATGTAATGTTTCAGTGTAGTAGATCACAGCCAAAAAAAAAAAAAAAAAAAAAAAGTCTTGGACCATATCTTTTGCAATGTTGGTAACTATACTTCTTGTAGAAGACTTTATATGGTTGTTTTTATTTTTATTTATTTTTATATAAATAAATCTTCTCCTCCAAGAATTGGGGGAAAGATTTAGGTCATTGGTATAGGCGTACAGCCCACTAGAATTTGAACCTTTTTTTGGATTAAGACTTGAGAGAGTTTTAACTTGGACCAAAAGAGAATGTGTTTGGATTTGGATGTAGTTTTTTGGTTAAAAAGTTTATTAAAGTATAATTGTACTTAATAAAAGTGAGAATTAAAAATGCTGTGCCGTACATAAATAAATAATTTAAAGTTAAAAAAAGAAAAAAAGAAAAAATGGTTACCAAGCAGAGAAAACTCCTATGTCATTTGTGGGTGCCCGAGGACCGAGGATGAAGTTGAAGAGTTGCAATATTGTTGTGGGGATGCCACAGGCCACGGGGCCGAGGAGGAAGGTCACCCGAGGAGAGGAAGGGATGAGTCATAGGACTCTGAGGCGTTCCGGGTTGAAAGAAGGATACGAAGAGAGAGAATCTGTGATCATAGGGGAAGTTTCTAATTTGGAGTAGCCTATTGCCTCCGCATTAAATGGTGGACAACAATTTTATTAGTTACATTGATGAGGAAGTGACCTGAACAGTGCAAGTCACAGCTAAGTAGATTCCTTCTGCCACCTTCTTCAGATATAGAAAGAAACAAGTGTCATGATAGGAAGTATGTTAGGTAAGGATGGATGGTTGAGATATGAGAGAAGGAGAAATATATAAGAAAAAGGGGCAAGACACAAGTACCAAGATATAGAGAAGAAACGAGAAGAACACTGAGAGAAAAGAGAGTGAACAGTAATATTTCTTATGTAAATGTGGCCTCCTCGAGCCAATTGGTTAAGGTCTGCATTTTCTTCCCTATTTTTCTCCTCGGGTGGAGCCCTCCTTTAGTTGTTTGTTTCCCTCTCTTATAAATTCATTGTTTTGGGCCATAGTTGGATTGATCCAACCACTATTCTAAGTGGACTTGGGTCTCCAGTTTATCTGGTCCTTACATCATTAAAAAAAAAAAAAAAGGCTGGCTATTTCCTCTCTCTCTTTTTTTTTTTTTTTTTTTTTTTTAGTGCTTATTGCTTAATAGATTAAATAATGAAAGTGAAACACAGTATTTTAGGTTTAGAGTGGATGAAGCCAAGATGGGCCAGAATAAAAAGCTCAATGCCGTGTGGACCATCGTTGTAATTGGAAGAATATGATGCTCATGGTCAAGAAAACATTAATAGAGATTGATTGCATGAGTCATTGGGAGCAGCACAGCTTAGATTTTTATTTTATTTTTGTTGAATAACTGGAACAGTAGTATGAACATACATACATACATATGAGGAGGCCTTGCAGACCACATAATTCAATTCGGCTTGAAAATGGGCCAAAAGAACATTGTTCCTAGCCTTGAATTTGGCCAATCAGAGGCTAGAAATCTGTTGATAAGCAGCATATATTAATTGCTTGTGGGGGAACCAAGATGACGAAGACCTGTCCTTGGTAACCAGTGAAGCTTGGACCCGGTTGGCAGCCTGGCAGCATGTTGCATGAGAGTGCCTTAATTTGCTGGGTGAGAATACTCTTGGTGTGTAAGCCAGACCTGCCCAAAGTTTTTTGTTCCATGGCAATGGCATCATCAAAGGGCCATGGTGTGTTCTTAATGAGTTATGTTAAGAATACAATAAATTGTCACAACAGTCGAGCTATTAGTCTCTTATAGGTCAAAATAAAATAGTAAAATATTAGATTGAGACTTGCAATAATTAAAACAAGTGAGTTGTGAAATTTTGTTGTTGTGTCCATAAAATTTGTAGTTCTGAAAGTGTCTGATACTAAGGCCATGGTCCCTTTTCTGTACTTCATGGATGCAGCTAAAGATCAGATAGATGAGACCTCCAAACTCTGGCCAGTTTGGTTCTAATCTAACCAACTTTTCGTATTTCCATTAGGATGAATTATGATGCATGCTCTTATATTTGAGTGTGATTTTGTTCTTCTCCTATTTTTTTCTTCATCTTCTTCTTTTTTTTTTTTTTTTCTTTTTTTTTTTTTTTTTTAATTTAAATAATTTTTCATATCGTGGGTGTCTGGAGTTTTTTGAGAATTTAACTATTCCTATGGTGGATGTAGTTTCTAATCTCACATATAAAGTAATTACAAAAATAATTTCTTGAAGTGGTCTTAAGATAGGCAGTTAAGAGTTTTGAACACAAGATCTCATAGATCTTATGAGACATTAGAAGTCACTAAATCAACTCTTTGACATCGAGTGTGGTTTTGTTCCAACCATTTGCATGAATATATAGTTAGAAATTGGTACTATAATCTCCAAAAATGTCATTTAATTTCCACAGAGACAATGATTTAAGCATTCCAAAATTGGTCAATACAATAATCAACTAAATTATACAAAAGCTCCTAGGTGTAGTGCCGTCACATTCTAGCTAGCTAGCTTTTCATGGCTCAATTTGGAAAAATCCTTATAACAAAAGGCTGCCAACATAATCTTTAAGCAAACTCTGACATTGTCTTTACCTATTTTTATTTTGCAAAGTTTAATTATGCCTTATAATCCAAATAATTGGTCTATAATGGCAATAATTATAACTACCTAGCTGATGATGCCGAAAATATTACCAGTGAGTTACATGATACTTCCACACTCGAAATGACACCTGCACAAAGAAAAGAGAAGACCTAACAGAGAGCACCGGTGTGGTGCTAGCCAAATACCCTCCGAAGGTCAAGTTAAAACCTTTTACAACTCTAGAGTGCTAGAGAGGGTGTAATTATGCGTACCTTAATTTGTGAGGGTATTGGGGCTTTTATAGTAGTAGAGGGTTGACCATCTCTTTCCTGGGCTAGAAGTCCTTTCCTTGTAGGAATCTTAATGAGCGTATATTACATAATCTTTTCCTTGTAGGATACTAACATTAAGTGTGGGATATAAGTCCTTTCCTTATATACTCATGCGTGGTGACCAAGCCAAGGTTTCATTAAGACTGTTAGCTTCAAGATCGTCAGTTTGTCTTATTCCCTTCAGCCATAACAGCGTCAGCTTCTTGATGCTGTTACCTCCTGGGTGAGCTAACTTTCATCCTGTCAAGTCACTATCAGTCAGTTTTTTGGGTCTTCAGCTTTCTCTCGTCCTTTACCCTGTCAGCTTAATCTGTAGAGCCCATTCATGACCAAGGCAACGGGCTAAGTCCTTGCGTGCTATAATTTTACTCATCAGTTGCCCCCTACTCCATATTTCTGTCAGTTTAGACTGACAGGTTATGGAGTTATATTTTTTGCTGCTAACCTTCATTTTGGCCAAGGGAGAGTAAATAATTGAAGAGCGATTCCTTGAGCAGTCAGTATTAAATGCTCGGACACGTGGCACATTCCGGTTGGCTCCGCTTCTGGACGAGGGCGTCGCTTCGTCTTTTGTGCATTCTCCCTTTATATATACCTCACCTTTTTTCCTCATTTCTCCTATTTCACTTTTATCGATTCCTAGAGAGAAGATCCGTCACTCTTGTTCTATCGACTCCTCTACGTCGTTGCTTGTGCTGTTGCCGTCACCTTTAGAACCATCGCCTGTTTTGATAAACTCGTAAGTCCATTTTCTTCCCTTGTACATGTTTCATTTCAATTAATTTTTCTATGGCAAGGTTGTCATCCTAGGTGCTTAGAATAAATCCGTCACTTGTAGGTAGTCAAATGTCAAGTGACGCGTCGAGTGATCAGTCGTCGGTCTGCGATGGAGCGGGCTACGACGAGGTATTTGGTTCAGGTGATGAGTCCGGGAGCTTTTCCTGGTCATCAGAAAGAGAGTCATCTGCCCAATCTCCTGACGAGGAAGTGGGGAGTCACGGTGATGAAGGTCAGGAGGAGGTAGTAGACGAGGGGGGTGATGTTGAGGTGGAAGAAGAGAGGGATACTGACGGAGATAAAGGTGACGAAGAGGCCTGTGAGGGAACTTCAGGAAGTCTTGGAGGTAGCCGTCCCTTCATCCTTCATGAGGAATGGGCCATCAATAAATTTTTACCAAAAATGGGTGAGAAGGTTTTCAAGGAGTTGCGCATTCACTTCCAAATCACAGACCACATCCCTATCTGTCTCCCTAGAGAGAATGAAAAGTGCTATACGGGGAGAACCACAGACATTGGTATGTATGATGCCATGTTTGCTGCCAGGCTTAGATTGCCCCTGACGGCCTTACACCGTCATCTGGCTAATTTTTTAGGGTTGTCCATTAGCTAGAATGGGAAACGATTCCCCATGGTTACTTTGATAATACATGGGCCTTCGTTAGGGATTCAGGTTTTAACCAACAGTTTTTAACCTGTCAGTTTCTTATCATACTTTATTTATTTATTTTTTCATAGTGTCTTAATATCGTCAGCTTATTTTTTTTTTAAGCCAACATTTGCCCTTTCATAACTGATGAGCAAAGAGACTTTATCCGTTGGGTTCTTAAGATTCCTCTGGAAGAGCGTAAGTTTCGGGATTTAATAACTCTTGACGCTCTTTAGCATACTGTGAGGGTCCAGAACCGACGCCAGAAGCTCTCAAGTTAGAGGAATTTTCTTACTGTCGTAAGTAGTCTTAGTCCTGTCACTCTCAGCTCTTGCCGTCAGTCTTTCTCATGTGTCCTTTTACAAAAATGGAGGCAGTAAAACAACGGATAAGGGCTGCAACCGCCCATCAGAAGGAGGAGAAGAGGGCAAAGGGGAAGCTGACGAAGACGTCAGCTCCCAAGGTCGTCACCAAGGGTTCGCATAAGAGGAAACCCGATGGGAAGGACGGTCGTTCCCTTAAAAAGGTGGCTGTCACTTTCGAAAATGAACCCCTAGAGAAGTCGCCTGTCAAATCTGGTCACGGAGCTGGGAAGAGGGTAATGACCTCTTTCGGTCCTGTTTTAGAGGGTCCCCATTGCCTGCTGACGCATAAGGACTATGCTGTCCAAGAGGTAGAATCGTTCATAAAACCGACAGACCCGGATCCTTGTGCTTTGTTGGGGACGGAGGACTTAGGAGCGTTAGCTTTGTTTGACCTAACACGGGTAGGTCGTCTCTCCTAGCAAGATCATTTTTTTTTTTTGATTGATGGCTGTGTCCTTTTTAGGCCTTGGTACGCGTAAAAGCGCTCTAGGACCGTTGTGTGGCCAAGGAAGGGGTCGTCACCCGCGTCAGCAAACACAATGCCAACTTGCTGAACTAGCAGGCGTAATACAAGGAGGCCGTCCGTCTCTTGAACGTGGAGCTGAAAGAGATAAAGCAGAAGCTGGGAGAGGCGAACCATCAGAGGGAGAAATTAGAACAAGAATTGACGGCCCTACGTGATTAGGTGGAGACGGCAGGGGCTGACGCGGTCTAGAAATTCAAGGCGTCAGATTCCTTTATCGATTCCTACGGGGGATACTGCGGTACTAGATTCGACGACTGCCTTAAGCAGGTCGTGTCAGCCTTCCCAAACTTGGATCTATCTAGGATCACCATTGATGACGCTCAGCCAATGACGCTTGCTCATGACGCCACTGATGTTGAGGGTGACGACTTTGACGATGCTCCTTTAGCTGAGGATAGTGGCGTTGTTCTGGCCTAACCAATTGCGAACCCTCTAGCCAATACTTCCAATACTTCTGTGGAGGTCCTAGACATGGAAGACCCTCTCGTTCAGAAAAAGTAAAATGACTTCAAATGACGTGCCTTCATCATTTCTTTGTAATAGTTATCTTCTGTTCCCTTTTGCAAACGACTTTTCTTAAGTGCCCCTTGGGCTTTTATTTGTAATACTTAAACAATTTTTTAAGTGCCCCTTTTGGGCTTTGATTTATGAGTAACTTACTCTTGCTTGCAATATTCTAGTAACCATCGCTTTAGATCATGCATGTATGGCTATTTTGTCCGTGTGCTTTCTTTTCTTGCTTTGTAGACTTAGTTTATTTTCTAGTTGTAGGTTGAGGTCGTCAGCCTTTTTGTGGGTTATAATCTAGTAGTGGTGATAATGGATCCATTAATTTAAATGCCCCTTTTGGGCTTTGATTTATGAGTAACTTACTCTTGCTTGCAATATTCTAGTAACCATCGCTTTAGATCATGCATGTATGGCTATTTTGTCCGTGTGCTTTCTTTTCTTGCTTTGTAGACTTAGTTTATTTTCTAGTTGTAGGTTGAGGTCGTCAGCCTTTTTGTGGGTTATAATCTAGTAGTGGTGATAATGGATCCACTATTTTAATGACGCCGTCGGCTTAGTAAAGCCGTTTTCCCTTTTAAGGGATTTTTAATCATTCCTTCATTCTTGAAGTTGTCCATGTTAATGTTGGGCTTGTTTATTTTTATGCTGTCATCTTAATGAGGTCGTCATCTTTGAGGGTTGACGTCATCCCTTTGGGACGATTTGTGGAGCCCGTCAACCTTATTGGCTGACTTTTTATCCCTTTGTGTTGGGTTTGTCCACTTTATGGACCTACAGACTTGTCTTCCTTATAGACTTTTAATCTGTTACTTCTAGGGGTTTTAACAACATTCTATCATCCTGGGACAAGGTCGTCCACCCCATGGACTTACCTTATTTTGGTAATTTATTTGAGATGAGGTCCCTCATGTGAGACCGTCAGCTTCGCCCATACTATGGACTTGACCAACTCGCCAATCTTTTATTAGACCATCAGCCTTATTGCCTCGTCCATTTTGTGGACGTGGCCAGTACGTTAGTCTTTTATTAGACCGTCAACTATATAGCTTCGTCCACTCTATGGACTTGCCCAACTTGTCAGTCTTTTATTAGACCGTCAGTTATATAGATTCGTCCACTATGTGAACTTGGCCAATTCACCAGTCTTTTATTAGACCGTCAACTATATAGCTTCATCCACTCTGTGGACTTGCTTAACTTGTCAGTCTTTTATTAGACTGTTAGCTATATATATTCGTCTGTTTTGTGGACTTGGCCAATACGTTAGTCTTTTATTAGACCGTCAACTATATAGCTTCGTCCACTCTGTGGACTTGAACTTGTAAGTAGAAACTTTAGTTGTTCTGAATAAACTCCTCTTATTGCCATGCATTTATATAAAAAGTAGTTTCGAACAAGAAAACCTGCCCTTTGGGCTTATTGTAGCAAAAACCAAAGTAAAAAACCTGCCCTTTGGGCTTATGCAAAAACCAAAGTAAGAAATCTGCCCTTTGGGCTTATTGTAGCAAAAACTAAAGTATATGATAAATCTGAGGAGTATAATTGAAATTTGTTGTGGTAAACTATAAATAAAGGGAGGTGTTGTCCTTCACGTCGTCATCTCTACTGGTAGTATTTCCGTAAGTGTTCAGCATTCCAAGGTCCGTCTAGCGTCTCCAGATGGTAGGTGTCCTTCCTCTGCCACACTGTGACTCGGTAAGGTCCTTCCCAATTTGGGCCAAGTTTTCCTTGGGTCGGGTCTCTTGCTACGCCCATGACTTTCCTTAGAACGAGGTCTCCAACCTGGAAGTCTTTGTGTTTGACCCGGGAGTTGTAATGCTTGGCCATGCAGTCCTGGTACCGTGTGAGTCTTTGTTCCGCTGCTGCCCTGACTTCGTCCACCAAATCGAGTTGTAGACGTATGGCCTCGTCGTTTTTTCTTTCGTCATGATTATGCATCTTGTAGCTTGTGAGTTCGACTTTAGCTGGGATGACTGCTTTGGTCTCGTATGTTAGTTAGAATGGTGTCTCTCCTGTTGGTGTCCTTACTATGGTCCTGTCGGCCCAAAGTACGCTTAGCAACTCTTCTACCCATATACCTTTTGCCCCCTCGAGCTGAGTCTTGATAATCTTCAGCAAGGATCGGTTCATGACTTCGACCTGTTCGTTGGATTGAGGTGGGCGGGGGAGGAGTAGTGGTTCCGTATCCCCAACTGCGAGCAGAAGTTCCAGAAGGAGTCGTCGTCGAATTGCTTCCCGTTGTTTGAGACTAAGACTCTAGGGATGCCAAACCTGCATATGATACATCGCTAGACGAAATTCCGTATGTTTTTCTCTGTAATGGTGGCCAAGGCTTCTACTTCCACCCACTTCGTAAAGTAGTCGATACCCACTACCAGAAACTTCAGCTGTCGTATTGTCGTCGAGAATGGCCCCATAATGTCTAGTCCCTATTGAGCGAACAGCCATGGTGCCATCATCGGGGTAAGTTCTTCGGGTGGTTGTCTGATAACATTACTGAACCTTTGGCACTTGTCGCAGCTCTTTACATAAGCCTTGACATCTTTCTGCATGGTTGGCGAAAAGTACCTCGTTCGCACTAGCTTATGCACTAATGATCTAGACCCTGAATGGTTTCCGCAGATTCCTTTGTGCACCTCTCTCATGACGTAGTCCGCTTCCTTAGGATTTAAACATCTCAGGAATGGTCGGGAGAAACCCCTTTTGTACAGGACGTCACTTATTAAGACGAATCTCGTTGCTTAGACCTTCAGCTTTCTAGCGGCCTCCTTTCCATCCGATAATGTGCCATCCTTCAAGTAGGAGACTAACGATGTGGTCCAATTGCTTTTGGAGCCTATCTCCTGTACATCGATGGAATCTATTAGTGGTGAAAGTTGAACAAAAGAGAGTACATTACCTAGGGTGGTCGTATGTTCGGCTGAGGCTGCCTTGGCCAAGCAGTCGGCTTGCTTATTATCTCCCATCAAGATTTGTACGATTTTGGCCTTCAGCTTGTCTACCCATTCCCTTGCTTGGTTTAGATACTTTTTCATTCTTTCACCTTGACACTCGTAGTCCTCGTTTATCTGGTTGGTGACGACCTGAGAGTCACAGTAAATGATCACGTTTTTGGCTCCTGCAGCTTTAGCGAGGTTAAGCCTTGCTATTAAAGCCTCGTACTCCGCTTCATTGTTTGTGGTGGGGAAATCAAGGCAGACCATGCACTCAACTGTGTCTCCTTCGGGTGTCATTAGTACAATGCCGGCTCTCCCAGCCTGCCTGTTGGATGATCCGTCTACATGTATGCTCTACTACGGAGATTCCTTTGCCCCCTGTCTTCGTCATTTGTGAACTTTGCTATAAAATCTCTGACAATTTGTCCTTTAATGGCGGTTCATGGGCGATACTAGATATCAAACTCACTCAATTCTATGGCCCATAGTACTAACCGGCCAGCAGCTTTTGGGTTGCTTATTGCCCTTCGTAAGGGCTTGTCGGTTAAGACGATCACCGTATGGGCTTGAAGGTATGGCTTGAGTTTGCGTGTTGCCGTAATCAGCGCAAATGCGAGTTTCTCCATGGGTGGGTATCTTTCTTCGGCACCACAAAGTGCCTGACTGGCGTAGTAAACGGGCTTTTGCACTCTTTCTTCTTCTCTGATCAGGGCGGCGTTGACGCAGCAGTGGAAATGGCTAGATAGAGAAAGTGTTCCTCACCAGCCTACGAGGGACTTAGTAACGGTAGAGAAGAGAGATAAGCTTTTATCTTCTCAAATGCTTGTTGGCACTCGGTAGTCCATTTGAAGGATTTTTTCAGCGTGCGAAAGAAGGGTAAAAATTTGTCCGTCGCCCTTGATATGAATCTATTTAGCGCCACTACTTTTCCATTAAGGCTTTGTACTTCCTTCACATTTTTTGGGGGTGCCATCTCCATTATGGCCCGGATCTTGTCTGGGTTTGCTTTGATGCCTCTCTGCGACATCATGAATCCTAGGAATTTTCCCGCTGTCACTCTGAAGGCGCACTTTCCTGGATTAAGCTTCATGTTGTAGGAGCGAAGAGTGTCGAATGTTTCCTTGAGGTCTTCCAAGTGGTCTTCCTCCCTTCGGCTTTTCACCAACATATTGTTGATGTAGACTTGGACATTTCTCCTAATTTGCTGCGCGAACATCTTGTTCATGAGTCTCTGATATGTCGCGCTCGCATTTTTTAGGCCGAATGGCATCACTTTATAACAAAAGAGGCCTTGACTAGTAACGAACGAAGTTTTCTCTTGATCGGCTTCGTGCATCCTAATTTGGTTGTAACCAGAGAAAGCGTCCATTAAACTTAACAACTGGTGTCGAGCTGTAGAGTCTACTAGAACATCAACCCTTGGGAGGGGGTAGCTGTCTTTAGGGCATGCTTTGTTCAGGGTGGTGAAGTCCACGCACATCCTCCACTTTTCGCTAGCTTTCTTAACCATTACAACATTCGTTAGCCAGTTGGGGTAGTAAACTTCTCTAATAAAGTTCACCTCCTATAGTTTGCGGACTTCTTTAGCTATGGCTTGATCTCGTTCCGGGGCGAACACCCGTTTCTTTTGTCGAATGGGTGGAAAGGAAGGTGACACATTCAGCCTATGCACCATGACTGAAGGGTCTATTCCTGGCATGTCTTTGTGGCTTCAGGCAAACACGTCCCGATTTTCCTTAAGGAAGGTTATGAGTTTTGAGCGAACCGTCGGGCTGGCGAGAGTACCGATCCTTGTGGTCCTGTCCGGCCGGGGTTATCAAGGAGTATCTCTTCGAGCTTCTCTACGGGTTTTTCCCTTGTCGGGTGCTCTTCCATGCTCATGGTTTGCAAATGATCATCAATTTCCAGCATTGTGATATAGCATTCCTGCACAACCACTTGGTCCCCTCGTAATTCCCCTACTCCATACTCAGTGGGGAATTTGATCATCAGGTGATAGGTCGAGGTTACGGCCTTCCAAGAGTTAAGGGTGGGCCGCCCTATGATGGCATTGTAGGCAGAAGAGCAATCGACCACAAGGAACATGACGTTCCTAGTGGTTTGTTGAGGATAATCTCCAATGGTGACTGGTAACGTGACCGCGTCTACGGGGTACACTTTTGTTTTGCCGAACCCGACGAGTGGAGCGTTGGTTGGAACTAGTCGCTCTTTGCTGATCTGCATCTGTTGGAATGTTGGGTAATAGAGAATATCTGCAGAGCTTCCGTTGTCGATCAAGACCTGGTACACGTTATAGTCTCCTACCTGAAAGCTAACGACCAGTGCATCGTTATGCAGATGGTGGAGACGTCGAGCATCTTCTTCCGAGAATCCAATAAGAGGGTTGTCGACTCGCGGCATCTTCAGGATTATGCCTGTGAGTTGGACATTTTGGACCGCTCTGAGATAAGTCTTACGAGCCCTGTTTGATAGGCCGTTGGCGGTCGTTCCCTTTACGATCATCCTTATGTCTCCCAAGGGTTGCCTTGGTAGTTCGTTGTCTCATCGGGGAGCTTGCTTTTGAGGAGACGGATCTGCTCTTTTCTTGTTGACGAACTTCTACAACTTCCCTTTTCTAATGAGGGCTTCAATTTGCTGTTTCAAGTCATAGCAGTCAGCTGTGTCATGTCCGTGGTCGCGGTGGAAGCGGCAATATTTGTCTCTAGACCACTTGCTGGGATCCCCCTTTAGCTTTCTAGGAAAGGTCAGAGCCCTTTCGTCCTTAATTTGCATTAAGACTTGATCTATCGAGGTGGTCAACGGGGTGAAGCTTGTAAACCTTCTTCCCGGGGATCTTAGAATGCTTTTCATCTTTTCAGTCTCCCGTCCTTGGCTTCTTTCACCCTTGGTCTTGTCGTGCATCCTTTTGCCTCTCCCTTTTTCTTGGGTTTTCTTCCCGAGCCTGTAACGCGTCTTCAACATTCATGTACTTGGTGGCCCTGTAGAGTACTTCCGACATGGTCTTGGGGTCATTTTCGTATAGTGAGAACAAAAACTTACCTTTTTGCAACCCATTTTTAAAGGCTACTATAAGTATTTTGTCGTTGGCTTCGTCGATTGATAGCGCTTCCTTATTGAAGTGCGTTATGTAGGATCTCAGCGTTTCGTCCTCTCGTTGCTTGATACTCATCAAGCACGCCGTGGACTTTTTATACTTGTGTCCCCCAATAAAGTGTGTAGTGAATTGGGTGCTTAGCTCCTTGAAAGTGCTGATAGAGTTCGGCGTCAGTCGATTGAACCATACCCTTGCGGGGCCCTTTAGCATTGTAGGGAAGGCCCTACACATGATTTTGTCCGCTGCCCCTTAAAGGTGCATCAAGGTCTTGAAGGTCTCTAGGTGATCTAGAGGGTCCTTCACTTTGTCGTAACTGTCTATATGCGGCATGCGAAATTTATGTGGCTGGGGGAAGGAATTGACAGCTGCAGTGAATGGCGAGTCGGTGCGATTTACCAGATCGTCAAGGTCGCTGGATACCCGTCCTTTAAGGGCATTCATCATAACCTCCATTTGTTCCTTTATTGCTTGTATCTTCGTGGCAATGTGTGGTTGAGTTGCATCTGTGAGGGATGGCATGCTTAAATTTTGACGCTCTAGTCTACTCGGAGCATTACTGCCTTCCGGCCCTTCTCGTTCTCTCCTATCAGTGCTGGTGCCTTCTTGGTCCTACTCTTGAGTGCTGTGACCTGCATTTTTCTAGCATAACTGTTCCTCCAGATCGTGGTTCTGCTTAGTAACGCGCTCTACGGCGGCAGCCAAGGTCTGCACTTGCCTTTTGAGGGCTACTGCGCGGGTTTCGTCTCCCTGAACGTTGTTCGTTGTTGCCATCGAGTGAGTCAGCACCATGCAACTCTTTTGTCCGGAAAGCGTTTGCTATGGCCTACAAACCAAAAACGTTATTTCGTGTTTCCCACAAACAGCGCCAACAAATGATGCCGAAAATATCACCAGTGAGTCACACGATGCTTGCACACTCGAAATGACACCTGCACAAAGAAAAGAAAAGATCTAACAGAGAGCACCGGTGTGGTGTCGACCAAATACCCTCTGAATGTCAAGTTAGAACCTTTTACAACTCTAGAGTGTTAGAGATAGTGTAATTATGCGTACCTTAATTTGTGAGGGTATTGGGGCTCTTATAGTAGTAGAGGGTTGACCATCTCTTCCTTGGGCTAGAAGTCCTTTTCTTATAGGAATTCTAATAAGCGTATATTACGGAATCTTTTCCTTGTAGGATACTAATATTAAGTGTGGATATAAGTCATTTCCTTATATACTCATGCGTGGTGACCAAGCCAAGGTTTCACTAAGACCGTCAGCTTCAACATCGTCAGTTTGTCTTATTCCCTTCAGCCATAATAGCGTCAGCTTCTTGATGCTGTTACCTCTTGGGTGAGCTGACTTTCATCCTGTCAAGTCACTATCCGTCAGTTTTTTGGGTCTTCAGCTTTCTCTCGTCCGTTACCCCGTTAGCTTAATTTGTAGAGCCCATTCTTGACCAAGGTGACGGGCTAAGTCCTTGCGTGCTATAATTTTACTCATCACTAGCTAACCCTAAAATATAACTATTTTAAATATCCAATGGACCAATTGTCCATGTCTCGTAAGAACAAATGTTGTGTAGGTGGGGGTGGGAGTGGGGCTTTGAAACATCATCAATCTTGTAAGTGTCCTAGTAACTGCCTTAATCTATATTTATAATTATTAATTAATCTTACCTCCTAACCCACTTCGCCATTCATCACGAGACTCATACCCCAATTCTTCTTTCTCTTTTCAAATGAGTTCTAAGAGAGGAACACTATGAAAAGGATAGCGACATTGAATCTAACCCTAACACTACTCTCCCTCTCCCACGTTCTAAATAACTACTTGCCAAACCAACCACATGGTGTTCAAGTATTGTTTGAAGAAAAAATGTTAGGATTAGGACTAGTCATTGTTGTTACTTGTTATATTTATGTTGCCGCAATGTGTAACAAGTGAAATTCTATTATTATTTCATAGACATAAAAGAACCAAATCTATGACGATTCTACTTAATTTTTAGTTTATTGCATAAGTACATATTATTTACAATAATACTAAGATCACAACTAAATTCACAATTGATAGAGTTGTGGTGGATACACGAGGACCATTAGTTTTTATTCCACTACTTATAAATCATTTCATGGACAAATTGTGGATTTAGTTTTGATCTCAGTATTTTTTAATCTTCATCTTCTCAATTCATTGTGATGTGAAATTTTAAGTATTGAGAAGCTAATGCATTCAAGTTGTACATTATTTGGAGGGGAATAGTAATAGTAATAGAAGAATAGATGAGGCATGTGGGGCCTATTTTTGGATTGGAAGAAGAATCAGACATAGGGTATTTGGTGGGGTTGAGGATTAGCAGTTGCACGTGGACACGATAAGGCTGCCATTTTGACCATTCACGTGTGTCTCGTCTTCACTCTCTACAGCTTTATATGGAGTGGAGAGATAGGTGGCACTCTCTTGTGGCCGACAACAGGTTGCTTAGATCGCATATTCAAACTTCTCTATTAAGTACCTGACATTCTGGCCCACATAACATTATAATTTTAAGCTGCCCTCTCAACGTAATTACAAGAGCATCGGTAAATTTTTTAACTTTTTAACACTACAAAAATCATTTTATCTATTTTAACTTATTATTTTATAACACACATAATATAAATAGAACTATTTTTTTAACTACTTCATTGAAATATTATTTTTTATTCTTCATCATCATGTCTATCTTTTTCTCTCTCTTCCTCTTCACCTCTCTCTTCTCTGGTACTGAGCAAGCAAATCCACAAAACATCAAACTAGCAACCCACCAACCACACCCATGTGGCAATCACACTAACACATCATAGCAACCCACGGATCAACAACCCACCACCATTAACCCACAAGCCACAACTCACCGACCCACATCCACAAGGGCGTAGCTAGGAATTTTTACATGGGGGGGGCAATTCGAACCATGAAGGTTGAAATCGACAACGATGAGTATCATCATTGTATGGATAGTCTATATTTTTAGGTTGATATGGACCTTTTTTGAGATAAGCTCGTCAGATTTCATCTTGTTTGTTGATAGAGAATTTACATATTTGTTTACGTGATCTTGGATCATGATCTATCTCTTCAAATTGAATTCTTGAACATTTGGAGGGGTCAGTGTGTTCATCAGGCATTAAAGTATCAACATTTGTTTCTACAGCCACAGGTATCCTAATTTCTGAATTGCTAAACTCTTTTTTCTTAAAAAATGCATCAATTATTTTTCATTTGATCATAATTCTTTAAGCTTTAAGAATATGACTCAAAAATTAACCTGAAAAGAAGTTTAAAAAATAAAATTTTAATTAAAAATTTTTACTTAGTTATATAGATGTTGTTCATACTCAAGAAAAAACAAAATTTCCACTATAATTTAAACGAGCAACCCACTTTTAATATGACTTTAATTAATAATAACATCTCAAATAAAAACAAAAATTAAACACACAAGTATTGGTATATAACATAAACCAAACAATTTAATAACACCTACAACCACATACATAGCCACATGATATCTAACTAATCAAAAATAGGTAATAAATCAAAACAATTTTACCTTAGAAACTTTGTCTTCACAAATTGCAAAGATGGGTCAACCGTGTGGCAATACTTACTGCCACTACCTGACTGCGTCCAACTTTAGATCTTCCTTTCAAGACTCATCACAAACAATCTCTCCATGCCTTCAATCATGTCACCCTCGATGACACCCTAGATGACAGAACACACTTCTAACCTCTGTTTCGTTTAACCAAGGAGATACTCCTCCTCGACTTACCTTCCCCATCCTTCTCATTCATAGTTTGCTCATGGAGTCCTGAGTCTTACATATTCATTACTTTTTATCTGTCCTTGAATTGCAAAGTGTCCTCAGATAGGGACCAAGACCCAACATATATTCTTGAGCCCTTTATCCCTACAATAGCCCCTCAAAACTCCGTTTTTTTTTTTTTTTCCTCCTGTCCGAGGAGAAAAAAATGAGGTTTTGACTTTGGATAATTAATTTCATATGTTTCTCTAATTTCCACATGTGAGAATGTTGCTTTGCATATCCCATAACTGTTTCTGACGCTTTGGAGCCCGCAATATCTCATTAATTGCTCTAGGCGGTGCTTTGCTCCCTGCATCCTATGGTGGGATGCTGATCCTATGGCTGGTATTCCTCCTTGAATTTTGAGCAGGATAACTCCCATTTAATTCTGCCTCTTATATAAGGCGCTTGGTGGGTTTATTTTTTCCACTTTACAAATCTGCAAACTCTTAAGATTTCTTAAACTCTCAGGCTTTCAAGACTTCCTAAATCTCCCAATTCTCAAGAAGCTCCTGAAGTGTCACCTATTTTTATTTTGTAAGTCTTCACATTCCTAAGTTCTTTTCTTCTCGGCCTTCTAACCTTCACTCCCTTTTCAAAAACATTTCCCTTACTTCCCCTTAGCTTGCTTAGATGGGTAGGTTCAAACACTTTGTAGATTCTCCCGCCAGTATAGAGGGCTTTAGGGCTAGGTACCACATTCCTCAAGGAGTTTCCCTGCGTTATTGTGCTCTAGATCAAGTGCTTACCTATAGGGAGGAGGGGGAGGTGGTCATTTCTAGGGCTGTCCATCCAATTTGACGACCCGACTCACCTGAAGTTTCCAACTGTACCCAACCTAAAATCCGGCCGACCCGATCAAGTCACTGGTCGGCGGTGGGTCATTTGTTCCAGAAACCGACTCTGGCAGGTTGGTCTTGGTTTTCCTCCCCAAAACCAGAAAAAAAACCCACCCGACCATTGTACTAAGAATTTCTAGCAAAAAAATTCCAGATTCTGGCAGAAATTTCCAGAATTCGGTGAGATTTTCCAGAATCTGGCGAGATTTTCCAGATTCTGGCCTCAAATTTCCAGATTTCGACTTCAAATTTTCATATTTCGGTGACTTATCAAGTAGATCTAGTGATATTTCTTCCAAATTTAGTGAAATCTCATCGGATCTAGCAAGATCTCACCAGATCTGGTAAGATCTCCACCGGATTTAGCATTTTTTTTGCTTGAAATCAACCATTTTGGCCAGATTTTTCACCGTGGACTGTTCCAACCGAACCGACCGTGTTTCTGGCGCAAAACCGACAACACTGATTCGACTCCCTCGCCGGTCGGCGGCGGGTCAGGATTTCCTTAACTCAATTCTATCAGGTCGGTCTCGAGTTGGGTGCAAACCCGCCTGGACCGACCCGTGGACACCCCTAGTCATTTCCATGATCGCCTTCATAGAATGGGGGATGACCCTTCCTATGGGTAGGGTAACCCGAGACTACCTAATCACCCATAGGTTATGCCCCCATCAGTTTGCGCCCAACCTTTTTAGGATTTTGTGTAGTGTAGATGCTCTGAATGAGTACATGAGGCTAAACCTCATTGACACGACGTTGTTTGGATGTATGAGTGCCACCTACTTGGAGATGCAAGGTATTATCTTAAAGTCTAGATTCTCGATTGTTAGGCTCATCTTGTGCCTCCTTAAATCTAATAAGAGTATGAAGGATGACTTCCTGATAGCCACAGGGGAATGGCACGACGGTCTTCACTGCCTAGTCCAGTAGGCAAAGCCAGGTGGGGTGCCTTAGACTTAGGTTTCCCTTTTTTCTCTTAACATAGGCATTAGTCTGGCAATTTCATCGCTATCCCTTTTCTTTTAGTATTCTGTTTACTTCTGATGGACGGCTTTGTTATCCTAACCGTGTTTTCACTTCTCGGATGTTTTTGCAGATAAAAGATACGTAGATCCTAACCGTAACCCTGTCAACTTCGCTGGCCTTAACAAGGTGCTAAGGTCAAAAGTGTTCGTGAGTGAAGACAAGCAATTGAGAGCCATCCAACTCATACTTGACTTCGAGCCCATGTCAACTCAATTCCAAGGCATGGGCCACGCGATAAAGGTAGGTGATCCTTGGCTAGCGCGAATTGACGTTTCCATGCCTGGTTTTCTAGCTTGAAAAGACCTCCCGCCAATTGAGTTACCCCTCCAATGTTCTCCCTGTGAGGTGGTGGTTCTGAGAGAAGAACCAACCTCCTTCCGCTTATCACTTGAAGCTGAGATAGATTAATTTCACCTCGAGGACGAGAGAGAGGAGCAAGAAGAACAGGTGGTTCAAGTCTCGAACTTTGAAGATAAGCTTGATAGAGTTTCTGGTGTATGCCCATCCGGCCTTGTAATCACGCGTATAGACAATAATTCGAAGGAAGAGGAAGAAGAAATGGCCTTAAACCAAAGAAAAGGCTTGAAGGATCTCCTCGTGGGAAGGAAGAAAGGGTCAGCATCTAAGGATGCCCTAGGGTCTCTGCCCCTCCCTCTCCTCCTCCCACAAATGGCTTGCTTCCTATGCCCAACCTAAAGAAGAAGAGGAAAGAGACCAAGAAGGGGGAGGTGGTTCCACCAAAGGACCCCAAGCAGCAAAAAATAGCTAAAGACAGAGGGCAAGCCTCCTCGGTGGAAAGTAAGGAGGTCGAGCACTCGGCCGACGTGCGCTATCCAATTTGGAATCCCAGGTTAGAGTTGGACAGCACGACACTGTCTTGGAACTCCTCCATCAAGGAGTTCTAGAGAGGCCACTCCTACCACGTGGCTGACGCTCTGGAGCTTCCTCTCCTTCTTCCCAAGGACATGGATGCCTTGAAGCATATGAGGCAACCAGAGCTTTTCCTATCCCTAAAGAGGGACCTAGCCCTGGTGAGCTTCTTGGCATACTTTACCAAAAGTGGTTCCCTTTCTTCTCTATTTTCTTTTTTATTTGTTTTTATTTTTTTAAATTTTTTTAATGTACTTCTTTGTTGCTTATGTGTAGGCTATCCAGAAGGTCTCTGTGGCTGAGGAACGGGTTAAGGGTTCCCGGAACAAAGCTAGGATTGAGGCCAACCTTTTCGCCGAGACTGATAGGGCCTTGAGTGTTGCCAAGCAGAAAAATCAAAAGCTTACTACCCAGCTGATAGCCGAGGAGAGGGCGCAGAGGAGTGCTGAGGCCAGTCTGCAAAATGCCCAAGACCAGACTGAAGACGAATGAAAAACGCTCTATAATACTGAGATAGAGCTAGCCACCCAGAAACAGCTAGTCCTAGAGTTAGAGGCAGACTTGCAGAAGGCCAAGGAAGTAGCTTGGACGGCCAATGAAGTTGTTGAGGCTTCAGAACAGGAATCTTACGACTGTGGGGTGCAGGAAACCAAAATTTGGCTGGCAGAGCAGCTGGCGAAGGTGTACAAAGACTACTGCAATGAGATGTGCGGAGGCACTTAACTGAGCAAGAGTCTTTGCTACCTCCGAGTGGAGGAACGCTGAGAACATATTCTACCCGGAGGACATTCGAGAAGTTCCAGTGATGCTCCTTCCTCTTGCTGCTCTCGCCTTTCCCCATTTTGAGCAACCCAGGCCAAGAGGCTGAGGTGGCCAAGGGCAAGGAGGCTAGCCAGGAGGGTCATTGGCCTGAGGACAAGGGTAAGGGTAAAGAGGTTAAGTCCTTGCCAGAGGCTAAAGGTACCGAGATTGCTCTCACAGTCAAGGATGCTATCTCCAAAGCCAAGGATGCTAAGTCCAAGGCAGTTGATCCCAAGGATGACCTTTCCCGAACCAAGGCGTAGCTTTAGGATCTTTTCCTTTTGTACTTTTTCTTTTTTGTTGTGGCAATTGACCACTGTTTATAATGTACTTCTTTTTCCTTTGTTTAATGAAAAGATGCCAGTTTTTGCTTCATGAATCTTTGATTTCTTTACAATATTTATCTATGATTGGTGTAGTTATCAGTTTGCCTTCTGATGAGACTTGAGATCAATGATGCCTTTATGGATGAACACCCAGATTCTAACAAAGGCTAACAGTAATGAATTATTGCTAATTCAAATAACTTAAATGCATATAAACATTGAAAAGAAAAGGTTATGTATTGGTACTGAAAATTGTGCAACTAATCGCAGGGGGGGGGGGGGGGCTAAGTTTTTAAAGAGAAACATAAAACTTAGACAAATAGTGAGGAGTATTACTTTACCCAGAACATATGGTCTAAGGAGCCAACCACATCCAGGGTTCTGCTTGACACTTAGAAAAGTACTAGAAAGTGTTAATTTACCCAAGACACGTGATCTGAGGAGTCAGGCACGACTAAAGTTCTATTTAACACTTAGAAAGATGTCATAAAATACCCAAAGCATGTAGTCTGAGGAACCAGGAATGGGTAAGGTTTTGTTTAACACTTAGATAAAAAGTTAGAGAGTGCTAATTTACCCAAGGCATGTGGTCTGAGGAGCTAGACATGGCCAAGTTTCTGTTTAACACTCAGAAAAAACACTGTGAAGTATTAATTCGCCCAAAGCATGTGGTCTGGGGAGTCAGGCATGATTAAGGTTCTATTTAATACTTAGAAAAATAAGAGAGAGTGTTAATTTACCCAAGGTATGTGGTCTGAGAAGCTTGACAGTGCCAAGATTCTGTTTAACACCTAGAAAGAAGCTAGAGAGTGTTAATTTACCCCAAAGCATGTGGTCTGAGGAGGTAGGCATGGCCAATGTTCTATTTAACACTTAGGAAAAATATTGTGAAGTATTAATTTACCCAAAGCATGTGGTCCGAAGAGCCAAACATAGCCAAGGTTCTACTTAATACTCACATTGGTAATGGAAAGTGTTAATTTACCCGAGACATGTGGTCTAAGGGACCTGGCAGTGCCAATGTTTTGTTTAACACATAGGAAAAACACTGTGAAGTATTAATTTACCCAAAGCACGTGGTCCGAAGAGCCAAACATAGCCAAGGTTCTGCTTAGTACTCACATAGGTAATGGAAAGTGTTAATTTACCCAAGACATGTGGTATGAGGGACCTGACAGTGCCAAGGTTCTTTTTAACACTTAGGAAAATAATAGAAAATATTAATTTACCCAAAGTATATGGTCCGAGGAGTCCCACATGACTAAAGTTCTGTTTAACACTAAGAAAAATGTCATGAAATATTAATTTACCCAAAGTAGGTGGTTCAAGGGACTATAAATAACAAAGGTTTTGTTTAACACTTAAAAAAATAATTGGAAAATATCAATTTACCCAAGGTATATGGTTCGAGGAGCCAGGTATGACCAAAGTTCTGTTTGATATTTAAATAAATTATAGGATGCATAACGCATAATATAATAAACCAAAATATGGCAGAGAAACCTTTCATTAATAATAATACATTCTCAGGTTGTTTACACTCCAGGGGCATGGTACAATATTTTCATCTAGATCTTTAAGATAATATGCACATATTCTAGCCACTGAGGTGATGCGATATGGTCCTTCCCAGTTGGACCCTAATTTTCTCCATGCTAGGTTCTTTGCAGTACCCAAAACCTTTCTTAATACTAAGTCTCCAGATGCCAATGACCTTAGCTTCACGTTAGCATCATACCTTACTTGAGCTTGTGTTGATAATACACCAACTAGACCATGGCATTCTCTCTTCGTTCTTCAATTAAGTGAAAGCTCTTCCCTAACAGTCCATCATTGTTGCTCGGAGTCAAAGAACTCATTCTCAGTGTTGGGAATCCAGTCTCTAGAGGAATAACAGCCTCGACCCCATAAGTCATTGAAAATGGTGTCTCCCCTGTTGACCTATGAGGTGTGGTTCGATATGTCTAAAGGATGTGTGACAACTCTTCCACCCATTTTTCCTTCGCATCATCTAATCTCTTCTTGAGTCCATTCACTATGACCTTATTGACAGCCTCGGCCTGTTCATTCCCCTGTAGATAAGCCAAGGTGGAATACCTATTCTTGATTCCCAGGTCACAACAGTACCTCCTGAAGGCTTTCCTATCAAACTAAAGGCCATTATTAGAGATGAGGGAATGGGGGATCCCAAATTGTGTGACAATATTTTTTTCAAACAAATCTCTTGGCATTTACGTCCTTGATATTTGCCAATGGTTCAACTTCAACCCATTTGGTGAAGTAATCCGTGCCGACCAGCAACCATCTCTTATTCCCTATTGCCTTGGGGAAATGTCCTACAATATCCAAGCCCCATTGAGTAAATGACCAAGGGTTGGACAGAGGATTAAGGACTCCCCTTGGTTGGTGAATGTTTGGTGTAAATCTTTGGCATTAGTCAAACTTCTTCACATATTCTTACGCTTCCTTCTGTATGTTCGGCCACTAGTATCCCTGAGTGAGAGCTCTGTGAGACAAAGACCTGCCTCCTGTATGGCTTCCACAAAGCCCTTCATGTAACTCTTTGAGGAGTAGCTCTAATGCTTTAGGGTGTATGCATAACAAGTATGGCCCAGAAAAAGAGCTCTTGTACAACTTTTGGTTATCGGATAACTAAAACCAAAGAGTTTTCCTTCGCACTTTATCAGCCTCGAATTTCCCCTCAATCAAGATATCCTCTTTCAAGAATAGCACTATAGGGTCTATCCAGTTAGGTCCCACCGTAATTTAATGAATATGAACCATCTCCTTCTTCATATTAGTAGGTTTACACAAGGCTTCAACAAGGATAACTCGAGGCAAGCCCTATGTCGAGGAGGTTGCAAGAGTGGCCAGGGAATCAACATGTGTGTTTCCACTTCTCGGGATTTGCAACAAGTTGAAAGACTCAAACCCTGATTACAGGTGCCTAACCTGACTTAAATATCCTTGCATTCTCACATCCTTGGTCTCTAACTCCCCCTTTACTTGACCTACCACCAATCTTGAATCCAAGAATATCTCCACTACTTTTCCTCTCATTTTTTGAACCTTGGCCATCCCTACCAATAGAGCCTCATATTTAGCCTCATTGTTTGTGGCTGAAAAGCCCAATCTTAAGGATTTCTCGATAGTGATCTTCTCAGGAGATATTAAAAACAGCCGCACTTTGGATCCTTTTTGATTTGCTGCACCATCAACATATACCTTCCAGGATAAAGGCTCTTGCAAGGTGACCATGCCAACTGATTTTACATCCCTATCCTACTTCTCTATCTCCTCTTCTAATAGGGATTCAGCAAACTCAGCCACAAAATCTGTGAGAATTTGGCCCTTGATAGAGGTATAAGGCATATACTTGATATCAAAAGCCCCTAGGATCGTGCCCCATTTGGCAATCCTCCTAGTGTAATTAGCACTCCAAAGTAGTGATCAAAGTGGAAGTTGGGTTAAAACAACAATTGTGTGGGATTGGAAGTAGTGAGGGAGTTTATGTGTAGCACCACTGCCAGAATAGCCTTCTCTAGTGGTAAGTAACGAACTTCTATTTCACGTAAGGACTTGCTCACATAGTAGACTGGCCTTTGTACCATTGTCAACTTGTATTAGCACCAAGCTCACGACGTAAGAAGCCACAGCAATGTATGTAAACAAGACTCATCCGCCTCAAGTCTGGACATAATAGGTGGCCGAGAAAGGTATTTCTTGAGCTGCTGGAAGGCCGAGGCACACTCCTGGGTCCATTCAATTCCCCTCAATTTGTTCAACAACTAGAAGAAAGGTCGGCACCTGTTCGCTGATAGAGATATAAATCGGTTTAAGGCAGTAGTCATCCCTGTCAATTTTTGAACTTCCTTGGGATTTCGAGGTGGCTATAAATTATTAGGGTTGACCTCAATTCCACGGTGAGTGACCATATAGCCTAGAAATTTGCCTGACTTTATGCCAAAGGAGCACTTAGAAGCATTAAGGCGCAGTTTGTGTTTCCTTAATATTTCAAAAATATCTCCGAGGTCTCCCACATCCTCAAACACCACCTCACTCTTCACCACCATATCATCTATATAAACCTCAACATTCTTGCCCAATTGTGGCTCAAACATTCTTGTCATCATCCTTTAATAGGTAGACTCCGTATTCTTCAACCCAAAAGGCATCACCTTGTAGTGGTAATTTCTAGTAGGAGCGACAAAAGCAAACCTTCTTAATCATCCAGAGCCAGTGGTATTTGGTGGTATCCTTGGAAGACATCCAGAAAGCTTATCCGAGGATGGCCCACTGTGGCATCCACTAGCTAATCTATCTGAGATATGGGGAAAGGGTCTTTTGGACATGTCTTGTTCAAATCTGGGAAGTCCATGCACACCCGTCACTTTCCAATCTTCTTTTTTTACCATTATAGTATTGGCCAGCCATTCGGGATAAAACACCTCTTTAATAGCCCCAGCCTACTTAAACTTGGTCACCTCATCTTTGACAGTATCAGAGTGGTTCTTAGATGAACTATAAGGTGGTTGGTTTTTAAGAATAACAAGTGGACTAACGTTCAAATGATGGCAGATGAAGTTTGGATCCATCCCAGGTGATTCGTAAGCATTCCATGTGAATACATCAATATTCCTTTTGAGAAACACTATCAGTTCTTCCTTCTCTGAAGGAGGTAGTTGAGCTCCAATCTAAAAGAACTTCTCCACTTCATCATCAATAGTACTTCTCTCTAACTCCTTGCACATTGCTGCTTTTAATGCCGTATTCACAGACAACACCGAAGTCCTTGACTGCTATAAGCTCTTCTCGGCAGAGGCCGAGGACTCCAAGCCTGGCTAATGCATTATTGCAACGACTAAGCACTTATTAGGATTAGTGCCCTTAAATCCTATTGTATGATGCTATGTATGATATTAAGTGTGACATTGTGTATGACTTAATATTGTGTTAAATAAAGTTGTTTTATTATTATTATCTGAAATAATTGTAACATGAATATTCGGACATTATCACATAGTCTATGAGATGCATAGTATGTGATTTAGTCACAGAAGATATAAGTCACAAGTTCTTGTAAACTCAGAACTATAGTTTATAGTTAGTATTGAAATTTGGCATTTCATCTGCAAAGACTATAACATATCAACTACGATGATTTATCTTGATCATGGAAGTGGAGACTTCTAGTTGATGTGTTGATATGTTTTAAGAGTTAAGATATATTGAATTGGACCGCTGTGAGATTTATTATTCTCCTAAGGATTGTCAAATGAATAATAAATCTCACGACTTATATTGCATGAACTCTTAATCCTGAGAGAATAATGGACTTGATCATGAAATGTAGTTTACTTTGATATATCAGGAGTGAGATTTAAAGTAACGGTTAAAACCTCAGTATGTTGGGCAGCTACATTTAGTGTTGATGGAACATATATTCTCAAGATGGAATTCATAGTCTCTTAACAGAGATATAAAATATTCCTTTGAGATAAGTTTAATGAGTTTGTTATTCAGAGAGTTAGGTCTAACCATTTTGGTAAGAAATTACTAAAGTATATATTTATGAAATTAGATTTCATAAATATATGATGAATAACTTAAAAGGATTAAACCAGGTACTCAAGGATTAAGATGTAATAATCTACAAAGTGGTAGTCCACATTTATGACTTTGTATTACTAAGAATATTTTATGAAGGGGTTTGCATGTACAATAAAGTCTTGGGATATAATTTGTAGATAAGGCCTAGAGTGAAACTATATTTATATAGTGGTATTAAATATAGTTAATAGTAACTTTCAACTTGTCAAGAGTTGACAGAAAAGCCTAAGACCCATTGGAGCTAGTGTCTTATTGGTCCATTTTGGTCTCACTCCAAGCCACACACTTAAGCCCAATCGAAAAGGCCCAAAAGGCCAGCCCAATTAGATAATTGGTTAGATACCAAAGGAAAAACGTACAAAAGTTTGATAGAGAGAGAAAAACATCATTGTAAAATGGTGTGTATGTGAGTGTGAGTCACTCTTTAATTCTCCTTTTGTAATTGATTGAGAGTCCACACTTCTTGGGCGTTCATGGAATTGGAGTGAAGATTAAAAGTATTCTCAAGTGCTTCGATCTTTGTTTTGAAATTCACTGCTTCAAGGTACGCTCTCTTATACTCGAATTCTGAAATTTTCATAGTGCATATTATAGATTGAGAATGAAGTAAATCCGTTAATTTTCTGCTGCGTACATGCTTATTTCCATCAGCACTGCCTAGCCACGGATTGGCTCCCAATCAACTGTTTAATCCGATCCCCAGATGGATATTTCACCTTCAAATGCAGGGTGGAGGAAAGGGCTCCTAGGGCATGAGGCTAGGGTCTTGCTACTATGGCCGTGTAGGGAGAATAAGCATCCACTACAATGAAATCCACATCTACCACTTTTGACTCGGCTTGCACGAGTAGTCGAATTTGATCCCTTGGAATAACAACTTTCCTGTCAAAGCTTACTAGAGGCGAATCATAAGTTGTCAAGTCCTCTGATTTCAAGTCCAGTTTGTTGTACAAATCAGGGTACATAATCTCTGCCCCACTGCCTTGATCCACCATTACCCTCTTAACATCATATACCCCTATCCTGAGGGTGACCACCAGGGCATCATCGTGTGGCTGTATGGTTCCAACCTTGTTTTCCTTAGAGAAACTCATTGCTGACCGGTTTTCCACTCTAGCCCTCTTCAGCTCAAGTCTAGAGTCCTCGGCAAGTGGCTAGGCTATTGACATCACTCTGGAAGGGTGAAAACTAATTCTCCCTAGGGTCGCGAAGATGACATTAATGGTGCCCAAAAGGGCTTTGGAAAAAGTGTTCCCAAGAAACCCTGATCCTGCTTGACTTTCTAATGCATTGGGTTGATGTTAAAATTGTTTCAGCCTCCCCTCTTTGACCAGTTGCTCTAAATGACTCCTCAAAGTTCTACAGTCTTCTATAGTATGCCCTCGGTCCTGGTGGTATTGGCAATGAAGGCTTTGATTGCGCTTTATGGGGTCACCTCCCATCTTATTTGGCCACTTAAAGAATGACTCGTTCTTGATTTTTTTCCAAAACTTAGTGTACTGGTTCTCCGAACACCGTGTTAACCATTTGAGTAGTGGTAGACCTTGATTGCCCAGTAAAGTCCCTCCGAGACCGGTTATTGTTGTAGCGATTCGACCTAAAATCCCTCCTCTCTTGAGGGATAACCTTAGCCTTCCTTTTCCCTTGTTGTTGGTCCTCCTCGACCCGCTTATACTTATCAATTTGGTGCATGAGTTGGCACACACTGTTAGCGGGTTTCTCGGTCAAAGATTTCCTTAACCCATGCTCAACAAGTGGGCCAACCTTGAAGGTCCTTATGGCTACCTCATCAAAGTCCCCATATATTTCATTAAACATCTCCTAGTATTTATTTGAGTATGTCTTCAGGGTCTTCCTTTCTCGCATGGTCATAGACAATAGGGAGTCTAAAAGCCAAGGAACTCTACTGCATGTAATAAAGTGAGATCCAAACTACCGAGTGAGTTCTTTGAAAGAATTAACAAAACTTGCCCCCAAGCCATCAAACCACCTCATGGTCACCGGTCCCAAACTGGATGGGAATACCTTGCACACCAAGGCCTCATTCCTAGAGTGGACAACCATTTTTTGGTTAAAGTAGCTCATGTGCTCTACAAGATCTATTCGACCATTGTATATAGTGAACGTTGGCTAGGTGAATCGCCAAGGAAGTCTCCCACCCTCAATTCTGCGCAAGAAAGGTGACTTGGAAATTTGATTTAACGCCTTGCTCATAGCGTCATTTCCCAAGTCTTCGCAAGATGGGCTCTTATTCCTACACCCTCGGTAGTAGTCCCCATCACATGAGAAAGATTCGTTGGGGAGGGGGGGGGGGTCCTCCACTTGGGCCTATAACTACCATCCTCCTCATCACCAGAAGAGAAATCGGAATTAGAGGAAGTTTGCCTTCGCTGTTCTTTACGCAACTTCCTTTTCAGGTGATCAATCTCTAACTGCATGGCTCTAGTATTCTCCTCATGAGAAAGGTGACTCCAGCCTCGAGACTGGCTCCCACTAGTATGGGTGGTATGCACACTGACCTTCCAATCCCTTCTTCGCTCAAGGTTAACAAAATGATTTTGACGTTGGGACCCCATAGATTCCTCTCAATTCGGACCTAAACCTACCATAATTGAACGTTAAACTCACCACAACACCAGAGATTTCCACAGATGGTGCCAATTGTAAGGACGCAATTTGAGTCATAGGCCCAAAAGTTAAAAGGATTTAAGCCCAAAGATCCCAATACAATGAATTTGTAGAGAGTGAGTTGGAAAACTAGGCTATAATGAGTTAGGTAGCAATTTTAGTGGATCTAAATGACAATAAGGTACCCTAAATGACAATTGAGTCTTACATATTCATTACTGTTTATTTGTCCTCGGACCGTAAAGCATCCTCAGACAAGGACCAAGGCCCAACATATGTTCCTGGGCACCTTATCCCTACAGCAGTAACATGCAACTTTGTTACCTAGGTTTTTTTGTGAAATTATAGTTGCCTTTAGCACTAGTCTTACAATAGTTGTCAGTCACATTCTACACTACAAGCTCTATGTTTCAAATTAGGTGCGCTCCCAATCAAGATGATCATCTAGGGTAACTTTGACTCATGAGCAGTTTTTGAGAGATCTAGGGCATGTTTGGTAATATTGTTTTAGTAACGTTGTTTGTAGTTTTTAGAAATAAGTGTAGGTGAAAAGGTGTGTAAAAATACATGTAATATTGTTTAAATACTGAAAACTTTTGTTTAAGTAAACCACGGTAACAAACAGGCCCTACATATCCATCCATATTATTATTATTTTTTTCCACCTACAAAACAAAAGTAGTAAATGAAAATGCTATTATTTTGTATTTCCTTTATTGACCTCTTTTCTTTTCTTGATTTCTCTCTTCTGTTCGGTGTATGCCAAAAAAAAAAGGCCAGGAACATCAAACAAAACAGAATACTATTGTGGGTGTAGGTCCATCTAGACCGTACACGTGGACACATGAATGTGGGTTGGGTTGGCAGCCAATAATTCCCAAAAAAAAAAAAAAAAAAAAACCCACATAAGAAAGTTTTTCTTTGGTCTACCTTCTTTCGGCAAAAAAAAAAAAAAAAAAAAAAAAAACCTTTTTCTTTGGTGAGTTTTGAGTCAGACTACTAACGTTAAACATTTATTTTTTAATTTTATTTAAAAATGCATTAATTGAGGAGAGACAATTCCTAAAGAATTATATATATATATATATATATCCCTCATCTTTTTAATCTTAATTATAAATCTAAAAAAATTATCAATAGGAAGTTGTGAGAAACACGGACCTTGTCCAAATAAGAACACAGACCGTTGAGCAGTCATCATCGTAAGCTTATCTTTGATCTCCTTGTCTTCAAACAAAACGGCATTGCACACATTTTACATCTCTCTCTCTCACACACACGCGCACACATACACACTCTCACACACACACACACACATACATATATATATATGTGTGTGTGCGAGATGTTTTTAGATAGAATTTTGTCTTTAAGTGTACTTATAAGACACCGTCAAACTGCACTAATTATGATGCTTTTTATTTTTTGGTCTATGATTTTGGAAATAGTATCCTCCAAAAACCTAGAAAAAGCAAACAAATAGTAGTAATGATAGATGGAGCAGTTTGAATTGCACAATTATCACATCTAATCCTCACTTCAAATGATTAATGGGCTACATCTACATGATTGTCCAAATTATGGATTGTGTGATGACCCTTTTAAAAAGATATATATCTTTCTCTCTAAACTTTCATTTTTTTTTTCCAGGGGCTTGAAAAACACTTTTTAAAGTTTTTTAATTAATTAATTATTTTTTGGAGAGAAAATTCAGAAATCTTTTGGCATTTGTAAAGGATTTTTGAGGAGGCAATCTGGTAGCAGATTTCGTAGCTCTGTAATCCTAGAGGACCAACTTATCTCCATACAATCAAAATTCCTAGCTTAAGTAATTTGCAATAGTAGAGTACATATATACTTGAGCAATTCATGACACTAGACTCAACAGCTCAGGTAGAGCCAGTTCACGACAAAGCAAACCTCTAGATAGAAAATAAAAATAAACAACTTTCAATTGGGAATTTATTCTACTATTCTTCCTTCCAAATAAGTGTACAAACCTTACTGGGAAGCCTCTCTTAATCCTGTGACTCTGACAGTTCTAATTGGATCCCCTTTTTTTATGATCCGAAAACTTTTTTAATTAGAAGAATCAAATGAGTATTGTGAAAGTTAAGTGTGGAATAAAGAGAAAAGTAGATAGCCAAGGAGAATTTAGTTGCTTTGAGTTTGAGGTAGGCTTTAGAGATCTTATATATGATGGTTCAATCTTCAAATGTTACATACATACAGGTTGGCAGCATTTAAGTGGCAATCAACTCTAAAATTTAAGGCCATGCTCAATGCTCATGTTGATCTTGGAAAAGATGAATGTAAACTAGTAAACTACTAAAGCTATAAACTTTTTTTTTTTGTTTTTGTTTTTTTTTGAGAGGGACTAAAACTATAAACCTGATTGAGGAAAAGAGTTAAAACTAAAAAGAATAGAGAACAACATCAAAGAGACTATAAAATAACTAAGATAATGCTATCCGATGTACATCTAGATCACTTTTGAGGCCAAACTGATACAAAAAAATTGGTGATAATATCAGCCGCTGCTATTTACACTCCACCATATAAATTTAAAAAAAAAAAAAAAGAAGGAGAAAGTTCTTCATCATGATCTCATCCTTGTAGCCCTGCAAACTCGGGTTCATATTCAATCATGCCAACAAAGGAGCATGACCACGCATCTTCTAATGATGTAAAGCTTAGCCCTCTGCTCTCTAAGGACCCCTCCAAGTCCTCTTGTTGATAGCCTTGAAGATGATCTCTTGGTGGCACTAGCACTATCCCTCTTCATCGATCTCTAATAAAGAAGGCTTTTATTTTGGTGTTTTTGTTTGATGAGTGAGAGCTTAAACTATGTTGTTGTGCTGTGTTGTGTTGGTCTGACGAGGAGGATTGGATTCTTATTATATAGGGTCTAAGGGTAAGGGGGTGTGGTCCTGGGTCACGTTGGTCTAGTAAAGAGCCAACGATGGGGCATGAAAGGGCGTGCAGTGCCCCCAAAACCACCAGACAATGCCCCAAATGGGTCCCACCACCCCCCACTTGGCCGGGGAGGAATCCATTACCCCAACACCAAGGAAAAATTGATAAAACAAATACAAAAGCCAATTCCTCCCCTCTTCTCTCACTCATTGCTCTATACCCTAACCCTTTCGTTTTTTTGATAAACTCTATACCCTAACTTGGTGTAGCTATTACCCACCAACATACTACGTCGGCCATTAGGAACCGAATGTTTATAGACCATGCACTATCTTGTGTTTACTGCACATAGAGGTTTCATAGTCGTAAAAAGTCTTCACGACTCATTGCCTTGCAAGTCTGAAATTGTGAATTTGATTAGTGTTAAATTCTACTATTACTTGAGTGATTTCACATCATTTATGAGTAGGGTTAAGTGGACTAAGAGCAGTAATCACACTTAAGAACTTTTTTGTTTTTTTTTTTTTCACATTGTTGAGGTCTAAAATTTCACAAAGCCCATTCCTTAAAAAAATAAAAAAGGCCCAATTCTTGCAGTAAAAAGAATCGACATCAAGGCCCTATGTATGTTTAGATTTCCAGCAAAAAAGGCCATTAAAAAGTCCAGCAAATTCTAGTGAAAGAACTGGGCCAGGATTCCCAGAGGCTTGAGATCCTCGGGACACACAACATGCTCTAAGTAAGATTGAAACGGCTCAAAGCATAAACGATGAAGGACAAACAGGTCTCAAGCGCCCAGTCATGCGTCAGAAAGTGTAAAGCAAACATTCATGAACAAATCAGCTGCACCTCAAGGAACCAAGCATGAGAAAACCATAAGTAGAAGTGGTTGGAGGGAGCTTTCAACCCAGCAGTAAAAGATCCCGATTGTTTGGGAAAAATCACAAGGATGGAGAGCGGACAAAAACTGAAAAAGGCGAAGAGGGCCAAATAGCTAAGATCAACAACCTGAGTGGATCTTGGAATAGAAAGTTAGCTAGGGGCTTTCAGCTTGGTCAGACCAAAATGAAGAAATTATGAGGAAAAAGGAAAGAACAAGCCTTTGGTTAGCTGACATAGTACGAGCTCTGAGGGGCAAAAGAGAGAAATTGCTTGTGCCCCAAAGCCCTAGAGTCGCACTATAAAATGAAGAGAAAACCCATGCTGAGAGATATTCATTCATCACCATTTTGATCTGAGAAAAGATATCACAACAGAGCCATAAGAAAAGCTCTGTAAAATCAAAAGAAAACAGAGGAACCGCTCCCGGTATCCCAGAGACAGCCACTATAGCACATGTTCGGATTCAACAAATTCAAACTTTGCAAGTCTTAGAAGCTTGAATAGTTATCAAAGTCTGTAATTTTTGAATTTAGTTGAACCTTGTATCACATGAATATAGAACAATAGGAAAAGTTTTGTAAAATCAAAAGAAAATAGAGGAACCGCTCCCGGTATCCCAGAGACAGCCACTATAGCACATACTCGGATTCAACAAATTCAAACTTTGCAAGTCTTAGAAGCTTGAATAACTATCAAAGTTTATAATTTTTGAATTTAGTTGAACCTTGTATCACGTCTTAGTGAGCATATTGTAATCCACAATCAAGAAAAATAATAAAATACCTTATATTGATTTGAGGATCTCTAACAATTATTTTGTATATTTCTTTATTACATTGTCTTCCTTTACTGTTTCTTGCTAAAATCCTTCTCACCTAACTATCTTGGAAGGCATAGCCCAAGCAAAGCCACTCGGACTTGAGTTCCAAATCCCACAAGTCTTGTGCAAAAACACCAAGTCTGTGAGAATTAGGGCCAAGATCCTCGTGGCTGAATCATTCTCATGAAACTCATTTACTTATATGTATTAAAATGTATATCCTAATATAAGAAACTAACAATTACTTGAAGATGTGTGTAGTGTGTTTTTTTTGTAGCACCCATAGAGGTAAAGGGAAAGGACAAAGCTCTATTGCATAATAAACATGGAAAAGATCATATAGTTCAGAGAACCAGAGCATTCAGGGTTCTTACAGGCCTAGTACGCCTCGAGATCCCACGACAGTATGCCCTGGATCCCACGACAGTACATCCCGGGTACCAAGAGGAATTGCATTTTTCATCTTGAGGAGTTTTATGTGACTTGCGCACAACTTGGTTCGTAATCAGCTCCATTTAGCTGCAGTGAACCAAGCCTAGTCCACCAAAACAACAAGTATTTGGGCCCAGGATCCTTGTCTCTACATGGGCCTGTGTGCTAAGAAAAAAAAGCACTCTCACACACATTTAGTATTTAAAAAAATTAACCTACCTTTGGATTTTTATGTATGAGGTGATTATTCTTGATTTAGAAATGTCTTTTACAATAGGAGAGTTTTTCACAGTATTCATGGGTTGTTATCTCAAATTACCGATGTTAAAATATCAGTAATTTTTTGTTGTTTCTAACAAGAACACTCTAGATATATAAAGAAAAAGCCTTCTCTTTATGGTGCTTTTCCTTGTTGATTCTCTTTAATTTTTTTGTTGGATCCACCTAAAATTGCAATAGGGTGTCAGTTGGATCCAGCATAAGAATGCATATTAACCATCTCCAGCAAGTTTAAAGACTGATATGAGGTCATCGAGTTAGGCTTTTAACTATAATAGGAAACCATTAATATGGGGACGTGTTTTCAATAACAAAATGTTTGCTTTAGTGTTTAAATTTGTTTAATTTAACATTGATCCGAATACCATTCCGTAGATATTATAGCATATTCTAGCTAGGTGATGACATGGGACATATAATTATGGTGAGACTGACCTCTTACTAACAATAAAGATGTTTTGGCTTTATTTGTATGTTTATGAAAAAGATAAGGGTCAAAATGAGCATTTGCCCATTTCGCCAAAAACAAGTAGTAAAATACCCATGTTCTGAAATTATTTAGTCATATGCTCCTATTTTAGAAAATCAAGTTATAGGCAAAAAACTTAAAAAAAAAAAAAAAAAAAAATTACAAGGAACTCGAGTTCCATGTAACATTTTGCAAGTAACTTGATTTTCATTAAATTGAGTTTTTTATTGAAACTCAATTTTTTTAAAATCGAGTTTCAAAATATGGGTATTTTGCTAAATAGTTTCAGAATAAGGACATTTTGCTACTTATTTTGGGTGAAAGAGGCAAATGCCCATTTTGGCCATTAGGGTAAGATAACAATATTAATCAACTAGAAAGAATTCTACATGTATGTCTATAATAAATAAAAAATAAAAACAATTTCTCTACGTATATTTAAAAAAAAATTCCAATAGTTAATTTGGTATAACAGATTAGCCTAAATAATTTCCTTATTTAATGCACTTCTTTCCTTCCAAATCCATCTTTTCTTGTTTGGGGTGCTAGGCAAAATTCTCTCCCCTTGCCCACTCTACCACCTTTGAGGTGTAGGAAAATCTGTGTGGGTAGTAGTGAAAAATTATCATCCTTGTAGTAGTAGTAGTAGTATGATCCATCAATTAGTAATATGTTCATTTCATGAAAAGTTTAATTAAAAATAATATGTGAATTAAAGAAATTTTTTTTTACTAATATAATCAAAATTATATCACTAATAATTAGTGAGCCATGCTTTTAATTGAGTTTCACCTTATATAATTTAACTACTTTAATAACTAATGACCCACATGGCAAAAGTACATTAATTTATCACGTGTAGCACATATGTATGGTATAACCTTAGTGTAAAACAAAAACTATGATAGATAACTGAAATAAATAATGAATTTTATTTTAAATTTATAGAAACTTTTGGTAATAGAATTTTTGTTATAATTGCATTTAAATTTTCATGAAACTTAAGTAATGAAGTCTTATATAGAGTAAATTAATTGTCTTAAGTTTTTCCTCTAACCATGCCACTAGATGAAAATTTTGCTTCTAAAAGTGAAAAAAAAAAAAAAGAAAAAAAAAAGGAAAGATGAATCATATTTCAACTAATAATTTTTTTTAGATGAACTAATAAGTTACTTGGTATTTAAATAAAATATCTTAATAATTAATGAGCTATAAGGCAATAGCCAATTATATAATGTGTAACATATATCTCAAATTATTATTTTTGTTTGATAAACACACACACATAAAAAGGAGGGAAATTTTGGTTTTAATACAAAGGCACATATACCCTGACTCATTTGGTATAACTACATTTTTTAGAATTCAAATTTTATTATATAGTATATGATATGATAAAATATTTAGAACTTAACTAGTTGTGAGGACTCAAAAAGAAAAGCCCAAGGTCACTTAGAATAGTGGTTCCCAGTCCTTCTAACCAAGCCCAAAACAATGAATTTTTGAGAGAGTGGGCTTCCGAATCAATTGCAATGCTGAGAAAATTACAAGCCAAAGACTTATAGAACCAAAATAGCTAATATGCGTGAAAAGAATGAAAATTTAGCATAAACTCTTCCTTGGGCGGGTCTAAGGATAGATCTCTCATTAATAAACAAGGGTGATATGCTTTATATAGGGTGATCGTTTGCTCTAGCACTTATGACTTTTTTTTGAAAAATGTTCGCCCCCTCTTTCTGGGGGGTTTCTTTTCTTATATAGTCCATTCCATTGCATCTCAACTCTCCATTTGTACGTCTCAAGGGAACATTAGGACCTTTCTGGAGGTGGTAGAAAGGGCCGTGAGTTGTAAAGTCATTGTTTAGGTGTCATTTTCTCATTAATGTAGCTAGCTAAGTTGGTGCTGAGTATTGAATGCGGAGTTGGGAGGTGTCTCCTTTAGGAAACTTCCTTCCTCCACCCCTACATTTCTTGTACCCTTTGTTTGTCATCCCTTATCCTTGGCTTTTTGAGGTGCCAACTACCAATTGATCTTTTAGTCCTCCTCAGCTAAGTGTAATTCTTGAGGTCTAATTGCATTTATTTGCTTGGGTTGGCAAGTTTATCTTCAGACTGGATACCCCTATCCTCGGCCCTCCCACACTAGTAATGATGAATTAGTTTGTACACCGAAAATGTGAAAATTGAGAAAACGGTCAAGGTTTATGGTTCTACTATTAAAATGCCCGTTGGCATACAAAATAGTCACAATAAATTTGTAATAATATTAGTATAAACCTTTTACCTTTATAATTTTCATAGAGAATTTGATACAGAAAAAACAATACATAAGAACAAACAACAATATATCTATACGTGGATTTTAGTTTAGCTTAGCTAGTAAAGTTTTTAATGATTGAATAAGAAATTTGAGATTCAATCCCGTCTTATACAAAAAATTGATTGGTATCTTGGTCTGATGAGAAAGAGTTATCAATAGGAGTAGATGTCATAGGTTGAAACTCTCTAAAAAGAAAAAACAACAACAATAACAATATACATAAGCTGTGAAACAATATTTTACCTCGAAGTGGAGATGAATTTTTATAATCTTACTATCTAAAATTTGGAGAAAAATTCTTTTAAAGAGCTTGTTGTAGATGCTCCAAGAAAGTAAGATCTTCAACTCTTGTTCCAAATTTTGAGTAACAATAATTAAAAGCCAAGCAAGTAAAATCTCATGGCTATGACCAAGATTCCTTAAATAACAATATATATACTTTATTACAATATGACTTAAAAAGTAATAATAACCATATTAAAATTCCAAGCTTCACAAAATATAATATAAAAAGCTCAAAACTCGACTAAGTGATTGATTAAATTATATATGGTTAGATAAATTATAGTAAACCAAAAGCAAAGCAAACACCCACTTGATTCGTCTCGTGTTCCACCCGTTTCACTCAGGACAACTTCTTCCATTAATCCTCATTCTAATAAACAATTTTCCCGTTTTCTATACTCTCTCTTCGATCAATTTTAAAGCTGTCAAATCGAATTAGGTGCTCCAACAGTTGTTGTTGTTGTTGTTTTTTTCTTTTTTTTCTTTTTTTAAAGAGTAGACAGTATATAATTAAGATGCTATATGTAGTGTTTGTTTACTTACACATACATATGATCTTAGTTGTATTCTAGATTTGGATAGAAAAAACTGCTTTCTCATTATATTGATCTTTTGAATCAGCACCTTATTAGATGATGATGGTTTAGTATTCCATTAGGATTTGGGTGTTTCATTTATGATTAAGTTAATTACATGATAAAACAACACACTTAGGTGGAAGATACTCTATAATTGAAATATATTTATGTTATGGTTCTAAATGTGTATTACAAATTTTAAAGTATATCCAATGACACGTTAAAAGGTATTAACTAGTTAAGCTACAAAGTTTTTGGTAAATCATACATATTATTAAGATCATCCACAATGATGATGCTAAAAAAAGGGTGCTACAATGATGGCAGTATAGGTAAATTTTTTACCTATAGTGCTACAGTGCATAGCTATATATGGTGGTAACATATTTTGCTACAAAATGTATAAAAACATTTTTGATGGAAATGCGTACAATATTAGTGTATAATATATTGAGTGTGAGACACCCCAAAGCTTGGGGAACTCCACTAGCTAGGTTAGAGACAATGAAGATAAAATTAATTCAAGAAATGCGGTTTAATCAAGGTGATCCTCTTTAAGTTTAGTTTTGAGTGTCTCATCATGCTAGGTTTATGGTACTGTTTTTAGAATAAAAAATGGACTGATTGTACTGAACAAGGAGATCAGAGTTGCACGTGAAGGCCTCGTGATTTACAATGACATTGCCTTTGAATTTTGATACACTCAAACTCAATATACATTGTTTATTAACTCATCTCTAAGCTTTGAATTACATAGTTTTATTATTAGTCACTCAGTCCATCACAGACCATACTTTGTTGTTGGCACTTGTTTTCTAAGGAACTACGTACGTTCCCACATGCTGTGCTTCCATCACACTTTCCTCTTAACGTATTAACATGTCTTTTTCATCACTCGAAATAATGCCCGGCTAGAATGTGCGTATATGTGGGTGTGTGCGTGTATATATATATATATATATATAGCTTGGAGGACTTGAATTTAACAAAAACTTCCCCATGTGGGAACATCAAAGAATGGTACGATTAATATTATTAGAAATTACAGTTGTCTTCTTTACAATCTGTATATATATGTTGCTACTTTGACCATCATATATATAGCCAGGCAAGCCAGCAAGCTGGTCATGGCTGGTTATGAGATAATAACAGATTTTTAGCATGTTACGTGAAATTTAATTGTCTTCCATATCTTAGCCATCCAATCGGCAACAATATTAATCCTAGCTAACTAATGATAAAATGATGGAGTACGAAGAATAAAAATGACACTGTGCCTGGCAAATTTTAGAAATAACTCATGCACTATTGTGATACTAATCTTTAATTATTGTCACAATAATCTTATTTGCACATGGAATGTTTATACCCTAGACTATAATTTGATTCAAGTTGAAATGCACCATAAGAGCATTAAGGCAAAAAAAAACAAAAAAAAAAAAACAAAAAAAGGAGAGAAAAGTTACAATGATCAATGGTTTAGCAACCAAAGAGGCCTAAAATTGTAGGCAGCCCAGTCTAAGTAATCACCAATCATCATACAAAGAATTGTTGAATTGAGAGTTCCAACACGTTCAAACATGTCAGAATTTGTCAAGTTATTACAATGGAGAAAATAAGGATTAGAAAAAAGTTAATGTTAGCGAGTTAAAACTTCCAATTGAGTCTTTAAGATAACGTATAAGAATATCACTTAACAAAAAAGACTTAAGCCTATAAATTTGAACCATATGAGACTTCAACTTACACTTGTAAGATAGGTCACTGCCATTTTTCAATTATGTGATATACATTCCTTCAGGGTAGGTGATTTCCTCATATGATTGATTATTATTTCTTTCTCTCAAAAAAAAAAAAAAAAAACTTCAGCAGGTTCTATTCCTTGTCTTTGAAGGCAAATGTAAATTAATTTTTCTCAGGATATAGAAGGAAGTTTCCAAAATGCTAATCAAATACTAGTAAGTTATTCCCAAATAGCATCCTTCATGGCAGTTTGAGTTGAATTTTTCTAGACTAATTCAAAAAATAGCATATCCTTCATGGCAGTTTCATTCAGTTCATTAAATGCTCAGTATAATAATAAATAATAATCCATAATGCAGGTGCTTAATTAAACGTGTGCTCAAATAAAGATTCCAGCTAATTTCCTTCAACTCTATCCCACCAAGATATTTTGTAAACATGGATGTACTATACATAGAAAAAGAAAAGAAAAGAAAAGAAAAAAGAAGTATATATGTATTTACGAACTTCATTCCTCTCTGGGGATCCATCTGCTCCACCATAGGCTCTTCCTGCGCTGGTTAAGCTCATCCATGCTCTCATTCAATGTTCTTATAACCTTCCTCTGGAGCCGAAGGGCTGAAGCAAGAGCATTCCTCTGTGGACTAGCTTTCTTCTTGCCCTTGGGCTGAATTTCCTGCACAACGGAATAATGCAAAGTGTTAAATATACATTTTGACTTAAAAATTTCTGCTGGGGAATATATATATATATATATAGAGAGAGAGAGAGAGAGAGAGAGAGAGAGAGAGAGAGAGAGAGAGAGACTCTTAGATCCTGAAGCTGAGCTTCAGTGAAGCCACCCTCCTTCTTGGTCCCTGATTTTGCCATTAGCTGAATTATCCACTTGGCAGCTTCCCCATAGTCCTGTTGTGTTGCTCGAAAGAATTGCAGCCTCAGCTTCTGCATGAAGGAAAGAACCAATAGGCCTTCCCTGTCAAAATAGGGATGAGCCAAAGCCGCCTTTGCACTGGTTCTTTGTCGTGCTTTGTAACGAACCATTGAAGTCAGAAGTTCCCATCCTATTCCACCATCTAAATCCAACAACTCAAATCCCCTTCGCAGTTCAAGGCTAGCACGAGGCTCTACACTTTTTCTCCATGCATCCAAGTCATAGTCACATCTCTTTAACTGACGATTGAATTGGATGAGGCCACTGTCCGTGCGTAATGCTGGGAATGCCTATAAGAATGAAAATATTAAGAGCTCACTATGTGAAATCTTGCATGAGTGTAGTACATGAAATAGCCACATGTTACTTATTGTTGAAATATGCTACATCTGGATAAATAACCTTTGCCAAATATAGTAAAAGTGTTCTGTATTATTTTAAAAGTATAGGAGCTTAAAAATCACTGTCTAGGAGCTAGTATTCACTTCCCAGCATAAAAATGAAAAAAGAGCTAGTATTCACTATTTGTCACTAGTGTTAGCCAAGGCAGTAGTACTTCAATCTACATAACATTGATTATGTATCAATGCTTCAAAACTGAGCCAGTTGATTGGCAAAGCAAAACCATAGATTTGGTCTGGTTGTGATTATGACTGGTATGACCAATATACCAACTCGCTTGAAGTGTTGAGTTTTATTATGTAAATAAACAATTAGCAAGTCCAGCATCACTCTGCTGTATTTGTCACTCACCATTTGTAGGAATATGAGGCCGGCACTGTAGATGTCAAATCTATCAGGCAGATTCATCTGTTCAAGGACATATAATCAGAACCAACAAAATCAGCTCAATGATTCATGCATCAGCTCTCAATTGTTTTGGAGTTAGTATGCACCTGCCAAAGGACTGGGGAAAGTGCAGTTGCAACTGGAGCTGACGGTGCAGATGGGGTTTGTGTGCTCATGATGTATTGCTCTGGTGCAGCATATCTGAGAAGGAAAGTGACAAATATTTATATATAATTGTGGACTGCAGGATTTGCTGTCGTCCAAGCATTCTACTACTGAATGATGGCTAGAATATACAAGGCAAAGTTCAAATACTGATCATTATGACCCCATTCTTCATCTTCTTTTCAAGCTGCTCACTTCTATCAACATTACAGTGGTGTCTTTAACCAGAAAATCAAATGTTGGGAATGTTATAGCTCCATATCATTAGGAAAATTGGTCATCCTATTTGTGTGGAATATGCCCAATATTGCTAATTTATCTTTTGAGTGTAAGAACTGAGATGATCTGATTATGTTTTTTTTAACAGAAATAAACTGAGTCAATCTGTTGTTTATGCCTCTTTAATACTCATATAAGGGAATTTTACATTACAAGAAAAAAAATATATAAATGACATCTTCTCTCCATTTCTTTGAAAATATTACCAATGTTCATACGTATCTCCTCCCCAAACATGGGGAAAATGAGAAAGAAAGTTACATTTTGACTTAAGAAGCACCTTCATTATGGTTGAACAAGAAAAAAAAGCTTGACTCTGTTAGATAATTGGAAACACATCTACAAATTCCAGTAGTCAATAATTTGAGAGTTAAAAAGCTACATGTTCAACCAGGGAAAGTCTTACGACCTGTGAAAATTTCAATTGTATATTACCTTGACAGCAAACCAATCCCAGTTTCTTTGTATAGTGATAATTATGTCTATGACCTCTTGCTCAAAGCATTCAGTTATGGTGACTTAACTTTACGCTCAATAGTTTCTGTATGGTAAAGATGTTTCACCTTTGAACTTTGGACCTTAACATAGACTAGAAGCTAAGAGACTAACATTAGCCTAGTGCACTAACAATCATTTATGAGTTGATCATACAGATATGTATAATGTCTACATAAAAACTAAAGGAGTTGGCCAAAGACCTCCAATTGATGATAAATTGTAGCAAGTTCCAGTGATGGTGAACGAAACCATGCACCAAAAAGGAAAAGGGAAAACTGGCAATTCAACTATTCAGGTTGTAAGCCAGATGCCTATGGGATGTAAATACTGGTAAATTCATGGTGGATAATCCTGTAAGGGATTACATATATTTTTTTTTTGTTCTTGTTCAGATTTAAGTAAACTACCTATGTTACAGAAGATACCTTGGATCCAAAAGGAACTCCTTTGGAATATAATTTATGCCCACTCGCAAATCAGCAGCAGCTCCAAGATCAATTATCTTGAATGTACGAGAACCTGCTCAAGTTTTCATGGGAATGTGATACTATTAAACATAGTTTTTTTTTGCTAAGAGATATTATTGAACATAATATTCAACTATTATAAGATTTTACTGACTATTTACAAAATAAAGCTTGCTACTATTACCTTCAGAAAAAATAATATTTTGTGGCTTAATGTCCCGATGTACAATCCCTGTTGAGTGAAGGCCATCCAGTGCAAATAAGAGCTGTCTCATGATTGTTTGAATGATTCTATTCTCCCTTTCCAAACCCTTCGGTGAGTCCTGTACCTTTCCAGTAATCATTGTTTCTACCTGACATTTTATGCCAACATTACTAAACGAAGGACTTGAAGAGCTAAAATGAACAAGAACTATCATAGAAGCATTGTAGCCAGAGACTACTTAGCCCAGTCAATCCAAAATAAATAGCATTGTAGCCAGAAATTACTTTGCCAGTCAATCCAAAATAATTGGGAATCAATATATAACAATATATGGACCATGAAACCATCAACTTGTAATACCATGCCAGAAAAGGAAGTAAAATTTTGTTGCTCACTGATTAGGGAATGAAAATGGATGTCTTAGTATATTCTTTTACCAAGTGACAGTGTCTGCACATACCCCACCTCCTTAAACCACAAGAGGGCATGAGCGTGGGGGAAGGGGGTTTTAATATAAAAGGAAGATCAATGTTTTGTAACATACAAAAGTAAAAGACCATAAATTCTCAAACTTAGCATAGTTGGTGTATGTAACCATCATATACAATATGAAAAGGCTGATGAGAGAAAGTACAAACATTGTAGGGGAACTCTTTACTTAGCATCAAATCTGAAAGTGTAGCTTCCCCTTCAAACCGCCATAAAAGCCAATATTCAGCACCTTTCTTTGGAGAAGTCTGGATCCAATTTAATGATAAAAGAATTAGTCACAAGATTTAGAAGAGGAAAACAATTTGTGCAATAGTATGAGCTTCCAAAGTATATCTCTTAATTTCTAAAGACAATGGTATCCTTAATTCATATGGTGGTAGTGGTAGTAGTAGTAGTCATAATAGAGCAACACCTCAAGAAAGCCGTATAAAAAATCAGCACAGCTGTTTGCACAAGCTCTTCGAACACGCTCATTCATCCAAATTTCCACTGCACCATATTCAGTAGCTTTTTTCAAGACTAAGTCACCGTCCTTCTGGTGACAACCAAAAACCATCAACCAACGAACGATATTCATTTCCATCAGAAATTTTTAAGTAAATAAAAGTCAAGTGTCACCCACCAGTCCACTCATAATAGAATACAAAACACATTAATGGTCTAATTGTTGCTAAGCCAAGAAAAGTGAAACAACTATCTTAGAATCTTAATTATGCAATCAATCAAGAACCAAAATGAAGTAAACACCAGTGAAATTCAATTATTGGACTTGAAATTTACCTACATAATTGAAAATAAAACAAAAGAAATGTGAAAGCAGAATCAACCAAACACATAATTGATGATACCTTGGATGAAGGCTTCTTGGCCAATGAAACTCTATAAACCACTCCAAAAGCCCCCTCTCCCAACTTCTTCCCCAGAACAAAATCATCCTGTCACGCAAAATCAAACCAAATAAGCACATAGATATACTACAATTATCCAAAAACTGGTTGTCCCAAAAGCTACCTTTTTTAGTGTATTTATTTTATTAGAAGCTTAAATTGTTAGAAAATGACAAATTTAATGGTTTAACAATCTGATCCCCCACATGCAAAATCAGATAAAAAATTCGCCGACCTTTCTGTAAGTGGGTCTGAATAGCCTCTCAACAAAAGCAAGAATAAACATGTCAAAGAATCCAGGGGCCACTCCAGGTGTGGCCCAGAGGTAAGACAAAGCTCCCAGAGCCAAAACAGCACCAGGGGTCGTAAGTGTGAGGCCATTGGACTTAGGAAGAGTGCTTCTATATATTATATCACCACACTCCATAACAGTGCATGGTAGCCCCACTCCCACACCCACAAAGAGGTCATGAGCCGCATTGATTAGCTCACCTCCAGCTGCAAAAACTAGCAATGTTTTTGGGTTTGAGCTGGTGATTCTTGCACTGCGTTGTGATTCAGAAGTGGATTTGATTCTGAGTCTCTTGCCAAGAAATGGGGATGTGGGTTTTGAGGAATTATGAGGGTGGAGCTTGTTCACTCCTATGCCAATTCCTCTTGCTCCAACAGTGGCCATGTCACTGCAGAATGAGGTTTCGACTTTGTGTGGAGCAAGTTCCATAGACTCACTTTGTATCTTCTTAAAATTTAGACCACTAGTTTCTAAGAAAAAACAAACAGATTTTATTTTTCCTCGGATATATATATATATATATATAGTGACAGTTAATTCAGGTAATTTTTGTGGAGGGAAATACTTCGATTGGATTGCAGGGCAATATTCGCCACAAATGACATGCAGATGATACACATTTGGGCTGGGTCTGGATATTTTTTGAATATTTAGGAAATGGTGGTATTTGTGGGTTGAAATTGTTTTTGATGTTGCTAAGGTTGAGTTGTGATAGATCTTTAAATTGACACATTCTCACTCGACCCTTTGGGGCCTTTGTGATCCGTAGCTTTCTCAACGTTTTCCTCACTTGTTTCGTTTACGGGCCCATAATGTTTTCCTCACTCAAAGTCTCTCTTGCTGTGCTAAGAGGCTTTATACCTCAACCGACATTTGCGGTTCAAATTATCTCTTGTACTATTGCCTTGTGGCCCAATCGTCTGTAGCGGTTTCTACCGTGTCTAAGCCTCCAAATTGCAAGTAAACATCTCAACTTATACTCATTAACCATTTTTGAATTGATTGAATTGTGGACAGGATTGGAACTACATTAGGGTTAAGGGGCCATGGCCTCCAAGTTTACATAAAAAGCCATTGTTTGTATCATGTTCATATTAGATCCTAGGGTTTTCATTTTCTTTCAATTAAAGTCTCAAACTTAATTATGAAATTATTATTTCCATTATTTCCGTTATTCTGGTTAGTAACAGAGGAGAAAAATAATAAAATTTGTGTTTTACCTAAAATTTGTTCATAAATCAATTTGGTGTCCATTAATAAAGAACATACAGAGAGTATGCTTTGCTTCGAATAAGAATGTAAAAATTAATCTTTTATGCGAGAAAAAATAAGAAAGCAAGTAAAGAACTGAGGAGAGCAGAGAGGCAAATGAATTACCATGTTGTGAGACACTAGAAGGTATAAAGGAAATAATGATCCATTAAAAAGAACACAACAAAGAAGGTGAAGGAACACATAAAGGAAACAAAGATTCATTAAAAAGAAAATGAAAATGACAAGTGATATACATTACGTTGGTTGTTTTTCCAACCCAATTTGTAGAAAACAATGTTCACATTGTTTTGAAAACAAAAACACAAATACTTTTTTCCAAACGGGCACTAAAGGTTTTTTAAGTTGTTAGGTTGGGTTCTACATAAACAATTTTCCCACGGTAATATAAATTGCAAGACTAAGGAAGGAAATCTATATGTTAGGGTTTTAGGCCTCGGTTGTCATAATATTAACTAATTCTTAGCCAAGTAATTATATAGATTAATTATACTTTAGATCTAAATTGAATAACATCACACAAACATGAATCACATAAAGACTCCAAATTGATGACCCAAGAAAATCGATGAAACAAATTATTTCACTAATAAAAACCTAGAGGGATTTAACTGTCAATCCTCAAGTCCACAAATCCACTAGAATAAAATGAAAGTTTATATAGAAGATTTAACCATAAATCTAATGCTACCTTATGTAGTATTTAATGACGTGACCACACATAACTCAGAGATCCATAGACTATTCTACTTTAATTTGTTGCACAAGAACTCTCAGTTTGTGACTCTAAGATCCACTCTTAAAGATTTTTCTGAAAACACTTGTAAACTAGTTGCATCAACTTCACTTGATCACTAGATCTTTAGTATGCATGTAAGTCTCTGATTGATACTTCAGGAGGACTTAGAAAATTCCAAATCTGTGCACAAAACACTACTCTCTTATATATGTTAAAAAAAAAAAAATGCTCTAGGGTTTGTATATATAGTGCACTTGAGTTGCACAAAACCCTACATCCAACTACAGAGAAGAAACTAGTGAATATGCAATTTGCCCTATTCTTGATTGGTTGAGACATACAGTTCAACTAGTAAAATTAAGTGAATCTTGACCTGTCAAACTGGTGTCGAAATCTAGCACAATAGCATGTTAAGCCTATTAATGATCATGGTTTCAGATCTATTTCACATAATATTTAAAAGAAACTCTAAGGCTCGTTTTGTTATGACTTGGAGGTGCTTTTTTGAGATCTAAAAGGTACTGTGCCTTCTCCTTTCAAAGCCACTACCGGAATTCCATCTACACATTATTAGAACCGGTAGATCTGAAGTTGCTACTACAAGATCATACATAGATGATGATTTAAAGATTTGAGTGGGATCTCAGAGTCACAAACATGGGAGTTTGTGTTCAGCAAATTCAAGATAGCAGAGTCCATGGAGTTGGAGTTGCATGTGGTCGTGTTAGTAAGTTCTACAAGATGTAGCTTAGATTTAGGGTTTAAATCTATTGTAAACTTCCATTATATCATGGTGGATTTGATTACCTTAAGGATAGCTAAGTTAAATCCTCTCTAGGTTTTTATCTTGAAACAGTTTGTTTCATTGGTTTTTCTAGGTCATCATATTACTATATTCTTTGCTTTTCCACACTAAGTAATATGATTGCATGAATTTAACTTAGATCTAAATAATTAATCTAAGTATCTGTTGAAGTTCAAAATTGATCACAGTCTAAGGCCCAAAGAAACAACATATTGGGCTAAATTCATGAAAAATAAAGCTAGAGAAAATAAGAAAAGGGAGCTGGGCTCATGTAATGAAGAAAAGAGAAAAGAAAGAAAGAAGAAAAGGGTGAGAGATCCAAAGAATTAGGATCCAAAGACCCATGGAAAAACATACCTTAAAATACATGAAGCAAAGGAGAGGCCCAACTGACCAGGATTAATAAACCAAAAGGAGTCTAATAAGAAGAGCTGGGTCGGGATCCCCGAAGTCATTAGAGTCCAGGATCCCTGGGATGCGCAAAGTAAGATTGAAGTAGATTTAAAAGAAAGATAAAAGACAAAGAGCATGCAGGTCTCATGCACCCAGACAGACAATGGGATCAGAAAGTACGAAGCAAAACGCAGGAGCTATGCCTCAAGGAACCAACAATGAGAAAACCATAAAAAAAGAGGTAGCTGGAAGGAGCTTTCAACTCGGTAGTAAAGATTCCAACTATTTAGGGAAAATGACAAAGGCAGAGTGCTACCAAAAGCTAGAGAGGTGGAAGAAAGGGCCAAATAGCTAAAGATCAGCGAACAAAGAGGACTTGGAAATGGAAAACCAGCTACGGGCTTTCCGCTTGGTCGCACTAAAAGTAAGAAGTTATGAGAAAAAAAGGAAACGACTAGCCCCTGAGCAAACTGGCACAGCACGAACTCTAAGGGGTAAAAAGGAGAAATCACTAGTACCCTGAAACCCTAAAGCTGCGCTATAAAAGGAGGGGGGAATCCATGCTGAGAGGCATTCAGATTTTGATTCATTTTTTATTAGATTATTTAGGCATTCATCGCCATTTTCTGAATTCCCAGAAAAGATATAGAGCCATAGAAAGAACTTTGTAAAGTTCAAGAAAGACAGAGGAACCGCTCCTGGTATCCCAGAGATAGCCACTATAGCACATGCTCGGATTCAAAAAATTCAAACTTTGCAAGTCTTGAAAGCTTGAATAGCTATCAAAGTCTGTAATTTTTGAACTTAGTTAAACCTTGTATCATGTCTTAGTGAGCACTGTAATCATAACTAAGGAAAATTAATAAAATGCCTCTCACCTATTCGAGGACCCCTAACTTTTTCTTATACTGTATTTTATTTGCTGTGCATTTCCTTGCTGTTGAACTATCATCAATACAGATATTTTCATTTGTTAGTTTATTTGTGTTGTAGGGAGCTTGCTTTGTGCACCACTTGGTTTTTAAACAGCCTTTTAGTTGCGGTGAATCAAGCCTAGTCCACCAAGAATAATTATTTGGCCCAGGATCTTTGGGCCACTGTGCTGAGAAAAAAAAAGGCACTCTTACATTTTGGTGACTCCACTAGGGGCTGGGTAAAGAAAAGGGAAGAAGCAATCCCTTCGCAGAGCATGCCTCTAGGACCAAGGAACAGCAAAGGTGCTAATGTGTCACTCACGGCCTTTGAGCCCATGGGAGAAAATGAAGTGGCCTTCAGACAAAGAGGCGAGGTGCCTTTAACAGAACAGGAGGCCATGTCAGAACAAAGGAATGCAAGGCAGGAGCCAGACCCCATGGCTCAAATGACTGCAATGTTGAAGGATTTTCAGCAAGAAGTCCGCCTTCTCAAAGAAGGCAAGACTCAGGAAGTCAGAGATAGTGCCCCCCTGTGGACAATCAAGATAGAAGCCAGCCAAAGGGAGGGTCAGCAGTGGGAGGAGGAACTAACCCCCAATACCTAACACTGGCAGATCTTAGTGCCCTCCTCAACCAAGAAAGGGAAAAACCTTCAAAGATCCCTAGGCAATTTTCTCAAGATCCCTCATTTCCACTAGAACTCCTTGACAAGCCATACCCCAAAGGATATGAACCCCTAAAGTTCCATCCTTTTGATGGAAGAAATGGGAGCGCCGTGGAACATGTGAGTAGATTTATCCACACCATGGGCCCCTACGTAGGAGACTGAGAGCTGTGTCTAAGAGAGTTTGCTAAATCCTTAGTGGATAGAGCATACACTTGGTACACCACACTGAGACCTGGGTCCATTAAAACATGGGACGAGATGATGGAGAGATTCTGCGCAAAATATTACCCTGGCGAGGACAAGGTCACTTTCCAAAGACTTCAAATGGTAAGGCAAGGGCCTGGAGAGGATCCTGTCCAGTTTATCAAAAAATTCAAAGATGTGTCCCTAAATTGTTATGGGGATCATGAAGAGAAAGAACTCGTAGAGACTTGCATATCCAACATGCTTACTCAACCTCAAAAATGTATATATCACACAGTTTGCTGACCTGTTACAGAGAACTAGAAGGACGGCACAAACTATAAGGACAAAGAGGATGCCAGCATCCCAAGCCATGATAGCATCAGTGGGAGAAAAAAGGATGAGGCCTAATGGAAAGTTATTCGAAGAACCGCCGGTGATCCCATGTACTACAGAGGAGTTAAACCATGTCCTAGACAAATGGATTAGGGATGGAGTGGTTAGGCCATTCACCGTGTCCAGGCCACCAACGGAGGAAGAAAGGAAAAATCCCTTGTTTTGTAGGATTCATAATTATGTTAAGTATTCCACCAAGGATTGCTGGACCCTCCGCAAGCTCTTTCACAAGAAGCTAAGAGAAGGAACCCTGGAACTCACTCAAAAGGAGCCAAAAGTACAAAGGAACCCATTGCCCAACCATAAAGGGAAGGGGGTGGTGGCTGTAGTAATCCATGGGAACTCGATAGAAGCAGAAGAGCCAGAAGGATCCTTCCACTCGGGCACAGTCAGGACCCTCCAGAAGAATCCCAAGTTCAAATCACTATTCAACCAGTTGGGGTTTGGACCAGAAGCAAGAAGGGTGGCCACGGAGTCTCTCATGACTATAGCAGCAGATTCAGGAATGGAATGTTTCACAGCAGAATCACATGTTAGCTGAGCTTTCTTGGAGACAACCAATGCCATAACTTTCACTGATGAAGACATGGAGGTTGAGCATCCAGACCACTGTAGACCCCTTTACCTAATGGCCACCATAAATGGTGTCCAAATCAGAATAGTACTAGTAGACACAAGGGCATCACTCAACCTCATAACCCTGAGCACCCTAGAAGCCATGGGCCTAACTAGAAGAAGCATCTTGGGGGCTCCCATGGAGATAACCGAGTTTCGAGGATTAGCAAAATCAATCGAGCGATATGTACAGTTGGCCCTAAGAGTGGGGCCAACAGTAGCCTTGACCAGATTTCATGTAATCAACTTAGAGGTATCCTACCATGTATTGCTGGGACGGCTATGGCTCCATAAGCATCGCTTTATGCCATCCACGTACCATCAATGTGTTAAAAGGAGATTGAATGGAAGGCCTGTAAGGATCCTTGCCAACCATAACCCTTTCAGCCAAAGACAAGTAAATTTTGTGGAAACAATGTTCTATGATGAGTTAGAACCTAATGATGAGAGTCCCATGCCAGGGACCCAAGGAGCACCTATCTTAGAAAAAGAAGAAGGAGGAGGTACCCATAACCTAAGAGACCTCCTGAAGAGAAAAAGGCAAAAAAAAAAAAAAAAATAAGGAGCCTAGCACCTCAAGATCTCGGGAATGTAGTAGTATGGGAACCCGGGGGAAGATTGATTTACCGCTTATGAAGGTGCGCGGGGCCTGAGTGCATCATGTAGGAGGGTCCCGGACTACTAGAATGTATGGTAGCTCAAGAGGAAGTCTCAGAGGAACCAGTTAAAGAGACACAAATCCAGCCTGAGGAAGAATTGGAGGAAATAAACTTGGGGACTGAGCTAGGATCCCAAAAGCCTATTTTTGTTAGTAGTCATTTGGCAGCACAAGAAAAAGAGCCACTGGTGGCCTTGCTCAAAGAATACATGGATGTGTTTGCGTGGACCTATGATGAAATGCCTAGTTTGGATCCTAGGTTGGTGGTTCATGCACTCAACGTGGACCCAGGAGTCAAACCAATAGTCCAACTAGCTAGGGCCTTTCACACTGATGTAGAAGCTTAGATAGCTGAAGAGGTCAAGAAGCTGCTAGCAGTTGGTTTTATCAAACCCATTTAGCACCCTAATGGCTTTCCAACATAGTACCTGTGAAGAAAAAGAATGGCCAGATTCGTTGCTGTGTGGACTTTTGCAATCTAAACAAGGCATGCCCAAAAGATGAGTTCCTTCTGCCTAATATTGATCTCCTTGTGGATTCAGTTGCGAAAAGTTCTATGTTCTCATTCATGAGTGGGTATAGTGGGTACAATCAGATTCGTATGGCTGTCAAGGATGTCGAGAAGACAGCATTTAGGACCCCAATTGAAAATTTTTATTACACTGTGATGCCCTTCGGCCTCAAAAATGCAGGGGCCACATACCAGCGAACCATGACAGCCATCTTTCATGATATGATGCATAAGGAAATGGAAGACTATGTGGATGATATTGTGGTCAAGTCAAAAACTAGGACAGGACACCTTCAAGTACTTGAACAAGTTTTCAAAAGATGTAGAGAATACAAACTACGCATGAACCCCATGAAATGTGCCTTTGGAGTATCTGCGGGAAAGTTCCTTGGGTTCCTGGTACATCACAGAGGCATAAGTGTAGATCTAACCAAAGCTGCAGCCATTGCCACGATGAAAAGACCAACAGCAGTGAGGGAGCTTAAAAGCTTCCTAGGAAGGGTCTCCTACATCAAGAGATTTGTGCCAGGACTGGCTTTAATCACAAGTGGCTTATCCAGACTATTAAAGAAAGAAATTGAGTTCAACTGGGGAACGGAACAACAGGAAGCCTTTCAAAGGATTCAGCAGATTATGAATCATTTACCCATTCTCCAAGCACCAGTGCGTGGGTGACCCCTGTTACTGTACTTAGCATCAAATGCCCAAGCAATATAAGCCCTACTGGCACAAGAAAATGATGATGGGAATGGGTAGCCTGTTTACTATGTAAGCAAGACACTCAAGGATGCTGAGACCAGGTATCCCAAGATAGAAAAAGCCTGCCTAGTGGTTATTTACGCATCCCAAAAGCTAAAGAGGTATTTCTTAGCTCACTAGATCCTTTTAGTGACTAAATCACACCCCATAAAAGCACTTCTGCATCAGCCCCTCCTAACAGAAAGAATAGCACAGTGGCTGGTCTTGCTATCTCAATATGACATAGGCCTCAAGACCCTCAAGACTGTCAAAAGTCAAGCCATAGCATACCTCCTAGCACAGTTCCCAAGAAAGGAAGAAAGCTTACTAAGTGAAGAGATCCCAAGTGAGGTAGCAGTAGTAGGGATCCTAGGAAAGAAATGGACAATGGGATTCAATGGGTCAGCTACAACGACCTTAAATGGAGTGGGAGTTGTACTAAACTATAAGGATAGGGACACCATACCCTTATCTTTCAAGTTTAGGTTCTCTTGTTCTAATAATGCAGCTAAATATGAGGCATACTTGACCGGGTTAACTGTAGCACTCAGTATAAGGGTAAAACACATGAGAGTACTAGAGATTCCCATCTTGTAGTTTCCTAGGTGAAAGGTGACTTTGCACTAAGGGAACAAAGTTTAGCAGCCTACAGGACTTGGGCGCAAAGGCTGGAGTAGGAATTCCTGACCTTCAGCATAGAGTACACGTAGAGAAGTGAAAACAGGTTTGCTGATGTGCTTGCTACCTTGGGATCCCAAGTACCATTCAAAGGAAAAGACACTCTATTCAGAATAGGAAAACAGGAACATTCTATCTTAAAAATCCTCCAAAAGATATTCCTCAGAGAGTCCAAACAATGGGATTGGAGGAGCGAAGTAAAAGAAAAAATGAAAGAAACAGGATCCAGAGGGAGTGTCAAAGAACTGAGGGACTACGCTCTAATAGAAGCAGAACTATACAAGAGACTGCTTAGAGGGATCCTATCCAGATGTATCAATGAGAAGGAAGGAAAACTAAAATTGGAAGAGTTACATACCCAAGTCTGCGGGACCTCAGAAAAGATTAGCCTATATAGAAGAATGCAACGTATAGGATACTACTGGCCAAATATGAACAAAGAGACAGCAACTATACAGGAAAAATGTCAAGAATGTCAATTCTCGGTGGACAAGGAAGAAAGTTATGCTGTATTTATTACAAAAGATTGGAGGACTCCCTTCATGGAATACTTAGCTCAAGAGATCCTACTGACTGATAGGACACTGGCCCACTAGCTCAAGAAACTTGCAATCAGATACTTCTTGCAGAACGGGATCCTATTCAAAAAGGGTTACAGTGGGGATCCCATAAGATGCTTGGGGCCAAGGGAAGCCAAGGAAGTAGTCAGGGAAGTCCATTCCGGTGATTGTGGAAGTCACCCATTCCGGTGATTGTGGAAGTCACCCAAGAAAAAGGAGGCTCTATAAACAGTTACTACTATTGAGGTACTACTAGCCAACAATGAAAAGGGACTTTGAGGAGCTAGTCAAAACCTGCCACGCATGTCAAGTCTTTAGAGATGCAATCCATACTCACTCAAATATGTTACAGGATATGATAACGCTATGGCCTTTCCACACTTGGGGGCTTGATCTCATAGGGCTAATAAATCTCCCATCCAGTGGTTACATATGGATCTTGGCTGCTACCAAGTATTTTACAAAATGGGTAAAGGCCATCCCATTGAAAAAGGCCACTAAAGCAGCTGTAGCAAACTTCATTCGAAAGCATATCATAACAAGGTTTGGGATCCCTAGAAAGTTGATTAGTGACAACGGGACCCCATTCATAAATAAAGACATGAAGGGGTTGACTGAGGCTTATTACATCAAGCATGGAAGATCTACGCTGTACTACCCACAAGGAAATGGCCAGGCAGAGGCCATTAATAGGGTAATATTGAAGATCCTTAAGAAGATGAAGCAGGAGTATGAAGGAAAATGGAGTGACCACTTGGTAGATGTACTTTGGGCATGCAGGAGTTCTGTGAAGATAGCCACGGGATTCTCACCATTCTTCCTAGTCTATGGAACAAAAGCCATCAGCCCAATGGCATTAATTGTTCCCACACCAAGAGTAGTACTTGAAGAAAGTCAGGAGGACACTGAAGACACAAACAATGAAAGGAGATTAGCAAACCTTGAAGGAGTAGAGGAAGAAAGAGAGTTAGCCAAGAGAATAAGCCAGAGGTACCAGTAAAGAATGACTAGAGCATATGCACAAGCAGTACGCCTAAGAACTTTCACTAAAGGACAGTTGGTACTAAGGACAACAGAGCATGTGAGAAGAAACCTTCCAGGACCCACCAAATTTTCCCAAAAGTTGGAAGGACCCCACATCATCGAAGAGGCTTACGATAGTGAGTATTACTACCTTACAAAGGAAGATGAAATAATCCTGACAGTGCCCACAAATGGGAAGTGGCTAAAACAGTACTATGCATAAGAGGGGAGAGGTCTCAGTACACTGGGATCCTTTTTGCCAACTCTCCAACCTGCTAAGTTTTTTTTTTTTTTTTTTTTTTTTTTTTTTTTTTTTTTTTTTTTTTTTTTTAATTTTTATATACATACATACATATATATATATATATATATATATATATATATATATATTATGGATTATCGCTTAAGTAATTTTGTTTAGGAACCTATGGTAGGACACTTTGTGATCCTTACTATCTTTGTTAGATTTGCTGTGTTCCTTGAATGATGATTGTGTTTTAAATTTAATGAAATCTATCTTTATTTCTTAGCTATTAAATCCTAAGTATTGCAAAGTCCTAACACGGACGGAATCAGGGGAGGATACTTGGAAAAAAAAAATCTTTTTATACATGACCCAGGATCACCTCACAGATAACTGCAAATAGTTAAGTTTCAAATACATGATCTAGGATCCCAGGCAAATGCTAAGGATACCTAGCCTAGTACTTGATAAAAAAAAAAAATTGCCAAACTCATGAACTAGGACAAAAGGGAGGAAAAGAAAGAAAAAAAATCGCCTATTGTACCCAGTTCAGTACTTGCGTAACAAAAAAAGAGGTACTTGGTCCAGAACCTATAGTAAAACTTGTGGGAATCATGGCCCAGGATTCGGTGCCAAAAAAAAAAAAGACAAAAAAAGAAGAAGATCCATATACCATTAAGAAAGATTGGAAGCAATCCTGAAACACAAATACTTAGAAGCAATCCTGAAGCACAAATACATAGAAGCAGTCTTAAAGCACAAATGCAGATCTATGTAAAAAAAAAAAAAAAGAAGCCAGAAGCAATGTTCAACCAAAGAGATAGAAACTTATACAATCCTAAATTGTTCATACACATCTAAACCAGATAAAAAAAAAAGATAAAAAAAAAAAAAAAAGAGAGAAAAAGGCTAGGAAATAAGACCAGCCAACAAAGAACCATCTGGGGAAAGAGCAGGGACAGTCGAAGAAGAAAGAACCCTCTGCCTTTTAATCTTCAAATCTTGCAAAGTCTTGTGAGCATGAGCTAAAGCTTCCTCAGCAGCAGCAATCTCAGCATCAATGCTCTTAGAAGCTTGCCTCTAGAATAGCACGTGGGCCAATGATTGCAGGTACTCCAGCAAAAAGGACAGGTTGAACTTGGCTTCTAAGAGATCCTGCACCACTCCCCTCCATTCTAAGAGCTTTTCTTCAGATAAAGAGTCTAGCGAAGAATCTTTTAAGGAAATCAACATGGCACATAGCAACTCCATCAGAATATTCCCCAAAAATACACCTCCTCTAAAACCAATAGTAAAATCTCCGTAACTCTTGAACAGCCCTTCCAGCAGTGGCAAGCCTTTCACAGGCACGGAGAAGCGCAAAAAGCTGCCATAGGAGGGCCCAAAGTGGTGAAAGTGGCTAGCAAGGAGGTTGTTGAACTCCAGAAGATCAAAGCGAGCTAGAAAGGTGGGGAGCCTTGAAGTAGGATCTAAAACAACCACTCCTGGAGCCTCCCTCATTGTTGCATCACCACCTGAAGGTGCTGAGGAGCCTTTAACCCTCTGGGTAGTATGAAGAACAGCAACCTGAGCAGATCCTACACCCCCTTCAGGAATCACAAGTTTAGAATCTCTGACACCAGTATCAACTTTTACAAAAAAAGGGGAGGAACAGACTTAGTTTTTTTTTTTTTTTTTTTTTTTTTTTTTTTTTTTTTTTAATTAAAAAAAAAAGGAAGAAGAAGGAGAAAGAAGAAAGTAAAAGAGGGCAGAGGGGAAACCAGTATCGGCGTCTTGGGACGGAGCCTCCTCCTCTTGCTCCTCTGACTTCTTGGAGGACTTTGACAAAGAGCACATTGCAAATTGAAGAAAAGGTGAGGAAGCCTCAGCGAAATGACTAAAAGAGGGCAAGAATACAGAGGACTTCGCCATAACAAAAAGAAAAAAAAAAAAAAAAAAAGGCACAAAAGGAAGAAAGAAAGGGAAATGCGGTAAGAACGATCAACACCTACCTCTAGAATCCTTCGATTCTAAAGAAGAAGCAGCACTAGAGGTAGATCTCATAATGGCTTGGGCTGGAAAGAAAAAGAAAAGAGAGAACTCAAAGAGGGGAGAAAGGGAAAAAGGGGGATACAAAAGAGATAGAATTAAAAACTATTATAAAAGAATAAGGCTCATCTGTTTGCCCAGATGGAGATGCGCCTCCCAAAGTCTTTGTACTTAACCCCGTTTGAGGTAACATAATCCTGATGGGATTGGGAGTCTGCTCAGATTGGGGACCTTGGGACGCGGGAAGCTCGAGAGCCTCAAGATCCTAGGTAGCCTAGACACCCTGCATTGGCTGCCCAGTCTCCCCAGCAATGCCACCACTGGGGGCCTCATCTTCCATACCCTGAGATGTAGCTGCAACTATTTCCTTTTCCAAAGTCTTACCAATCGCGGGGGGAGAAACTTCCACCTAAAGAAAAAAGGGGGGGGAGGGCGCAATATGAACAACAAAAAGCATAAGTAGAGAGGTATCATAAATACACAGCACTAGAGAAATGAATAAAAGTAAACGGCAGAAGGCATAGATGAAGAAAAACCATACCACATCTTCACCAAAAGATTGGCTTCTACCTTTCATGGGCTCCGACTTACGCTTGGACTGCAGAAAAGACAACCACTCATCAGTTCAAAAAAAAAAAAACAACAAACTGTAACATAAAATAGAAAAGAAGGAAAGAGGCCTTGCCCTTCTCTTTCTCTCAACAGGGTCTCTAGGTCTTTGTTGTTTACTACGGGTACGTTCAAAGGGTCCCAAAGAACCATGGATTGAAGAACTCACAGGAACCTGGAGAAAAGAAGACTTTACCTTAGTCTTCACCCGGCTTCTTTTGACCAAAGGTTGCTCAACTTCTTTTTCCTCAGCAAGCACCAACTATTTCTAGGATTTCCTAGTCTTCTTCTTTTTGGTCTTAGGGCCAGTACCTTCTACACTCTCTTTAACTGCAGCCTTCTTCAATTTTTCTTGCTTAATTGCTCTCCCTTTACTTATGCCAATGGAAGTACCAGCACTTATAGCCTCTACTGCCCCCTTCTTAATTGGTACCCCAGCAGAAGCACCAACAATAAGGTCACATCCTAACCAGGTTTCTGGAAAATCCTGCACATAAGTCATCCAACCTCCCCTGGAAGCGTGCCATTCTGTGAAACCAGTTTTACTACTCACAGCAGTAGAAACAATGCCAGCAGTAGGTAGAGATAGACGCTTGTTGGGTGTTGGAGTAGAAGAAATGCCAGGGTTGGGGACTCTCTAAATTGTGTCAGAACCAACATAGTCAATAAAGGATTTTTGCACCCTTCTCCAATAGTCAGCATAACCACTGGAGGCAAAAACTCCTCTTTAAAAATTGGGCACTACGAACTGAGGACTCCTTCGTGACCAATAAGAGAAGGCCTGAAGTCTCATAGAAGGATCCAAGGAAGGAAGAGATGGTACTATGTCATTAACATTGGAGGGATATCTTGATCGAAACCAAATTGTCGAAGTACTCTATGTGCCGAGTAATGGGTGTACCGGAGGCCACTTGAGGAAAGCACAGGAAGCCAAGAAGGACTAATGCAAGCTAGGTAGGCTAAGCTACCCTCATCACCATGACGTAAATCGAAAGTGTTTCCTGTAGAAGTCAGAAAAGGAGATAACACAGAATCATAAACAAAACCGGGGCCAAACTCCCTGAGAGAACACCAATACAAATGACTTGCTTGATCAAATAGTTCAACCAAGTTAAGGCTGCCACCTTTCAGACTCAGCCAATGGAAAATAATATGGTGGCTGTCAGTTGAGCTGCCATAAAGCCCTTTAACCACATCAAGGGATCCCTGAAACTTATCTTTTATAAACTTTAAATTCCTACATCTTGCTAAAGTAACCGAAGAACAATCCTATATAAATACCTGGAGAATGGCGCAATGAAGAGAAGAAGTAATCACATAACAGGAGTTAGCCTCGACTTCATCTTCATGAAGTTGATCCAATTGAGAATATACATGGCCCAAAAACATAGGGGCTAGAGGATATTGAGCACCCTGAGACAACCTAATCGCCAATGGAAAAAGAGTAGACTTAATCCCATACCCAGGGAACTCACTGAACAGAAACTTGCTAAGCCAGAATGCAAGGAACCCAGCTCGCCTAACTTCCTTATCTTTCTTGCGTGAAAGATTCATAACCCACCTACCCATCCTAGATGGTTTCCCACTAGGAGAAGCAGTACGTCCACCAAAATGAGCAAATAACTTTTCTTACACCTTGAGATCCTCATTAGAAATATTGATATCAAAGGGGTTTTCATCCCTAAGCACCGGAAGGAGGAAATTGTTGACCACATCCTCCAGGGTGACAGTCAGTTCGTCAATAGAAAAAGAAAAAGTGTGTAGAGCAGGACACTAACAGTGTACCAAATGCTAAAGACCTTTGGCATCTCTAAAACCCTTAAGATTTCTGGAAATAGCCATTGCCTTCAGGATACCAGTACGCTCCAAGCAACCCACGAATTCCTTGTCAGAAAGTTCCTTATCCACCCAGATGGGCCAGCCCTGGATCTTTCCAGCAACAAAATCAAAAAAGATGGGGACCGCCTTTCGAAGTCCTCGCCTGATCTGGAGATCAAAAATCTCCCTAGGATCTGAGACTTGACCAAAGCATGAGTGGATGGAGGGGTCTCGCCATGGGACATTTGAGGGAAGAATAAACTAGAAGTGTACCAGGGGTCTCGTAAAGGAAAAGCAGGATGCCCAATGGCCTCATGAGACTCATCTTGTGCAGAACTAGAGGAACCTTCACCTTCAAAGGGGCTAGGAGTACGCTCCTTTCTTTTTCGAGAAGAAGAAGAATCCATTGAGACAATGGGTATCTTGAAAGTAAAGGGAATTAAGAAGAAAGCAAGAAGCAACAAGACTGATCGAAAGGAAGAGAAAAGAGACTAGGAATGGAAGATTCAAGGAGATAAAAATGTAATGTGAAACGCCTAGAATAAAGACACAAAGAGCAGTTGGAGAAGACAATATGTGGAAAGACGCACCGGTTGCCAGAAATTTAATTTAAAGAGGAAGAGCTATTAGTAGTTATTAATGGGAGTTATGGGAAACGTAAAAGTAGGTGGTGGAAGTTTTTCTACTTCATAACTCAACTGTCACGTCCCATGTAAAAAGGAGGAGTTACAAGAGAAAGAAGCAAAAAGAAAAGGGGGCCAGGATACCAAAGACCGAAAATAAAAGATCAAGATCCCCGGAGAAGGATCAAAATGGAAGAATTCTGCAGAAACTCAACTACTCATGCATGGGCTGCAGGCAACCCATGAGCTTGGGGGGCTAAATGTTGAGGTTCAAAATTGATCACAGTCTAAGGCCCAAAGAAACAGTACATTGGGCTAAATTCAAGAAAAATGAAGCTAGAGAAAATAAGAAAAGGGGTCTCGGCTCACGTAATGAAGAAAAGAGAAAAGAAAGAAAGAAGAAAATGGTGAGAGGTCCAAAGAATTGGGATCCAAAGACCCATGGAAGAACAGGACTTAAAATACATGAAGTAAGGGAGAGGCCCAACCGGCCAGGATTAATAAACCAAAAGGAGTCCAATAAGAAGAGCTGGGCCGGGATCCCCGAAGTCATCAGAGTTCGAGGATCCCTGGGATGCGCAAAGTAAGATTGAAGCAGATTCAAAAGAGGGATAAAAGACAAAGAGTATGCGGGTCTCATGCATCCAGACATACAGTGGGATAAAATAGTACGAATCAAAACGTAAGAGATGTGCCTTAAGGAACCAACAATGAGAAAACCATAAAAGAATAGGTAACTAGAAGGAGCTTTCAACTCGACAGTAAAGATTCCAACTATTTGGGGAAAATGATAAAGATTGAGTGCAACCAAAAGTTGGAAAGGTGGAAGAAAGGGCCAAATAGTTGAAGATCAGCGAATGAAGGGGACCTGGAAATGGAAAACCAGCTATGGGCTTTCCGCTTAATCGCACCAAAAGTAAGAAGTTATGAGAAAAAAAGGAAACGAACAGCCCTTGAGCAAACTGGCATAACACGAACTCTGAGGGGCAAAAGGAAGAAATCACTGGTACCCCGGAACCCTAGAGCTGCATTATAAAAGGAGGGGGGAATCCATGCTGAGAGGCATTCGGATTTCGATTCATTTTTTATTAGATTATTCAAGCACTCATCGCCATTTTCTGAATTCCCAGAAAAGATATAGAGCCATAGAAAGAACTTTGTAAAGTTCAAGAAAAACAAAGGAATCGCTCCTGGTATCCTAGAGACAGCCATTATAGCACATGCTCGGATTCAAAAAATTCAAACTTTGCAAGTCTTGGAAGCTTGAATAGCTATCAAATTCTGTAATTTTTGAACTTAGTTGAACCTTGTATCACGTCTTAGTGAGCACTGTAATCATAACTAAGGAAAATTAATAAAATGCCTCTCACCTATTCGAGGACCCCTAACTTTCTCTTATACTGTATTTTATTTGTTGTGCATTTCCTTGCTGTTGAACTGTCATTCAATACAGATATTTTCGTTTGTTAGTTTATTTGTGTTGTAGAGAGCTTGCTTTGTGCACCACTTGGTTTTTAAACAGCCTTTTACTTGCAATGAACTAAGCCCAGTCCACCAAGAATAATTATTTGGCCCAGGATCTTTTGGCCACTGTGCTGAGAAAAAAAAGACACTCTCACAGTATCTACCTGGCTAATTAATTAGATGAAACAAATTTGATTTATAGGGGTCAAAATAGAACAAACAAGTGGTATCAGAGCAAGTTCACTCTGATTGGATTAACGTCCTAAGTGAGATCCTTAATCTCTACTGTCATAGATAATTTTAAGTGTCTTAATGCTTTTGGCTGTGAATATTTGAATAAAAAGGACAATTTTGCTTCTATTGATCTTATTGATGCATGTGAAACTCTCAGTAGGGAATTAACTAAGTCTATGAAAATTGCCAAGAAATTCAAGGAAGATTAAAATTGGCTAATCTTGAAAAAGAGGAAACGATTGTGGGACTAGATGAATCTAATAAAAAAAAATGAATTTTTAAGAAACCAACTTTTCTCTTAAGATGAAAAGTTTGGAATAAAAGTTAGATGAGTCTGAAGCTAGACTTGAAAATTTGTCTAATATCAAACTTGCTGTTGATAATAGATCTGTTTCTGTTTTTGTTTTTGTTCCTCTTAAGTTTAAAGACAATGTTTATATTCCTCCTTTTAAGAGGAATCATAAAGGAAATTCTTATTTTGTGAGGTTAGACAAAGATAAAAGTTTTGATGTAGATGCTAAAGTTTCTAAACCTATGTCTAAACCTACTAGTAAATTGTAGAAGAAATTTGTTTTTGTGCCTACCTATTGTTTTTGTGCCTAACTGTTATCTTTGTGGTGTTATTGGTCATATTAGATCAAATTGTTCTTTGTTGAGGAAAAAACCAAAATCTAAGACTAGATTTGCTGTTAGAAATACCGATGTTCCTAAATTTATCCCTGCTTGTCACTTTTGTGGTGTTTCCAGTCACATTCGTCTTAACTGTCATATATTGAAATTTGAGCATTTCATGTTTTAGTCTAGGATATGTGATGATATATCTCTCGCTACAAGTTCTGATGAATTGTTTCATATGCTTTTGAAAAATTTAAGATTGTTGGTTTGTGAAAGTAAATTGCAGGATTTTAGTCTCTTTTAGAAGAAGTTTGTAATCCCTCAAATGCGCTCTGTTTCTCATGGTTTTTCACCTACAAAGCCAAAGACTCATGCTGTATGGATGAAAAAAGATTCACTAAGGTGAGTGATGTTTACTTGTCCATGATTTAATTTTTTTCAATTATTTGTGGACATGTTTTCTTTCAATTTTTGATTGTTTTATTTTCTTAGGTTGTTTTAATTATTAAAAAAAAAATCCAAAAACATTGGAAGTTTTTAAAAAGACAAAAATATTTTATTTTGTGTCTAGTTTTATTTTTCTTGAGGATTACTTGAATTATGATATTGCTCTCTTAATTTAGAAAATGATTGATATTGTGGAGAAATATAGAAAGTGCGTGTTACATAACTGTCTGCATAAGCTATTTTTGATTTTGTATGAGTATGTACTAGTTTGTACATGTATTTATGGGTTAATTAAGAAATTGATATTTCTTATTTGTGTACCCTCTATAGCTTAGTTGAGCACTGTCATGCATTACTTTTGCATTTGTTCATTTAGCATAATGTGTGCATTTTGTTTTTGGTCATAAAACTTTTTGAAAAACACGAAAAGTTTGTTTGTTTGTTTGTTTGTTTGTTTTTGTGTGTGTGTGTGTGTGTGTTTGCACACCACCAAGTGTGTAATTAAGGTTGGATAATGAAATTTGCATTTCATGACTGTGTACCTTGTTTAGCTTTGATGAGTTATTTTCTACATTTTGCTAATTTGAGCTATATAGTACTTAATTGTGTGAGTTGTTTATATTTCTTAAACAAATGATTTTGTTTTTGATGTCACATGTTTTGATCGTAAGAACTAAAAAATCTTAAGAGAAAGACATAAATAATCATTTCACTACTGCTACTCATCAATAATGAATACCTATATGCAAATCATAAAAGAAATGCTCAAGGGTGGGATGATTACCATGTTACTGTAATTTAGGAGTTGTGATAATTTCGTTGAGCACGATTGTCCTTTGTTGCCTGGACAATGGACATTTGGTCAAATTCTCCAAAGTAACATTTTCACCCTCTTCTTTATTCTAAGCTTGCATGGTTTTTTGCCCCAAAACATATTTTGTTTGTATTAACCCTGTGTTCTTGGCTCACTTTTCGAGTAGATTTGTTTGAGAATCTTCATTTGAGTCCATTCAAATAAGCATTGATGGTTAGCGATTAAAGGGATCGTTACTCCACAAATTCTGTTGATGCATCTTTCTTTTTCTTTCTTTTTTCTTTTTTTATTTCCTCTAAAAACCAACACGAACAAAGGCCAGTTATTTCAGGTCTACTATTTTTATTTGTATCTTTATTATTTTCTCTCAAGATCCCTGTCCATGTATTTTTTATGAGTACATTAAAGGAGTGGAATTAGGAGCAAAGAGTGAGTCTGTTTTTGTTTTTTTGTTTTTTTTTTTTTAAATGAACATAAAGCGGTACAGAAAATGTGAGAAAGCTTCAAAGCTCAGAGAGAAAATGGAAAACAAAATAGAGATGAATTTGGGAGAGAAAGATTTGAGTAAGAAATTCAGATTGAATTACCGAGCTTAAGCAACAGATTATACAAGGAGACTCTTTATGGAGAGCTCTATAAATGAACACATTGAACACATGGGGTTCCACCTCTAACAAACTCTAACAGACTAAATCTAACAAACTCTATAAATATCTCAGCTGGTACAACAAGAAATATTTAACAGAAAATATCTGATCTAACACTAGAAGAAGCAGAGCTGTGGAAGGAGATGCAGAGCTATGGAAGATATACAGCGTCGTGTCACTTAATAAATTCAATTGTAGCAAAACGACATCGTCTTGAGCAAATATATCGTCACGTCTCACTTAACCAGACAATGTCGTTTTCATTTAAATAAAATGACATTGTCAGGAAGTTACCATTAGCTTTTGAAATGAACTTTATCTCTTCTACTTTCATCCCCCCTCAAAGTCATGGGGGCCGAGAGGCTACATGATTTTGGATCGGATGAACTAGAAGCGAGCAATAGGAAGGTTCTTAGTAAAAGCATTAGCCAGCTGATCATCAGTGGCAATGTATTTGACAAGAAGATCACGACGAAGAACGCGCTCTCGAATGAAATGGTAATTTACTTCAATGTGTTTTGTTTTGGCATGGAAAACGGGATTGGAAGCAATAGCCAAGGCTGAGACATGGTCACACCAAAGCTTTAGGAGGTGTTCGAAAGAAAAATGCCCAAATCTTTCAAAAGTTGACGAAGCCAACACAATTCAGCAGCGCGGTGGAGGCCAACGCTCAATATTTAGATTCTGTGGAAGAACGTGAGACTGTAAGTTGCTTTTTAACACTCCAAGTAATAAGACCGTAACCCTACTAGACCAAGAAACATATATATATATATATATAATGTTATTGCCAAACATTCAATTAACATAAATAATTATATTTCATAAACTTACCATACAATAATTTGCAGTTTCAAAAATCGAATTTATTTCCCACAATTTCACAAATCAGATATTCCACAAAAAAAAAAAAAAAAAAAATTTTAAAATTTTCCACAATTTCACATTTTTTTAAACGGTCAGCTTCAAACAGCTGTTCAAAATGGACTGTTAAACTGATCAATGAAATGAGGCACAAAATTTGACAATTTCGTAAATCTGTTTTGTTAAAAAAACATCTTTTCATTTTTATTACTCCACAACAATCGGATTTCGGTATTGAATCTCTTGCTTTAAATTGAAGACGGATTCGCATATTCGAGCTAAGTTGACTGGTTTAAGATTTGGGCAGTTGGACAAATTTCCAAGCTTAGAAAAAGAATAGATAATTTTTTGATGTGACATTTTTATTTTTTAACTTTATGAACGCGTTAGCTAGCGGCACGTAGAAAACAAGAATAGAAGAAATTGAAATAACATACACACATATATAATATAATTGGGGATTATATGTATATATATCTATCTCTCTTTCATATGGAAAGCGATGCTTAGAAATCATTATCGCACTATAAAAGAGAACAATTCCAAACAATTTCTTTTCCCTTGTAATAATAATAATGAAATGATATTTTTCATACCGACACATATAACTGGAAAGTGTAAAACAACTTTTGGATTGCACCAACAAATGAATTTGTTAATAAAAAAGAGTGAACGAGAGGCAGAAGAGAAGAGCATCTAATTATTTATACAAAACAATTCCTCAACAAACAACAAAATACAACCATGTTCCAAGCATTACAAAATTGATGATGATACCCATTAAATCAAAATCTCCAAATGTGTTAGTCATTAGTTTCGGAAGTGTGGTGGTTCAAGTATCGGAGAAGAAGTTGGAGGAGTGGTGGCGAAGAAAAAGATCATAAGGAGACCATAAAGTATCCAAAGGACAAGGTCGGTTATTATCAAGTCTAAGCCATGGCTTACCTTTGCCACTCCAATGCAAAAGACTGACGGGACCAGGATGAAGATTTCTACATAGCCCTTCCAAATTATCCCCTCCAAGTCCATGCTGGTTCCACCTGTGCTCAACACCTTCCACGTCACCAGCGAAAACCAAGAGAAAAGGAGGCAATGAACCGAGCTCATATATCCTATACCTCTTTTGAATTCTCATCCAATATTCCAATCTTTGCGTGAATTTCCCTTCCCTCCATTTCCATATATCTATCACCATCACCCCCGTGTTAAAATAGCACGCCTTCCTCCCCTTTAACGACGCCGCCAATACCGGCCTTGACCAAAACTCTTGGGTGAAGTAGTGGCTGAAATTCGCGTGACAATACTCTGGCGCTCCCACCACGTGCTTACCTAAACAAACAAACATATAATAATAATAATAATATCACAATTATAATCTCTCTCTCTCTCATCGTTACCTAAATTGATGTTCCAGAGCTTAGCCACGTCATCTACGACGATGAGATCGGAATCGAAGTAGATGATTCGGCGAACGGCGGAGGGAACCAGATCCGCTAGGTAGATCCGGGCGTAGTTGAGAGGTTGATCGAGGGCGCGTCGAATGGAGTAGGAGATCTTGCCTTTGACTAAGTTGGAGTCGAAGAGGTAGAGGTGGAAACTCAGGTACGGAAACGTTGAAGTGATGACGTGGCGGAGGTTGTTGTTGTGGCTGTACAGGCGAGAGGCGATGAAGTGGAAGACGATGTTTTCCGGACAGGAGGCGTGTTGGAGGACGGAGAATACTCCGGCGACGGAGCCACGAAGGTAAGTCTCGTCTAGCGTCATCGCGATGTGGATCATCGACGGGTTGTCCAGCGAGGACCGCACTATTCGAGGACATTCTTTTCCGTTTCGAAATGCAGGTGCTTCTCTGAAAGCCGGGAGGTCTCCGGCAGATATGGCGGTGGCGGTGAGAAAGAGTAGTAGAAGAAAGAGCAGCGGCATGGTTGAATTTGATGATGAACAAGTGTGAGATTTTTGAGCATGTGAGAGTGAGAGTGAGAGAGAGAAAAAAAAAGAAAAGAAAAGGGATTTTAAATTTTAAGAGGAGGAGAGCAGAGGAGTGGATAAGAGCTGTATATTTTATTTTTAGTGGAAGAGAGCTGGAAAAGGGAAAAGGAAAAAAAGGGTAGTTTTGGTATTTTAATTGTTTTCGGTGGTGACCGTCACCGTGTGGGTATGTATAAAGGAAAATAAAATAAAAATACTCTATAATTTTATATTGGAGGGGGTTAAGTAAAACTAAAAACTAAAAACAGGCTGGAAAGACGGACGTGATCGTGTGGTGCTGCTGTAATTTTTGCTACCGTACACTGTCACCTCGTACGTTTTGTCCTCTTCTTGCTCAGTTATTTGTACTTTATTATGGATGGTTTGGTTATTACCTACACCTACGCAATACACAAGGATAAAAATTATTTAATACTATTTATTTTTTAAGAACTCAAATGATAAAGCTAAGAACGGTTCATTCCTAACTAATAGTTACAAATAAAATCTTCCACAATAAGCATACATTAGACATCCTTCCTCTCTCAAATAACATTAGTATTTAGTTTATTACGAGAGCACAAAAATTTTGGAACAAGGAACTAATCAGACTACACAATATTATGAAAAATTCAAAGGCTGACATTAATTACCATAAGATCGTATTATTTTTCGCTAAAGAAACAAAAAACTTGTTTTTTAAAGAGAAAAGAAATTTAATATCTTTAAGTTTCTGCCCTCTATTTTAATGTTCACTTTAACTTCTGAAATGATCACTCCAATAAAAACAATCTTAGTATCTTACTAATTGTCATCTCTTGTCTAGTCAGTTACATGTTTTGGTTCTCTTGTTTTGAATTTGAAAGCTATCTTAGACATTTACATCTAGCATTGTCATCTAATAATTATAGTTCTATCCCTTTGAAGTATGTAAAAAGAAGGTGAGCTTGTTATTTCTTTCGAATATAATGCTTTTCTAGGTACATTCAAAAATATCTACAAATCAGAAGATTCTAATAGCTTACAACCCAAAATTAATTAACCACACCTCCATTATATGGTTAGGCTAAAAATAATTATGATTTGGATAATGTCTCCATGATCAGTCTAGGATGAAAAAAGCAACACCATCGCATTAAGGATGTGGGATTTCCGATGTCTCACCTTCAATTTGGTTTTTGTCGCGGGGCAGTGGAAGCAAATCAATAGTTTAGCACAATCCCTATGATAAAGAAATCCAACACAAATTATAACTCTTTTTTTTTTTTTTTTTGGTAGAACAGATTGTATATAATAGATATAAACTATATGGTTGTTACCTCTACATTACCAATTATAGAAATACAAAGAGTAGTACAACCCCAACAACCGTTATGATTTTAATCAACAATATTGTACACTAACGCATCAAGCATAAACTATCAATATGATTGGTTAGTAATAGGAAAAGAAGAAAACCTAAAAACTGAACATTTCCTAGCTTTGTTCGGTGTATGCTACATTAAATTAAGGTAGTGTTGAGGTCAAAAAAATCATAACACCAAGGCCCCAAAAAATTGCACAATGGGCCAACTCCATAGAAAGTAATATCAAAGTGGTTGAGCTTACCGCAAGGGAAAAGGATGGTAAGCCCAAAAGATCTAAAGCCTAGAACCCATAAAAGGATAGGCCTTAGAAACAAGCGAAGGGAAGAAAAGAAATAGGCCTAGACTGCCAAGATTAGAAAATCCAAAGAAATCCAGTAGAAAGAACTGGCCCGGGATGCCCAGAAGCTGCCACGGGGCTCGGGATCCTCGGAGCGTGCAACACAACTAGGATGAGATTGAGAAAGTTCAAAAGAGCACCAAGAAGCACAAGAAACGAAGGACAGATACATCCTTCTCAACAGCCCAATGTTGCAGAAGGGGATCAGAAAGCTTGGGACTAACAATTTATGAACAAAGGGGTTGTACCTTGGGGAACCTAGAAGGAAGAACCACAAATGGAAGTAATTGGGAAAACTTTCGATCTAGCAGAGAAGGAATTAGCTCGCTCAAGAAAAAATGACAAAAAGAAAAGGTAGCCAAAAAGATGAATCTAAAAAGGCAAGGTGTAAAAGTCTTAAAGGAAGAGAGATTAAGAAGTCGGCCCTCTAAGAACACCTCAGAATAGAATGTAAAGTTGTTATGTACAAATATGTATTTTGTTGGCTTTTATTCCATGCCAAATTTGATTGTAATCATTATCAATCGTTTATACCCTGTATCTATTGTGGGATTCGTTGTAAGGGATATGTGATAGAGAGAGAGTGTGAAGACTCAAGCATTTGAAGGTTGAAGAATTCTCGTGTGTATGTCGCGACCTAGCTTCCCGTGAAATGAATCATGTGCCATGCACATGCTGGAATGCGAAGAGTCAGGTCAGGTGGAGACAACTGTGTCTCGTGAGTATCTTGTGGGTAACGCCTTCCCGCGAGACACCCGCGAGGCAATCTATTCTGCCAGCCTGTACTGATTGACTCACACTTTCTGTACCTATCCTATATATATCCTCATTACCCACAAATGTTGAGGAATGTTTCAGAGAGAAAACCCTAGCCAAACACATTGAGAATTAGAGATTGTCATCCCTACCTTTCTCTATACACTTGCTTGTGGTATCTCCTCAAACCTTCCCTCTCCATTTCCACACCATTGAGAGGTTGATAGCCCAAACACTTAATACACCCTTTGAGAGTGTTGTGTGGCGTTTTGGTGCTGCTGGGAAGCATTGAAAGAATCCTGGAATGGCAGATGCAACATGGAGCTTGTTGTGAGATCCGGGGTGCTAGACAAGACACGGTTTCGAGAAGCCTTGTTGGAGTAGGAGCTTAAAGGGCTTAGGTGCATCAGGTAGATTAGGCTTGGAGGGTCTCTTGCTAACCCATGTATCCCAACTGATTGTCTAGTGGATCGATTTCCGCTTGGAGGGCGGCGAAAAGGTTTTTCGCCGAGTTCTTCGGTTTCCTCTTCGAAAACACATCTCGGTATTTTATGTGTTTGCATCCTTTTTCTCTACTCTTTTATATTCCATTATACTGCTGTGTTGCTTAGTTTATGGATTAGAGTAGCTTATTTATTCATCCGCTCGCATTTACACTTTTCCGCACTTTGTAGTAAGTTAGTGTAAAATCTATCGAGTCATAACTTTAATTTGGGGGGGGGGTCTAAATAGCTCTTGTGTTTTCAACACATTTTTGAGCTTTCAATTGGTATTAGAGTGGGTACACTCGCTGTGGTTTAAATACTTGAGTGTGATCCTTGACCCTATTTGAGATGGACCGGTCTCAATCGCTCAATGTTCCACCATTTTTTGATAGGAACAATTATGCTTTCTGGAAAGTCAGAATGAGAGCATTTTTATGCTCTATGGATGATACTGTTTGGGATGCGGTTGAGACTGGTTGGACTAAGCCGATAGATCCTAAGTCCACTTGGGATAAGGCAGCTTTCATAGTAGCTAATGCTAACAGTAAAGCGTTAGATGCTATTTTTTGTGGTGTGTCTCCTGATGAATTCCACAGGATCTCTCATATGACGGTAGTCAAGGAAGCTTGGGAGATTTTGAAGACGACATATGAGGGTACGAAGAAAGTTAAGGACACAAAGTTTTAGATTCTTACCACAAAATTTGAAGAGCTCAAGATGGGGGATGATGAACTATTTGATTCATTCTATGGAAAGCTCAATGAAATTGTAATTGCTAAACTCAATCTTAGGGAGAAGATTAAAGATACTAAGGTAGTGAGAAAAATTTTGAGGTTCTTACTGGAGAGCTTTCGGGCAAAAGTCACAGCCATAGAGGAAAGCAAGGATTTGGATGAAATTAAGATCTAAGAGCTCATTGGATCACTTCAAACGTATGAGCTTGGACTACCTTCCCACAAGACGAGTAAATCGCTTGCTCTTAAAACCATCACCGAAAGAATGGATGATCCTTCTGAAGAAGATGGAGTGGAGAAGGAAGCAGTATATCTTGCAAAAAACTTCCGAAAATTCCTGAAGATGAAGAACAGTGGAAAACCATTCAACAGAGGGAAATTTTCATCTTCAAGAGGTGATAGGAAAGAGTTTACGAGGAAAGAAGGGAAGGATTCTCAGCCTTCTTTAGACATTATGTGCTATGAGTGCAATAACCATAGACATCTAAAGAAGGAGTGTCCAAATTTTCTAAAGGGAAAAGGCAAGGCTTATGCCATGACGCTCAGTGATATAGAATCTTCTTATTCTGACTCAGAAGAAAGTTGTGACGAAGAGGGAAACTACTCCGCCTTCATGACCATTGCTCATGCGAAGTCATCAAATGATTTGGGTGCACTTGTAAAGAAGCTTGGTGAGCATTCTGATTCAGAGTCTATTGAGATTGTGGAAGAATCAGATGCTAAAGAGGAAGAGAATACAACTAATCTTTAAGAAAATTACTCTTTACTACTTGAGAAGTCGGGAGAGTATTCAAGAGTAGCCAAGGCAGCTGTAAGGAAAATGAAGAAAGCTGAGGAAGATTACAGAAGTCTCTTGATCAGATATAAAGAGGCTAAGTGTGAGATTGAGACACTAAATAGCGAGCTGTCTGAAGCGTATACGAAGGTGAGATTTCTTGAGCAAAAGGTTGTGCAAGCTCATGCTAAGATAGAGAGAGTCTCCTCTCAAAAGTTAGAAGATATTATATCATCTCAAAAACCTTCTTCAGACAAGTCCAGGCTGGGATACAACGGAAGAAGCTACTCATCAGCCAAAGTCACCAAAGAAGTAAAGTTTGTGAAGGCAAACGAGATGGTTGATGAAGAGCCCATTCTTGAGAAAGTTGAGGATGTAAAGAAGAAGAATGTGGTTGAGCATCGAATGGTAAATAAACCCCGAAATCAATCTATGGTTAAATATGAAACCAGAGGAAGATCTCTCCCAAGATCACAACAGGGTCCTAAAACGGATTATGTGTGTCATTATTGTGGACTGCAAGGACATACCAGACCCAATTGTCAAAAGTTGAGATTAGACAACAATGCAAGCGCACCTCGGTCACGAGGAAGGAGAAATGACATGAGGTCTTGGGGTGGTAAGCGAACAAGAAGTCAAAATTATGATCCCGATATGACGGATACGATGAAGATAATCGGTGCCTTCACTACTTGCTTGGAGAGTTTCATCGGAAGGTTTGAAAGTCCAAACTCTCGTACCCAATCTGTCAAGGATATCACTCCAAACGCACGTGACGTGTGGGTGAAGAGAGGTACTCATGCATAAGTATTATAATATGTCCATGCATAAATTCTTTCAATGTTTAGGGACATTTACTATTGCATCATTTCATGCATTGCTTTCTTTTTGCTGCTGTTCTTTTATTTGTTTTGGTTTGTACCAGTTATTTTCTTGTTGATCTTACTTTTCTTGTTTTGTTTTGGGTGTATTCAAAAAAAAAAAAAAAAAATCAAAAACCCATAAAAATTGAAAAATCTCAAAAGTTTGATCACTTGTTTTGTGTATGTCATATGTGAGTTTGGCCTAGTACCTTCATACTTATGGCGTAGTACATTTACGATCTTGGCTTGTCATGTATGCATTCATTTATTTGTGGGAGATATCTTGAACACTATGTGTGACTGTTGTAAATAGATCTTCAAGCTTGTCATGAATGATTGATCAATAGTCTTATTGGTCTTGATTCTTGCATAGACTTGTGTCTATATCTCTTCCCACTTTATTTTTATGTTTTGCAAAAAGAGATCACCAAATGTAAATCTCCAAAATGAAAAGAGATATTGAGCTGCAAAAGCCTGTCACACACACTAGTATTCAACTAGGAAAAAGGGAGAGCGACTCTTCTTAATGTTTCTTTATGGTGCTCAAAAAGCCAAAGGCTAATCATTAATGTTGAAATATCATAAATTTCAAGCACCAATCTCAAAATGAGATGTTCTTGTCCAAACAAAATAAATTGAACCAATTGTTTTGCCTTATGCAGAAGCCAAATGAAAAGCTTCTAAGTTTTGTATTCAATGTGTGGGAGGTCATATATACTCATTTCTATAATGGAGATAGTCCACTTGATTTTGAATCAGTTGTGTATGATTCGATTGAATTGATCATTGAAGCTTCGCTCTGGTCTATAGACTATTCCACATTTGATTCTCACACACAACACACAAGACTTTGATTGAATCAATGCTTATCTCATTTGTGTGATTGTATATGTTCAAATGTGATGTGTATGCTCAAGAACTGGTTGATCAAACCCAAAAGGATTTTTTAGTGCTTTATTTGTTTTTGGAAGTGATTTTATACTTTCGTGTCTTTTGATTTTGTTCAAAATGCTTTTGTGTGTTTTCCTTCAAAAAACTGGTTCAGGGGTTGTTTCGCGAGAAGCTCGCGACTTAGAGCTTCCCGCGAAAAGGGCTTGAGGGGAATAATTTTTCAATCATGTCACATAGAAACTCTTGCGACTGTATCATGACTGTCTCGTGACCAACAGCTTCTCGCGAAATGCTGTTTGGCCAAAAATTGGATTTTTTTCAAAATTCAGACAGAAGGTATTGCGACTGTTTCGTGGCTTACAGCTTCTCGTGAAAGCTTTTGTGCTTCAGTGGCCATTTTCGCGGCTGTATCACGACTGTGTCGCTACTCTCTAACCCGCGAAAAACGCGTGTTTTCAATTTTATATTGCTGATGTGACAGTTTTTCAAATCAAAACCTCTTCCCTCTCTCAAACTCTTTCAAACCCTTTTCTTCCAAAATTACTATTCCATTCAAACCCTTTCAATCCAAGCATCTTTTCTGCATTGTCAACTTCAAGGTATGTCTTCTAAATCATTTTCCTTCAAGTTTCTCTTAGTTTATACAGTATTTTCATTAGGGTTTCAACAATTTGGAGATTTTCGAAAATTTGAATGTGTTTCTAAATTGGGTGAAAATTTTTCAAATTCTTTGTTTGGGCTGTGTCCCTTTTGTTTTCTGTGTATCTGTGTTGGCCCCTTGTGGCATTTTAACTTGTATTGAGGGTATTTTTTCTCATGTTCATGCATTGTTCATGCTTAGAGTTCATATGGGCATGTTAGGTGTTTGATAAAATGTCCGAGTGACATTTTTGTGCTTTATTTAATTCATGTGACTTTCAATTTATGAATTTCCATATGTTTAACTTTACTTCACTTGTTTTGGTCTTTGTTCATGTGTTTCCTACACTTTGCTCATGATGCACTCACTAGGCACACACCTAGGCACTTTCTAGACTCACCTCCATGCATCTCATGTTGCACACACATGCATCAGCATATGCACACAGATGCACACACATGCACACACATGCACAGTTACTTACTTTCATGCACTGTGCTTATTTTTCTCTTGTTTTATATATTGTTGCATATTCCATGAGTTGGTTATGATCTGCTTTAGGATTTTTTTCATGTGCTTTGGGATTAACTTGAATCTAATCAAGTGTTTTTGTTTGTGTGTTCTGCTTTGGTGTTTGTGCACTTGTTTCCTTTCTGCTTTGTGAAATTGTGTAGATGTCTCCCATCAAGCATGCAGCCAAGAAGAAACCAACCTCAAAGCGTACACACACTGATTCTGATCATTTCAAGTTCGCAGAAGCAGATATGAAGTACAATGACTGCTATAAGGACAAGACGATCATCATGGAGAGAGTGGTTCAGTTAGAAACTCTTGAGGACACTTTCATCGCTGACGTGTTCAAAGATAGAATCTGGACCAAGCTGCTGAACCCAACAGGGGTTGTTTATTCAGAGATAATCAGGGAGTTCTTCTCAAATGCCACAGTTAACGGAGATTGTATTAAGTGCTGGGTAAGACACAAGGAATTTGTGATTACAAGAGAGATCATCCAAGACTTTTTGGAAGTTCGTCCTCTATCTCAGCCAATCACAGTTGCATATGAGGACAAATTGGGCTCTATTGCTGAGATGATTACAGCTCTTGGTGGTGAATCGAAGAAATCATCCATGAACACCATCAAGTTTTCTCCAGAAATGAGGACACTAAGTTATGTGATGATTCATAATCTGTATCTGGTCACCATTCTCACCACTCTATCTGCTCCGAGAATAAGATTCCTGTATGATCTCTTTACACATAAGGAGATTGACATTTATGGCCATATCATGCATGTCCTGAAGAAGAGCATCACAAAGCAGAATTCACAAATTGTGATGTCGTTCCCCTCCTTGATTATGGGATTGATTGCCAACGCAAAGCTTAAGCTACCCAGTGGCCTCACAGTTGTTTAGAGGGACTATCCTATTGGTGGTCATACACTGACTAGGAGCACTGCACACATCAAGGACTCCAAAATTGGTGTGCATACCATCCCACAGACTCGTGTTGAGCAAGATGAGGGTGGAGATATAGAGGAGGAGATTGATAGGTTCACCTCGACTCTAGAGCCAACTGCACAGCCATCATCTTCAGCTCCACCACAAGGCTTGAGCAAACTTGATCTATTACTAGCTAAAATGGATCAAATGTCTACAATGCTGGATTCTCATGTACAACACACCGCGAACCAGTTTGCATATCTTTAAGGATAGATCACCGTGCTATCATCACAGATACCAGACTTGTCTATGAAGTAAGGCTCGGATTCAGAGTCAGATCAGTTCTAGCCCTTTGGCCATTCCGGTTAAAAAGGGGGAGAAAATTTTGAAGGGGAGCTGGAGAAGAGCTTGCACAGCAATAGGGGGAGCATAGCTTAGAAACATAGTAACATTGGTTATTGGTCTTACAGACAGTTTAATTTAGTTTATTTTAGTTTTTATAATTGTTTTATGGTTGTTGGTTTAAAGCTTTGATACTTTGTTTTTATTTCAGTATAATTTTAGTAGTTCTTTTGTGTTATTTTCTTTACTTTGTAGCATGTCTTGTTTGTGCCCATGTTGCTTTTGTAAGCTTTTAGTGTTTGTTTAAGTGCATGCTTATAAGCTGTCATGGTTTGTGCCATGCATATGTAGTGCCTAGCTTATGCAGCTTTTTTTTTTGCTTGTGTACTTGATGTTTAATGTCATACATTTTATTTCAGTACAACACTCTTGTGATTGTGTAGGATTGTTCTTAGATGCAAATACTTCGTGTATTTTGCATTGGTTGAGTGTTGGATTTGCAAATGATACTCTTCAAATGAGCTTATCGTTTTGCATGTCTGGATGTTCATTCCTTGTGTGAATGAGCACAGTGATCGCTTTTGTATAGTGATTGCTTGTTTGATCTTGCTATGATCTAGTGTTTCTACTTCATTTTGCTTGATCATGCTATTATTGCTCCATATGATTTTCAAGTTTTTTTTTTTTTTTTTTTTTTTTTTTTTTTTTTTTGCATACAATGATGTTAGTGTGTTGTTGTGTTTCAGGAGATACTTGTTCATATGTTTCAAGAGCTTATCAGAATCTAGAATTAGGTGTGAGTGAGTTTTACCTTTGTTCCCAAACTCACGTTTAAGTCTAGAGTCTGCTTTAGGGTTTTGTCATGGAATAGTCAAAGGGGGAGATTGTAAAGTTGTTATTTACAACTATGTATTTTGTTGGCTTTTATTTTGTGCTAAATTTGATTGTAATTATTATCAATCATTTATACCCTGTATTTATTGTGGGATTTGTTGTAAGGGATGTGTGATAGAGAGAGAGTGTGAAGACTCAAGCATTTGAAGGTTGAAGAATTCTCGCAGGTATGTCATGACCTAGCTTCCCACAAAATGAATCATGTGCCATGCACATGCTAGAATGCGAAGAGTCAGGCCTGGTGGAGACAGTTGTGTCTCGCGAGTATCTTGCGAGTAAGGCCTTCCCGTGAGACACCCGCGAGGTAATCTGTTCTGCTAGTCTGTACTGATTGATTCACACTTTCTGTACCTATCCTATATATACCCTCATTACCCACAAATGTTGAGGAATGCTTCAAAGAGAAAACCCTAGCCAAACACATTGAGAATTAGAGATTGTCATCCCCACCTTTCTCTATACACTTGCTTGTGGTATCTCTTCAACCCTTCCCTCTCCATTTCCATACTATTGAGAGGTTGATAGCCCAAACACTAACCACACCCTTTGAGAGTATTGTGTGACGTTTTGGTGCTGCTGGGAAGCATTGGAAGAAGCCTGGAATGACAAATGCAATATGGAGCTTGTTGCGGGATCCAGGGTGCTAGACAAGACACGGTTCCGAGAAGCCTTGTTGGAGTAGGAGCTTGGAGGGCTTAGGTGCATCAGGTAGATTAGGCTTGGAAGGTCTCTTACTAACCCATGTATCCCAACTGATTGTCTAGTGGATCGATTTTCGCCTGGAGGGCGGCGAAGAGGTTTTTCGCTGAGTTCTTCAGTTTCCTCTTCGAAAACACGTCTCAGTGTTTTCTGTGTTTGTATCCTTCTTTTCTACTCTTTTATATTCCATTATACTGTTGTGTTGCTTAGTTTATGGATTAAAGTAGCTTATTTGTTCATCCGCTCGCATTTACACTTTTCCGCACTTTGTAGTAAGTTAGTGTAAAATCTATCAAGCCGTAACTTTAATTGGGGGGGTCTAAATAGCTCTTGTGTTTTCAACACATTTTTGAGCTTTCATAGAAAGTCAGCAAGAAGTTTTTAAGGAAACGACACAAAAAGAAGAAAACAATGAGAAGCAAGGAAAGTACCAGTCATCAAAATGGCTGGCATTGTGTAGGCTCTGGTACCTAGGGAAACAGGGGAGGGGAATCAGTCGTACCCTATAACCCTAGAATAACACTATAAAAGGGAGAAGCAGCCAAACATTCTAGGCATGCAGAAATAGTGAAATCATGATAGAATCACTGAGAAAATTCTTTCAAAACTCAAAGAAAGTAGGGAAATATCGCTCGGTATCCCAAAAATAGCCATTATAGAACATACTTGGATTCAAAGGGATTCAAACTTTGCAAGTTTTAGAGGCTTAGATAGCCATCTAAGTCTATAATTTTTGAGCTTATTTGGACCTTGTAACACATCTCAGTGAGCACATTGTAATCCATAATTAAGGAAAATAATGAAATATTTCATATTGATTTGAAGATCCCTAACAATTATTTTGCGTGTTTCTTTATTACATTGTCTTCCTTTTCTCTGCATGTTTGAGAAAGAGCACGCCCAAAAGAGTGAGAATAGATACGCAAGTGCGTTGGCTGCGTTGGGCTCACTAATAGCCTTAGAAGGAAGTAGCACCACAGTGGAAGTCAAGACGTGAAAGGAGTTTATAATTGAAATACTCAAAGAAAAATTCCTTGAAAGGGAGGCATGTGGAAAAGATTGGAGGGCTTCCATCAAGGAAGCTCTATTAAAGGAAGATGTGGTGAAACTAAAGAAGGGAGAGCTCTACTCTAGAATGCTAGGAGGAATTCTGTAGAGATGTGTGGGACACGAAAAGGCCTAAAGAAAAGTAGAAGTGCACAGTAGGACTTGTGGGTTCTGTAAAGAAGTTAGTTTGTATCAAAGGTTGCAAAGAGCAAGTTTTTATTAGCTGAACATGAATAGGGAAGCAGATCAGATCCAGAGCCAGTGTGAGGCTTGTCGTTTGGCCATTGACTGAGAACTGAGCTATGCTGTGTTCACTATGGAGGATTGGAAAAGCCCATTTATGGGATACTTGGCGGAGGGAATCTAACTGCAGAAACATGAAGAGAGGTATAAGCTTAGAAAATTGGTAACTTGTTACCTCCTACACGAAGAATTTCTATTCAAGAAAGGGTATAATGGAGACCCACTATGATGCCTAGGGCTAGAAGAGACCAGGGAAATGCTGAAGGAAGTACACTCAAGTGAGTACAGAGAACACCAAGGAAGGAAGAAACTGTATCGGTGCATCTTGCGGATTGGCTACTATTGACCCACTATAAAGATGGACGTAACAGAGTTTGTGAAGAAGTGTCGCGGCTGCTAGGTGCAAACCAATTTGATCCATACCCACCCATAGAGCTTGCAAAGTATGATTACCCCATGACCCTTCCATATGTGGATCTTGGTGGCTATAGAATACTTCACCAAGTAGGCAAAGGCCATACTACTTCGTAAAGCCATCGGAGGAGTTGTGGCAAACTTTATCAAAGAGAATGTAATCGCATGTTTTTGAGTACCTTATAGAATTATAAGTGATAATGGCATGCCTTTCGTGAACAAGGAGTTAGAAAGATGTTGGAGTTTTATCAGGTAAAACATCACCAGTCATCACCCTATTACCCATAGGGGAACGGGCAAGCTGAAGCAACAAACAAGACCTTTATTAAAGTTATCAGCAAGATGAGCCAAGAATACACCGGAGGCTGGGTAACGCACTTGGCAGACGCGTTGTGGGCTTACTGAAGTTCACCAAAATCTGCCATGGGATTCTCTCCTTTCTCCTTAGTGTATGAGACGAAAGTTGTCAGCCTAGCAGAATTGATGATACCCTCTCTGAGGGTCATGCAAATGCAAAATAAAGCAAAGGAGAATGAGGTCTTCATGATAGAAAGGTGCAAGGATTTGGAGGGATTAAAAGAAAGGAGGGAAAAAGCCCAAGAACAAGACTGCAGATACAAGCAGAAGACGACTGAGGCTTATGGAAGAACCATAAAGGAAAGGATATTTGCAGAAGGCTAGCTAATGCTAAGAACAGCAGACCATGTCAAAAGAGGATTGGCAGGACCGTCTAAGTTCTTGCCAAAGTTGGAAGGCCCCTTTGTGGTAAGAGAAGCTAATGTGAGTGGATTATATTGCTTGGCCCAAATTGATGGAAAAGATCTCGTGGATCCCATTAATGGCAAGTGGCTCAAGTGTTATTACACGTAGGAAATGCTATGTATTTTTTTTTTTCTCTTTTCTTCCTAATTTTGAACTTCCTCCAAGTGACCACCCTTACAAGGGATGTTATGTCACAAGAAAGTAATGTAGTTTGTTTTCTCTTTTGTAACTATGGAAAAGAGTAGAACGTAATGAATGCCATATATGAGGTATTAGTAGAAATAAACAGTATCATAAAGCATAATAAGTGAAGTAGCACATGTAGTAATAGATTACAAACCAAAGAGTATAAGTTATACTGGACTTATCAAATAGTTATAAGTGCTAAGAAAATTTAGTGTAGCATAAAAGGAAGAAAGAAAAGAAAAAGATGAAAAGCTACATAAATATTAAGTGGTTGAGTACATAGCAAGCAATCAAAGGCTAGAAATAAGGGTCTTGCCTTAGTTCTGCTACCTCCTTCCGCAAACTCTTAAGACGGGTGTCAATGGCATCAATAGCAGGCTGAACCTTCCTTATGAACAAGAATCGGGCAATCTCTCGTAAGCGCTGTAACAGAAATCCCACATTAAAATCAACACAGATTAGCTCCTAAACCACAGCCCTCCACTGTAAAATCCTCTCGGCCAAAATGGTGTCCACAAAGTTGTGCTCGATGTCGTTCATCACACACCCTAGCAGCTTCAGGAAGTGCTCCCTAGCAAAACTACCAAGAGGGATTCTCTACATAAAGTCCCTATGGCTACGGTAATGCCCATATAGTCCTTGGGTACTCAGTATCCGTGGAAGTCCACATAGGGAGGCCCAGTGCCTTAGAAGTCTGTTGGATCAAGATCGTTCATCTTCGCCCGCTCAAAATGAATAAAGAAGGCAGTGGCCTTGCTCATAGGGTTAGGAACAACGGTAGAATTGCTCCCAGCCTCAAACATAGCACCGGGGTCCCCTTAGCAAGCAACGGACCTAAGGAGAAGCATTACATGAGCTTTCAGCAGAGAAATAAAGAAGGAAAGTGGACACAAAAGTAGGAGAGGAGAAACGCAAAGGGAAGAGAAAGAGAGGGAATTTTCGGGACCGACAAGAATGAGGGTTGTGGGCTCTGTAAGAACTGCTGCAACCTTGGGCTCCTCAATAGTATTCGTGACTACATAACAAGGATAACAAGGAAAATAAAAGAATGTACAAGGAAATGATTGGAAGAGAAGAAAAATAAGATACAATAGAGATTGAAAATATGTATCCATAGCCTTGACCATATGTTCATCATTAGAAGCCTCATTAGACTCAGAACCTCATGGCTTCACAACTAGCTCATCATCAAAATCCTCAAGGACCTCCTTGGATCCCTCATCAGGGGATAAGTCCGTAATGAGCCCCCGAGTGGCAGAGGTAGGAATGGAAGACAAGGTGACAATCAATGAGGACCCATTCTTGACGGCCCGTTAAAGGGTGGCAAAAGGATCACTAGCAGAGATGATGAGTGGAGGAGTAACAGGAGTCGCGCTCTCGGCCTAAGTCATCACTAGGGAAGTAGCTCCCTTTTGAGAAGTAACAAGCCCAGTAGAAAAAGGGGCAGACTCCCTAATGATGTCGCCCTTAACAGGGGAACCCTTTTTAGTAGGAATAAGCCTGGAAGGAGGAACTAGGACCTCAGCAGAAACAAAAGCCATGGCCTCAGCAATAATGTCAACACCCTCAAAGAAGCCCTCCATTAAGACATCAGCAGCAATAGGAGTCCCTTCACTTGTGGGGTGGTAGATGGAAATTGGCTCAGCGTCAATCTTTAAAAAAAAAAAAAAAAACAAAATGGAGAGGTGGGTAAGAAAGCCGAAGGAAATGAGGAATACTTGCATAAATAAGGAAAATCATAGCAGGGGAAGAAATATACCTTAACCTTGGGCTCATTAAGCAATATGGGGTGAGCAACAGAAATGCCCTCTTTATGCTTGGACTACTGAAGAAAATTGATATGTATGCATATGGTTTGTCACAAGAAAGCACACCAAATGATTTAATTAAAGAAGACAAGGAAATTAGAGATAACATACTCTCCTCTCACTAGTGGCAGATGGGCCTGGGGGAGATGTAAAGGCTGAGCCCTTCTTCGTTGGCATAAGAACATTCATCACTTTCACCTTTTTCTCCCAACTAAGGGGAAACTCACCCGCATACAAAAACCATCCCTGCTTTCTCTCCCTCTACTCAAATATAGTAGATCTACTATGTTTCCTGGCATAGGCAACCATAGATCTAGTTAGAGGAGAAGTCAAGGGTTTGGGGAGATGATGGCATGCAAACCATCAAGAGGAACAAGGGAGAACCAACGACCACCTAATAATTCCTTGCCGAATGAAGTCATAACTGCTTGCCAATAACCATGCATTTGGGCAATACAAAGACACATTCTCTAGGAATTAGGGATGGTGACTACTGTGAAAAGCTTGCTCCAAAGCTCAAAGGCACTAGGGTACAAATAGGGACAGAATGAGGTGGTAGTGTCCAAAATTAATGTAAAGTCATCAGGTATGTCTTGGTCAAGCTTAAACTGCCTCCTCACTTTGTGGGTAGAATAATTCACATACCAAATACCCTCGTCAGCCAAGGAAGGTAGCCATCTAGCATTGGTGGCAGCCAAGTAAGTGATACTCCTCTCGTTGTAGGCTACTAATGGGGTAGCCATCCCAGTAATGGCCATAAAGGGCACTATCGCAGAATCGGCACAAGTGTACCTGGTGCTTAAATCCTTACAAGCCCTCCATTAAAAACCAACCTCTTTGTCATAGAACTCCACGGCAGGATGACCAAAAGGCTTCAATCCAACCCAACGAAATGACAATGAAAACTCAGTAACAAAACTCCCACAAAAATATGTGATCATTCTGGGGTAGGATTAGAACTTCTCCTTGGCATGGTAAGCTAGCTTACACTTAGCCAAATCCTTAGCACAACACTCCCAAAGAAGGTGTTGCAGTATAGTGCTATGAACAGACGAAGTAACTATGTGGTAAGAACTTGCCTACCTCTCATCACTCTATAAAATATCCAACTGAATAAACAGATGGCCCAAAAATAAAAGAGCCAATGGCAAACTCACTCCAGTAGAAATCTTTCTGGCTAACCAAAAATAAATGGGCTTCACAACATAATGTGGGTGTGAACCAAAAACAAACTTATAGAGCCAGAATGTGATGAAGGCGGGGGTGAGCAGTTGTGGAAGCCTTTGAGAAAGCCCCAATAAAATGAGATAGCTTCGTGTTCCCCCCGAGCCCTTTCCTCAACTTGACCTCCATGGCCTCCTCTTTAGCAAAACGCTAAATGTCACAAGGGAGTAGCAATTGGTTGGCCACATCCTCCAAAGTCACGATGACCTCACTACAAGAAAAGAAGAGGCTCTAAGTGGCACCACACTATCAGTGAACCAAATGGTGGAGATTGAACAAGTTGCGATAATTAGACATGCACCGAGAAGAAACTATGGCCTTTGACATTTCAGTCCGCTGCAACATGCCCATGAAATCCATATCAGAAAGCTCTTTGTCAACTACTCCTTCCAACCAACCGATGTTCCCAACTCGAATTCGAAGAGGATAGGCACGACTAAGACATCTCCTTGATGAATAGCAAGATCGAGGATGGAGGAAGCCAACGGAGGCCAAGAAACATTCGAATCGCGTCATTCTAAGGATAGCTAGACACGGCCAATAGAGGTGGCGAATAGTCAGCGGGCACCATAGGGAAGCGTAAGTGGGTTTCGTACCACAGATTGATGAGAGGAGGGCATTTGCTGCCAAGGATGCAACTCCCTTCCTCCTCCTTGAAACATTCTAATTTGGAATGGGGAGTCTCTTTGTCTTTCTCGGTCTCAATAGATAGGTCATCAACAACGATCTCTTTCCCTTTATGGCGAGAAGAACCTTCACTCTTTGCCAGCAACATGGAAAATAGAATATGGGGTGAGAGTGGTGGGTGAGAGAACTTAGAGAAGATGAAATGGAGAAGGAAGGAAAAGAAAGAGGATTGTGAAAGAAGTAAAAGTAATGAAAAGAAAGAGAAGAGGTTAAGACAAATAAGAATGTTAGTAAGGGAAGTGACAGACTGGCCATTAAAAGAGGTATCGCATTAAATGATGCAAAGGCGGTGTTTTGGAATAACTGACAAATTGAGAAATTTGAAAAGACAAGCTTGTTCATGGCAAAAAAGTGAACGAGATGGGGACCATTGTTAAAAAATCCCGTGAAAGAAAATTGCAAAAGTATTCACATATGAATTGTAGGAGCAATCCACATGTTCAAGGGGCTGAATGTTTATGCCCATTTTTGACAAAAAGCCCAACGACAGATTAAGCCAAACAATAAGGAAGATGGGAGGAAAAATGAGTATAAGTGGTAAAAGTAAGGTAATGAATTTAATGGTCCAATGTGGCAAGAATGACAGCTAGAAGGCCCATGAACGCAATAAGAGGAAAATGTAGAGTAGATGGGCTGAGGAAGCCCAAGAAGAGAGGTAATAAACCCAATGGGCCAACATGGTAGGAATGACAGCCAGTCGGCCCATGGGCACAATAAGAGGTAAAGATGAAGTAAATGGGCTGAGGAAGACAAAGAAAAGAGGTAATAAGCCTAATATGCCAATGTGGTAGGAATGACAACCTACAGGCCCATGAGCTCAATAAAGGGTAAAGACAAAGTAAATGGGCTGAGGAAGCCCAAAAAAAGAGGTAACAAACCCAATGGGCCAACATGACAAAAATGACAGCTAGTAGGCCCATGGGCATAGCAAGAAAAGGAATGGCAGAAATAAAAGCCCGATGGGCTGAAAGGGTAGAAACTTCTACCCAGACAATACCCAATCCATAGAGAAAGGAATGGAAGCAATATGGGCCTAAAAGCCTACACACCCTTCACGCCATAGGAGAGAAGCACAAGCCTAGCATGTGTAGTGGAAAGAGACAAGGCAAGAATGGCAAAAATGTTCTAGGAGTAAAAGAAGACAAATGTAGAGGATAGTGGAGCTCACACAAGGGTTGGAGCACCACCTACTTGTACCCAACCAATACAAGGGAGGTGGGCCCTCAATCAAGGGATTCAGAAGGTGTGATTTAGTGGTGGGGAGAAAAGAGGGTCTATTCTGGGGTCCTACCAAGGTTTCTTTTGGGAAAGTGCCTTGTTGGGATGACATCTCGTCCAAAAAAGGCAAGCAAAGGGCTGGAGCCACTTGATGCGTGCCATAGAGGTAAGTGGTGAGGTAGTCTAATCCTTGTACCCAACCAATACAAGGGAGGTGGACCCTTAATAAAGGGATTTAGAGGGTGTGATTTAGTGGTGGGGAGAAAAGAGGGTCTATTCTGGGGTCCTACCAAGGTTTCTTTTGGGAAAGTGCCTTGTTGGGATGACATCTCGTCCAAAAAAGGCAAGTAAAGAGCTGGAGCCACTTGATGTGTGCCATAGAGGTAAATGGTAAGGTAGTCTAATCCTTGTCAATTCAGGAAGGCAGAAAATGAGAGAGAGGAGAAACAAAATAAGGAATTTTGTTTGGAGATAAGGAGTGGTGCACTAAGCATGCTCTGAGCAGAGGTAGTGGCTGGGTGACTAAGGGGTTAGTGGGCAATCCTGGAAGGATGCCCACAAAAAACCAAAAACGGTTGGTGGAGCCTTAGGGACAAAAGGGAGAAATCCCATAGAATCAAGTAGTATAAAAGGGAAGAGAGGTAACCATGAATAGGGGATGGGAGGCAAGATGGAGAGAGGAGTAAGAAAGAAACTAAGAACCAGAGAACAAAAAAAAAAAAAAAAAAAAACTAAACTAAGTGGGAAAAAAAGGAAGAGAGAAAACACGGTAAAAATAAGGGCATGCACCAGTAGACCACCTTTTCTCTCCTTCATGACATTCCCACCCTTTGAAACTCTGTCAATTGGAACCTAAAACCATTTCGGCCCTTTCTCCAGCATGAGTAACTTCAATGACAGAAGTCTGTAATGAGCTTGCCAATATTGGGATTTGGTTCCCTTTTTGGACTTGTTCCTGCTAAATGATTTAGCCCAGGATTGGGAAAGCAACCCATTTCTATACAGTTGCTTAGAATCACCGTTCCTACTCTGTGGTGGCACCTTTTAGTTTATTTGACATTTTCTTTGTTATTCACTTTTTTTTGTAGTGTTTTATATTATTAGCCATTCTGCTGTGATATCTTGTACCCTTTCTGCTATATTAGTTATTCTGCTATAACCCTTTTTTATTTTTTTATTTGTGGTATTAGTTATTCTACTGTATTAGTTATCTTATCTGTGGTATTAATTATTTTCTACTGTATCTGTTGTTCTGCTGTAATCCCTTCACTTAGCATATTTTGTTGTAGAAGTCATTCTGCTGTAGTATTCTTTGTTGTGCAAGATGATTATTCCACCACGATCATACCTGCCGTGTTCAACCTGTCGTACCACTCCCGCACTATCTCAGCATTGGGAATGCCTGGCTTGTGCATAAGCTGGCATGTGGTATAATTCCCAAGGGGCAAGTCCCGACTCCCTTACCAATTAACTGATAAGCCTTGGTGTAGCAGACGGGCCTAGGCCCATCAACGTAAAAGGCCCACACAAAGGGTACCCCCTTTTGATAGGATTTAAGATATCTCTAAGTGTGGGTAAGCTCTTTATAGCTAAAGGGATAGATCAATGGGTCACTCATTTAAGATATCTCTAGCATTCATTTATCATGGCATAAGCATATATCTCCAAGGGCAGAAACATCACAAGGTAGATCAGGATAAGCATGTTATAGCATCTAAGCATCCAAGATGGGATTTAATCTCGCATAACGTGTTCATCACCCTCTATCACATTCACCAACCAAATGTATGTTCATAGTATTATGCATGACTTACCTCATTACATCACAGCACCTATGCATCAATGCGTGATCATATTCAAATGCATGTTCATGATCTTCGAGAAAAATAAAACCCTAATAAGCATAAAAAGATAAAACAAAGCAAAGTGAAACAAAACAAGGTAAACAGATGTATACAGATATGAAAACTAGGTTAAACAGAGATTGAACATATGGATAAAACAAAGGAAAAAAAAATATATATAAGGAAAACTAGGGTTTCTAGGCAAGAGTATGTGTGCGTATACATAGGTCATGCATATGTTGCCATCTGTATGTGTCCGCATATTATGAGTATGTGTACACATGCAAGCAGCATGCGCATGCATACATGCCTTAAGAACCCTAATGCAGAAACTATATAATAGAAACACAAAAACAAAGAATCTAACTACCTAATATGCTTAGAATAAAAACACAAAGAAAACCTAAACTAAACAAACATATAAAAGCAAACAAAAAACATATATAAACACAAGGTCAAAAGAAAAATAAAGAAAAGCGAAGAGCCAAAGTTAGAAACTTTACCTTAATACTAGAACTCTCTAGAGATTGATTTTAACCATTCCCTTCAATCAATCTATTCACAACCAAATCAAAGATGAGTTAGTCGACTTAGAACTCAAAGATCAAGACTAGAAAAGGTCCCAATCAAACAAAATTTGACTTAAGGATGTTTTATGAAAAACGCCATCTTTGATTCACTATTTTCTAGTGAATCTTATGTGTTTTACCACTAAAATTCTTCCTTTTTAAAAAAGTATCTTTTATGGCTTTATATAATCGAAAAATAAGGGATTGGAGTGGCTTCCAGACAATGTGAGATCTGTTCCAAACCTAGTTTAAATGAAAAAAAAACATTGTCTTACGTAGTTTCTAGAACCCTAGCATGTGCATGTATGCACATGTATGTGTATGCATTCATGAAGCATGTGTATGCAGAGCTTGAGCATGCGTGCGCATATGTGTGTATGCATACGCATGCCCTAGGGTTTCCGTGGTCTTTCATTTCTAAAAATAGTTTATTTAGTCCAAAAATAAGTTATATTTTTCATAAACACTTTCCCCAAGTCAATTTTCATATGATTGGACCCTAAACTAACCTTGTGCTTTAGAATTCTAACATCATTGGGAAACAGGGGCCCAAGTCATAAGGGGTACAAAATGCGGTGTCTACATCATATACTGTTTGTTTTGTTTCCATGAGAAACAAAATTTTGGGAGTTTTTTACCTTACCAAGTGAGAGAGGACAGTGCATGCACGGAGGTTCCCAAGCCCCCAGCAATTTCAACTTAAGATATTCATTGTGCTCAGCAAGGCTCAGCCTCTACCGTTGTGCTTGTTGAATAATCATTCCAAACCTTTGAACGTTTCTTGTCTCCATTAGTCTCCACCTTTTTTCTACATTTGTTTCCCACCCCACTATAGCATGCTTCGTTTCTGCCTTAGATGTGGCCTTAGGGTTTTTAATTTTTCTCCACTTATGTAATTGTGGCTTTTTGTATTGTTGTTTATCACATGACAGGGAGTTCAAGTCTGACTCATCTAGGTCTTCACTAGCAAGAGGCATATTCATCCAAGCTTTGCTGCTAATACGAGATTGGCACACTAACCAGGCTATCTCCAATAATTTTGGATCCTTCTCTGTCCCACTTCACAATATAAAACCCTGATATCACGGTTTAAAAAATACCACCCGATGGATAAGGAGATTAGGCTCCAATCTCGCACATACCTGTGAAAACAGTTACCTTTCGCTCCATATTCTCTATAATTGTTGCGTGTTCATCGGTGTTAGCTTGTGAGGTCCTTGGTTCTGAGTTATTTGGTGGTTGTAGCAGCGGATTGGTATCTTGGTTGCCATCATTCTCCTTCGTGTTCCTCCATGGTGGGCTAGATGGTTTGTTTATATTATTATTATCATTCAGTTTACGATAACCTACTCTTAGCCAATCACCATACGTACTATTTTTGCCATCCCTGAGCTTATCCTTTGTGCAAGCCTTTGCTTTGTGTCCTAGAAATCCACAATTGAAACATAGCCCCAAAAGGTATTCATACTGAAAGGCAACCCATACTAGATCCCCTTTTAAACTAATGACTGGGTGCACCTCTTCGGATTGGTTTATCCAATGGCATCTCAACCCGGACTCGGAGGAAACAAGCTTGGTTAGATGATATGGCCTTGTAGTCAACAGTAACAACCTGACCAATCCCACTACCGATATCTCTACCTGCCTCTTCATTTATAAGATCAAACGGAAGTTCCCATACTTGCACCCATATAGGAATGCGTAAGAAGTTAACAGAGAATGTTGTCATCCCGTTTTCCCTTCGCCGGAGTAGTAAAAGGTGGTTAATGAAACTCCATGGGCCATTATTCATAACCCATATTAGTTGGCTTTCCAAAGAGAATTTAAACTGGATAAGCCCCTCTCCCACATTAGTCATCTTCAAATCTTAACCAAATTTCCATCTTGCCGCCCGAAGGTTGGTGGCTTTTGTTGTGTTGAAACGACAAATAAGACTAAGAGAGCATTCCTCAAGAATTTTCTCACGATGGTTTGAATGGATAGTAATGGCCTCACCCTCTTCCTCTGTCAAATTAAATTGTTGTAGATGTTCAATGAAATCCAAGTCTGTGATGGACTAGGAAAAAACACCCAATTGTCAAGAACACTAGAAGGCATTAAAAAAGGAAATAAAAATAAGAAAAATGAGAGGGAAGTAACAGTGGAAAAAGAACAAGAAAACAGGAGGGAATTAACCGTGAAAAGAAAACATGAAAACTAGAAGGAATTAACAGTGGAAAAGAGCAATAAAACTAGAAGGAACTAACAATGGAAAGAGAACACGAACAACTAGTGGGAATTAACAGTGGATAGATAACAAGTAATAGTGGACAGAAAATAAGTAACAGTAGAAAACCCACACCTAACCGTATCCCATTACGGTGGGGGTAGAGAAAACTACCACGTAGTAGAGGAAATCTCACCTTCAGTGAGAGGAAATGCTCCTAACAAGAGGAGAGGAATATGTAGACCTAATAAACACTTATTTAATAGAATATTATGATATTATTTATAACAATATAAAAAACTAATCAATTTTGAAAAAATAAAACTTCAAACATTTTTTATAAATTCTTTTATAAAATAAAAACTAAATTTTAAGACTATTGTAAAGAGGCATTCGTTATCAAGAGCTTGTGTTTTACTAATAGTTTAATTCGTAAAAATGTTTAAATCCAAACATATTTGGAGTTTTGGGTTCTAACAACTAAAGAAAGATAAGGTGTGTCTTAACATGTGCAATACACAAGACTCTCTTAGTTGGTTGAGTTAAGTGAGTCATAATGCACATGACAAAGACAATTGTCATCTTCTTAATGGTGGTTAGAGAGCCCAAGATTCTAAATATATTTAGAGCTAAATTTTGTTTGTTTGGTTTGGACATGTTTTCCCCGGTGATTATTCAAAAACTTATAGCAAAAAATTAACAATCACTCACATAATTCACTTCACATGGGACCCACTACAATATAAAAGTATTGAGATAGTATTTAATCTTTTTTTTCTTTAAGAAAATAATAATGTTATGGACATAATTGTTTTATAATATTTTTAACACTTGATGAAGTAATTTTTTTTGGGCTTAATAATAAAAGCAGGTTACTGGTGTAGATTCAATAACCCCACACCTCATGATGATAATGAATAATACCACATGTATCACTTGAGTAGTAAAAGGATATGCCAAAACTTGAACCCAAAACTCATACAAGCACATGTGATGGGGTAACAAGCAGGGGCAAAGGCACATATAGTCTTTTGGGGGGGGGGGGGGGGGCATGGCCCCCCAAAACTTTTGAAACCCTCTTATAGTGTGGTATTGTCGATGCATCGTGGGTGCTCGACTACCCATCACGGTGACGCTCATGCACCTTTCTCTCAGTGCAAAAAAATATGGATATGAAGGTGTGTCATACCTTGGGTGTGTGACTGGAATCTGAGTTGATTTTAGGGAAATTACCAAGGGTAAATGAAGTTACCATCAATCATTGTATTTTTCTAAGGTGTGATTGGTCACCTGACTTTATTTGATTTTATTACCGATCTTAGGCTAAGAAAAATGTCATTTTTCCTAATCTAATGTGGATGGGCAAAAAATCTTGATTCTTAAGTTTGAAAGTCTAGTTACGTGTGGGGAAGGTGTTAGGCACCTCACAACACCTGTCTGTGACAGTCCTTTATTTTGGTAAAATCATAATTTTTGGACATTGGCAATTGAAAATGAGCTAATGGCATTAGCTTTCGGGGATTTAAACGTATTCGGCTTTGAGGTTTGGGTTGGAATGGATGTGGTATTGATCAATGTTTTCCAAGTGTGTTTGGAATCGTTGCCAAATTCCCATGGCAAAAATCCGGCAGCATTTCACCTTATTTTCATGGCGAAAATCTGATAGTGCTTCGCCTTAGATGCGTCATAGCACCCAAAATGCTATGAGAATACAACATTTTTCTCACTAAGCTTTTGACGTGTGAATATGGCAATAGGGATGCCCAATTTTCATGGTGAAAATTTGGTAGAGTTTTGCATTTGGTACGTTACGGCACACTGCCAAGGTTTCATGTTTGTGTATACGGTGCGTGCCAACGTGCTCATGCTAGGATGCATTGAAGCCCCCTTAAAGCATTTAAACACATTGATACGTGATGCACATAGGGAAACCGATGTCACCTGGTGACATGGATCGGGATGATCACATCGTAGTGACTATGCACACAGTATTACACGAATATGCACCTACAGCAATCGCCTTGAGCACATACTCATGCCACAAGGTCAAGAGCACTTCTAGCCAGAGAGGGTCACTCACGTATCCAAGAGAGTCCATCATACAAAGTGCACAATCACCTACACACACGCAGGTGCGCGCGCACACACACACACACATACATTCATCATACACAATGTTATCACATAAAGTAGGAAAGTAAAACAGACATTACCAACGTTCGAAGGGTATGGCCCAACAAAGTACAGGAAATGTAAAACATACATTGCCATACCCAGGGAACGAGGCCCAAGCAAAGAGCAGGAAAAAGAAAGGGTATAAGGAGAGGGGGAATCCTAACACATGCTCTGGAGAAGAGGCTTAGAGAGAGGGAGAAAGAGAAAACCACTCAGGAAGGGCTAGGCCCCATAATCTACTAAACATTGCCCTTTGTGGGCTCACCTTTTCTTGCTTGCATCCTTTCCCTTTTTGCTTGCACCTAGGAAGTCCCACGCTTACTCTAAGTGTCCATGCTCTATGTGTGTACATGCAAAGACAAAAGAAACAGGCTAGTAGACAAGAAAAGGAAGAAACAAGGGAAATAAGGAGAGTATACAAAGAACACACTAACAAAGAGAGCCAAACAAGGGCAAACAAGCATGTTATCAAACCAAATAGGGTGTCTTAGGAGGCAAATGTAGGTTTGGATCGAGTATCCATAGTTCCATTGGATTGGAGTATGGATGACATAAGAAAATAAAGACTTATGCATGAACATTTAGGCAAGCGTGCAAAAAGAAAGCATAGAAGCAAAGGAAGCCAAACGGATGCCACAACGAAAGCATGGCAAGCAACATTGCACGGGGCAGAGAAAATGTATGCATTGAGCAAACCGACATCATGGGTATACGTCTCACAAGTGGTTACATTCAAACAAGCCCTAGGAGGGATGAATGTAACCACACAAGTAAGTGGCCCCAAAGACCGACAAGCATAAGCCCACAGAGGGCACTAAGCATAACAAAGCCTAGATCTAGACTAGCAAACATGGAGATAAAGCATAGAATTAAGAAAGAAAACAAAGACATGCATAAAGGAAATGATCCAAACCCTTTAATATATGCTAAGGTGTATGGATGTAGGCCTAGACCACAAAATCTAGATCTACACCCTACCAAAAGGGCCAAAACACATGCAAAAGGAGATATCAAGAGATAGAAAGGCTTTAGAAGCACATGGCATTGTTGGAAAATCTGGTTTTGTATCTCATACAAAACACACAGCGGAAGCAACAACCACAGATCTACTTCAATCATGAAAGATAACATGTAACCATGAATTCTAGAATAAAGAACAGAAAGCGTACCTTGATGCAGTGAATTTCAAAACATGACTTGAGAATACCTTCAATCTTCATCTCAAATCCATATGGTACCCAAGATGTGTGGTCTCTCAATCAGTCTTTTGTACATAGACTCTCAAAGAAAAATCCTTCTTCTCCTTGTGGAGAAAAACTGATTTTTTTTTTCTTGTTCATCTTACGTACATTTTTCTACCTTAGTTGTTTCTTTATTTAATAACTCTTATTAATTAATGACTGATTATCTAAGCCACTTTGAAGATTACTACATCTTAATCCTTAAGTACCCGGTTTAATCCTTTTATGTTATTCATCATATATTTATGAAATCCAATTCCATAAATATATACTTTAGGAACTCCTTACTAAAGTGGTTAGGCCCAACACTCTGAATAACTAAACTCATTAAACTTATCTCAAGAGAATATTTTATATCTTCGTTAAGAGATTATGAATTCCATCTTAAGAATATATGTTCCATCAACACTAAATGCGGCTGCCCAACATATTAAGGTTTTGACCGTAACTTATAGATCTCACTCCTGATATATCAAAACAACCTACATCTCATGATCAGGTTCATTATTCTCTCAGGATTTAGAGTTGATGTAAATAGAAGTCGTGAGATTTATTATTCATTTGACAGCCATTAGGAGAATAATAAATCTCACAGCAGTCTAGTTCAATATGTCTTAACTCTTAAAACATATCAACATATCAACTAGAAGTCTCCACTTCCATGATCAAGACAAATCATCTTAGTTGATATGTTATAATCTTCGTAAAGGAAATGCCCAATTTTATCATCGTCTACGAACTAAAATTCTGAGTTTACAAAGAACTTGTGATTTATATCTTTCTATGACTTTTCACATAAATCACATACTTTGCATCTCATGGACTAAGATAATGTCCTATTAGTTCATTTATAGATGGTCTCTAATAAATAAACAATCTAATTATTTATGTCATGCAAACCAATTGAATTTTAAAGCATAAACCTTAACAATCTCCCACTTGTTCTCAAAGACAATTTATCATATATCCGACACTTATCTCCCTTTAGAGTAACTCACAATTACTCTAAGGCAAGGTTTGGAAACAAGTTTCAGCCAGATTTATTGTATAAACTACCTTTTCTACTACTACTCTTTACGTACTCATATCTCTCTAATGAGATGATATTTACACTTAATGTGTATTTTCATCACTGAGGATGAACACATATCTTAAAGTCCAACTTCATGAATCATAATCAAACTACAAGTCAATATTTGTACAACCAGTAATCATCAAATCCTCACTTTGGTGGACAAGCATATAATCCTTCATTCTCCTAAGATATTTGAGTATATGCTTTACTTCCACTAAATTAAGTGATCTTTGATTCAATTGATATTTGCTTACTATGCCCACCGCAAAATAGATATTTAGCTTGGTATATAGCATAGCATAAAGACTTCTTATAAATTTAATATAAGGAACCGTCTTAGTATGCACTTCCTTTTATATATCTTAGGACTATAGTCCTATATAAAGGAACTTCAAACTTAAAAGGAAATAATCTTTTCTTAAATTATTCATGCTATACTTGACTAGAATCTAATCTATTTAAGCAGTTTGAGATAGACTCAACATCCTAATTTCTGAATTTTAACAAAGTTATAATTCTTAGGATGTAGCTAGTCTTTCACTGGACTAGACAACCACAAATTCCATTGATGACAATAACTCTACATCATTCTAAATGATTAGAATGTCATCAACATACATTAAGAAATTTATTATTCTATATGACTTTAACACACATAAGGCCTTTTAATACTTGATCAAAATCAAACAATTTGATTGCTTGATCAAAGATGATATTTTATGATTTAAATGCTTGCTTTAGTCTATAAATGGACTTTAAGCAACTTGCATACTAAACACTACTAGTTCTTTGTTATGAACAAATCTAGTTACATCATTTAGATGTCTTCCTCAAGATTGCTACTAAAAGAAGCTTTCTTGATATTCATTGTCATATTTCATCACAATGAAATATAATGGATAAGAGAATCTAGATAGAGTCGAACTTGACTATTGGTGAAAAAATCTTTTCATAATCGAACAATTTCTTTCTGAATAGATCTTTTGGCCACTAGTCTTGACTTTGAAGATTTACACCTTCAAAATTATCAATCTCATTTTCTTGTAGACCTATTTGAGAACAATAGTCTTAATGCAATTAAGTGCCTTTACAAGTTCTGGACTTTAAATAGAATATAATTCTATTCACATAACCTTGATTTAGTAATCCATATTCATATCATCAATTGCCTTTACATAGGACCGAGGATCAAATTCATATCCTTGTGGAATAACTACAAAAGTTTATTCCAAAAGTATGAATTTATTTGGTAATCCTCCCACTATGATATTGTACCGGTGTAATGGTTATCTACAGAATAATGTTTTGTTGTGTATCTAATACAACCAACTCATTTCCAAATGTAATTTATAGTTGTCTTACAACAAATTCTAACATTTTTCTTCTAGAACAATCTACCTTTAAAAGAGCTCTACTCCTCTTTTATGTATGCACTAACTTAAAGAAGTCATTGGAACTTCATTCCTTTACAAAAAAGAACCCTAGATTTTATTATCCTCTAAATAGAATTCATAGATTGAGAATATAATAAAATAATGGTTCTAAAAGCCCATCTTTCACCAATCTTGAATATCATTTAGATTAATAAGATCTAGACATAAGTGCCAAAACATACAATTACAAAGGATGAAAACTTTCTCTTTAAAAAATAAAACAAGTAAATTTTCATCTAGTAGACAGTCATGGACAAAGTTTAGCATTACCAAAATCAGAAACACTTTCCTTTTGGTCATGCTTATAAGTCTAATTTCCTTTTGGCAACTACTAGGGCAACTAACTTGTCCAACTGTTTGGTATTATAATTCATCTTCTTACCACCCTTACCTTTTGGTTTAGGTTAAGAATTTGAATTAAATCATATTGATCCTAGCCTTAATTTTTAGGATGTCTTCCGTTGCGTAGAACTCACTCATCAATTCAAATAATATAAGAAGAATTTAGTTTCAAAACAAGCTGAATTGATCAAATGATTCTAACAAGGACTTGTGGATCATATCCATATGAGATTAATATTTAATCTCTACATCCAAGAATTCCAATTCATTTAAAAAAATATTTTCATAAAATGATATAGAATTGGAACTCCTTAAGCTTTTCTTAGCACTTAATACAATTCATACCAAACATCTCATTTAGACTTAATATAAAGTCTAAGTCTAGTACTAACTCTTGCATCTCATGCTATAGCACAATTGAGATAGAAGCCAATGAACATTTTAGTATTTCAATGGAGACTATAATCATGTCATAAGCTATCTTCCATTAAATGCATCACGTATAGGAAATTATGACAATGCTGAATCGTAACATAAATATGTACTTCAACTCTTTTAAGCACCATGTCCAAAATTATTTCTTAGTTAATATGATTCAACTAAAATAGTAGCTAGAGGACAAAATTTATGACAACTTTATTTTGTGACTATGAACATAATAACCAAGACATTATCATTTTGCATCCATAATCATATAATATGGAACCTAAAAAACATATTATACTAGGTGCAACGACAACCTAATCCTGCAATTTATATTCCTCGGAAGTGAGGTCATACCAATAACTATGATCAGGCAAGAATTATTCTCATTATTAATGCTATCATGGTAACTCTTACCAAACAAAAATAATTTGCCGCTTTTCGTTTAGCCTCTAAGTAATAATGACATAGCTCCGAAGGGAGATTAACATTACACTTAGTTTAGTGTACACCATTGCCTAGAATCAATGTGAGTCACCAAGTAACTCCACGGAAGCGTGGTCTTTCTCAATGTAAAAAACACACTTCATCTATCATTAAGAAGTTTAATCTATAGTACCATGAATTAAACACCCTCCGAAGGGAGCAAGGCATATACGCCAAGGCGAGATGCCTAATCACACTACTATAAACCAGCAATGAAGGCCGTGAGAATTAACCCTTGAATATCTCTCCCACTAGAAATTTTAAAACAAATGGATTGTCATGAAATCATTGTGATCTAATCACAATTTTAACTCTACACATCAAATGTGTTTAATTGTTTAAATTCAATGTGATGTTACTAAGTCACGTCACAATAGCGTAACGAACATTCGTGTAATCACAAAGAAGTTTAACCTTGTAATCCGTGAAGTAAATACCTTCCGCATGGAATGCAAGACTCGAAGTCAAGACAAGGTGTCTATTCTCTTTACAATAAACTTAACAAAAAGGGTTATTTCAGCACTCCCACTCGTTATTTGGGTTTTTCTTAAATAATTGTGATCCCATCACAATTTGTAACCTTGCACTATTAGAATCACTAACTAAAATGGAAGTCCTAAACTATTTAGGATTCCTTAAACACTAATGAATCAAAAATTAGTTATATAGAACTCTATCCTTAATTTACTAGACAAAGTATTCTAATCTCATTAAAAACTATATAATTTTAATTAGAATTTTAATCTCATTAAAAACCTCTAATTAAAATAAATTAAAGACTTTTAATCATAAAACAATTTAGTACTAAGAGTTTTATTTAACTAACATCTTTGATCTCATTAGGTCTTTTAGTTAGAATCATGTGTAATCACATCACACATTGCCTTACACCTTACACATTTAGAAAAAATTCAAAATTCCCTTCAAATGCATTTTCGCGAGAATCTCGCGACTAAGGTCTTCCCGCGAAAATGGGTTAAGTCAAAATAGTGAAAACACAAAAATTCAAATAGAAACTTTCGCTACTATCTCGCGGGTATCTCGCAATTAAGCGCTTCCCGCGAAAACAAGTTAAGCAAAAAATTGAAAACACAAAAAATCAGACAGAAACTTTCGCTACTATCTCGCGACTATTTCGCGAGTAAAGCTTAGCTATGAAAATTTTTGTGCTTCAGTGGCATTTCTCGCGAGTAGCCTCACGAGAAGCTTACTCGCGAAAAACTCGTGTTTTCAGTTTTTCAAGTAACTGTTTTTGACATTTTCATTGTTCTTCCATCAAAAACACTTTTTGATTTTATCAACGAAGATTTACCGATCAAAAATTAGGGTTTTCAATATCAAGATCAAGAACCATAATAATTCTAGAAACCCTTGAAAATAAAATCCTGATTCCATAAGGAATAAATTTACTTAAAGGATTTCAATTGGGAAACATAATACGTTAATACTATCATTAACATAATCAATATTATTATAAACAAATTTTCCAGAAAAACATATTCAAACAAATAAATATAATAATCATCATGTTTCCCAAAATAATAAGCAAACCATGGCATATGAATTATATCACCAACATTGAAGTCAAACTAATGCATTTACTTGGCACTATTTCGATTCCAGCGCCAACTTGTTAAGCTCTTCTCTTTGAACCTTAACAACACTATACATTACCATCTGCTCTCAATATTGACATATATTCCAGTTTTATTTAAAAAAATTTAAAAACTGATGCCAAAGAGGAGTATTAAACGGTTACACGTACGTCAATGTAAACCATTCCTCCGATCATGTTTATAAACGTATCTGAATAAACCCAATTGTAATTAATGTAGACAGTGTCTTACACATATACAAGCACTAAAAACGCACGGCAGAAAACAGAAGTTACAACCGTGACAGCAAACAATAATTAATATATCTTATATATTAATCACAAAACTCAAGGGTTTAAAGTTTATAGAACAAAACATTATGCAGAAAAAACTACTACAAAAACTTGAAACAACAAGCAAACGGTTTTCTTTGATTCTAAAACCCAATTACATGTTATACAAGCATGATATTGAAGACCGCTCTGATACCATTTGTTGGAAAATCTGGCTTTGTATCTCATACAAAACACACAGCAGAAGCAACAACCACGGATCTACTTCAATCATGAAAGATAACATGTAACCATGAATTCTAGAATAAAGAACAGAAAGCGTACCTTGATGCAGTGAATTTCAAAACATGACTTGAGAATACCTTCAATCTTCATCTCAATTCCACATGTTGCCCAGGATGTGTGGTCTCTCAATTAGTCTTTTATACATAGACTCTCAAAGAAAAATCCTTCTTCTTCTCCTTGTGGAGAAAAACTGATTTTTTTTCTTTTTCATCTTACGTATGTTTTTCTACCTTAGTTGTTTCTTTATTTAATAACTCTTATTAAATAATGACTGATTATCTAATTGGGTTAGCCTTTTGGGCCTATCCAACTAGGCTTTAGTTTGTGGCTTGAGATGGGACCAAAGGGAACAAATAAGACTCTAGCTCCAATGGGCCTTTGACTTTTCTATCAACTCTAGATAAGTCCAAAGTTACCATTAATTATATTCAATACCACTATAAGAATATAATTGCACTCTAGGCCTTATTAGTAAATTATATTCCAAGACTTTATTATACATACAACTCCTTCATTAAAATATTTGTATTAATATAAATTCATAAATATAGACTGCCACTTTGAAGATTACTACATCTTAATCCTTGAGTACCCGGTTTAATCATTTTATGTTATTCATCATATATTTATGAAATCCAATTCCATAAATATATACTTTAGTAACTTCTTACTAAAGTAGTTGGGCCCAACACTTTGAATAACTAAACCCATTAAACTTATCTCAAAGGAATATTTTATATCTCCGTTAAGAGATTATGAATTCCATCTTGAGAATATATGTTCCATCAACACTAAATGCAGCTGCCCAACATACTGAGGTTTTGACCGTAACTTATAGATATCACTTCTGATATATAAAAGCAACCTACATCTCATGATCAGATTCATTATTCTCCCAAGATTTAGAGTTGATGTAAATAGAAGTCGTGAGATTTATTATTCATTTGACAGTCGTTAGGAGAATAATAAATCTCATAGCGGTCCAGTTCAATATGTCTTAACTCTTAAGACATATCAACTAGAAGTCACCACTTCCATGATCAAGACAAATCATCTTAATTGATATGTTATAGTCTTCGCAGATGAAATGCCCACTTTCATCACTGACTACGAACTAAAATTTTGAGTTTACAAAGAACTTGTGATTTATATCTTTCTGTGACTTTTCATATAAATCACATACTATGCATCTCATGGACTAAAATAATGTCCTATTAGTTCATTTATAGGTGGTCTCTAATAAATAAACAATCTAATTATTTATGTCATGCAAACCAATTGGATTTTAGGGCATAAACCCCAACAGACATAGCAACTAACATATAGATCTAAACACATGAACAAGGCAAGGGGCACAAACAAATATACTAAAAGCTATAAAGCCCTCAAGGATAGCACATGATTAAATCATCCAAAGGTAAGTGTGAAGCTATAAGCAAGAACATCACACAAGTTGCAAAGCAAACATCCCAAAAGAAGAGAAGAAAAAAGTGTGGATTTAAAGGTGATTGAAAGTCCTTGGAAGTTGTTTGAATGACTTCGAACAACTTCCAAAGGGTTCGGGAGCCTCTTTGTAATTTTTGAAAAGGTAGAGGGCTTTATTGCAATTTTGGAAAGATTTGGAGCCAAAATGTAGTTTTGGGAATTTTTAGGCCAAAGTGCAATTTTGAGGAAAACCGGGGTCAAACACATGATTTTTGAAAATTTTGGAATAAAACCTAATTTTGGGAAATTTTGGGATTTAAATGTAAATATGGGAAAATAGGTATTAAGATATGAATATGAGAAAAAGGATTAAAATAAAATATGAGTATGTACACATAGAAAAATAAGATGGCATTTCATTAAATAAAAGAAAACATGCATGGGCTCTTTTATTGAAAAGATGGGCTGAAAGGGTGTCAAAATATGAGATGGGCTTGAATCCAAGGTGCAAAACTTGAGCTTAAGTGTTGTGTAACAAACCAAACCTAACTCTTATTGAGCCCATGGTTTGCTGGATTGGTTTGTGAGATGGTCCTAAGGCCACTCATGGATTGGGCCCAAGGCCCATATTAAAATAGTCCAAGATTTAGGCCAAAATGGCCCATTACCATCAATTTTAGAAATATTGGGCCAAAAAACATTGTTTTGGAAATAAATAGCAATGTACCACTTTTTCAAGTACTCGAGTTTGGTGAACTCGAGTACCATGTTTTATGCTTCCACCGTGGCACTCTGACATGGCAAAAAAATTTAAAAATTTCACTTAGTACTCGAGCTTCGGGAGCTCGAGTACTGTTCTTCCCAATTAACACCGAATATAGCCCCAAAGGCTTACCCACACACACTTAAACCAAGATCTGTTCCCTTACCAACTCAGTTTACTCCCTCTCAATCTCGCTATCTCCCTCTCAAATCTTCCACTCAATCTCGCTATCTCCCTCTCAAATCTCGCTCTCCCTCTCGCTCTCCGTCTCCGTCTCCCTCTCAGTCTCGCTCTCCCTCTCGCTCTCCATCTTCCTCTTAGTCTCGGTCTCGCTCTCGCTCTCCGCCTCCCTCTCAGTCTCGGTCTCGGTCTGACTCTCCGTCTCACATGGTATGTCTCCTTATCTCAATATTTGTTTGAGTATTTGGTCTTTGTGGGTCTTTGTGGTTCTGTGTGTATTTTGTGTGGTGTGTGCGAGTGTTCCTGCATGCTGGAATCATGAAATTGGAGCTTGTTGGGATAGTGGTGGTTTTTCCAATCAATTTTTCTGGAATGCACAAAGAGGATGCGATTTGTTTAGCTCTTTGTAAAGGAACCCTTGACAAGTTTATGGACCAAGTGTATATAGACCCTGTATTTCCTAAGCACCATTCAACAACAAGCGTGCAGATTCTTTTGTAATGATTTCTTTTAATAGCCTGCCAATATGATTGATCTGAATAATTATTTTGCCATTCACATTACACTTTTGCCATTGAGGTAATCAGCAGAGGATTTGTTATGTGTCTAATTTATTTTAATTATTATAGGATAAGTAGTGACAGAGATATGTTTAATTTACTCAAATAAATTAGTTTGGATTAAGATTAGTTTTATTGATAGACAACCGTAAGTTAATATTTATGTTTATCTATTTGGAAGTTTGTCTTTTATAATTCATATATTGAGAATGAATAGATAATAATCATGAATTTTTAAGTTACAAATTCTTAGCTAGTTTAATGTGGTGGTCTAGACTTCCACAAAGTAGTCTCTTTATCAAATTTGAAGGTCTTAGTTTTTCTTGAAGCAACCAGTGGAATTTGCGTCAATAACAGGGCTTCTCTCAATGTGATATGATTTCCTTTGTACATTAAAATTTAACGTTTTATGCTTGGATAGTATCATGGTAATATGTTTTCATGAATACATTTTTGCTTTGTTACATGAAACTTTTTGAATTTCCACCTTTTGTGTTGCAATGATGTCAATGTTGTTTGATTTGCCACACATGGATAAAGATAATGAAGCTTATAATCTGATATGGATGTCCTTTTAGGGGCGCATATTGAATTTATTTTGTCTGCTATTCTACGGTTCTATATCTCGTGGCCATGTGCTTGGCTAAGTTAACTAATGTATACGTACGAGAGAGAGAGAGAGAGAGAGAGAGAGAGAGAGAGAGAGAGAGAGAGAGAGAGAGAGATGACACTAGTGGCATACATGGATAGGCAGGTAGGTCTCAGTCGTAGCTAGGCATGAACCATCAATGATACAGTGAATAACACAAATTGAGTTGTGACTTTTGTTGGGCCATAAAGTATAAAAGTAATAAATGGTGAAAATAGCTGTATAGCATTTTTTTTCAAACTATGTTGCAATTTATTACTGTTTCGGAAATATGTAGGGATGACTCACTTTTTGAGTACTTGAGTTTGGCGAAATCGAGTTTTCCCTGGTACATTTTGTTTTTGTTTTTGTTTTTTTGTTTTTAATGAACATTTTCCTGTGTTATTAGAGCAATTAGTCATTGTAGGACACAGTTAGCGTTCTCATTGAGGCCATAATGAGTAGGATGCTTGGAGTATTAAAGTGAGGGTTGATTTTAATAATGTAGAGAGACTTTCATTTTAGAAATTTCTTCCATCTAAATGTTGCAACCTTCTCATTTATTTATTTAGGGTTGAAAATGTTTTATTGTGTATGCTGATGTATTCTATTTCTATTAGCTGAATATGCTGTAATCTACTTAACATTGTTTAATTCATTTATTTTTTTTTTTTTTTTATGAAATCAGTGAATGCTGCATTAGATATATATTATTGCCATTTTCAATAAAATATGTTTATAATTAAAAATAAATAAATAAGAAGAAGAAGAAAGTTTATGTATTTGAAGTGAATTTTCCTCTGATTGTTGTTGTCACGAAATGCCAGATATGGACCCACATGAAGCGGGACCCTCTATACAGATTGTCTTGAGCAGGCAGCCTATGCATCGTTCAAGTTTGCTATAGGATGCTCCTTTGGAAGGCGAGGTATGCACTTGTCCAAAATCGTAGTCAATATATGTAGTAGAAAGAGTTTTGGCATTTAAGAAGCGTAATTAATACTAAGTTGCTTTGTTTGCAGGCAGTGCCAGGTGTATTGACTTGTCGTCACCGAGATAAAGGTCTGCTTGAAGATGGTGCAGTTTTAGATCCACGGATTACAGCTTATATCATAGATGCAGGGTTAGATGGGTTGCTTCGGGTCCCACATATGGACCTCGACCATGCATTGATCACGGCATTGGTGGAGAGATGGCGGCCGGAGACGCACTCATTCCACTTGCCCCACGGTGAGATGACCATCCCGCTACAAGACATGGAGGTTATAATGGGGGTACTTGTAGATGGCTTGCCGGTGGTGGGAGATACTGAAAACGATGATTGGGCCCACTTTTTCTTGGAAATGCTAGGGCATAGGCTGCCGGGAAGAGCCGTTGGTGATCGTCGCAAGAACACTACAGTGATAGAAGGGCCGAGGGTAAAAGCCAAATAGCTTGAGGATCGGTTTAGCAACCCTCTCCTAGCTGACGCCACCGAGCAGCTTGTGTAGCAATATGCTCGGTTTTACATACTGGGGATGTTGGGTGGTACGCTGTTTATGGATAAATCTGGCGAACGGGTCTCACTTATATATCTGCAATTTTTCAATCCAATCAGCAACGGAAAGAAGTATAATTTGGGTAGTGCAGCACTAAGTTGGCTATATAGACACCTATGTAATGCATCAAAGAAGACAACTAAGTAGATTGGCGGTGCACTGCTATTGGTGCAGTTGTGGGTGTGGACGAGGTTTCCACACATATGTCCTGTGATGAGGCATCGACACTAGGCATTGCCCCCAGGTCCACTTGCTATCAGGTATGTAGAATCTTAGATAGTTACTGCTTTACTTTTCCGCATTATGTTTTTTCGCATGGGAATTATGTAAGTACCTAATATGGCTTTTATGTCTCTGTTGTTTGCTAGATGGAAAGGGGCCAAGATAACAACTGAACATAGAATGCACATCCTACGCGCCTATCGTGTGTCGCTTGCTTCGCTACGGCCAAATCAGGTATCGTGCCTTACAAGTGGGAACCGCTTTGGCATGTAGTTGTTTTACTTACAATTTGCATATACATGAATAAACATTTTTTTTTTCAGAGCAAAGTTACATGTATTGTTCACATTCTTGATAATTTTTTATAATTATATTGATAATTACACATTTTTGATAATTATGTTGTTAATATGGTTGTTTGCATCGGTTGGATCATTGCAGATTGTGTGGGAGCCATCCAGAAAATATTTGCGCTCCCTTCCCGCATATTGTAAGACAGGCCAACACATATGGAGGTCTATCGTGCCACTCATACATATATGGGTGGTTGAAGACCATCACCCTGAACGTGTTCTCTGACAGTTTGGGATGAAGCAAGGCATACCACCTGATGTCGATACTTCAGTTGACCTTTACAAGATAACTCTCCAGGGCCAGTAACAAAAAAATTGGGCCCAAGAACATCACACACATATTGTTAAATGGGCTGCGCACGCCACAATTGCCAATGCACCGCCCTTTCATGGAGAGATGAGCAACAATGACAAGTATATGGTGTGGTTTCGTCCCCGTACTGTTTGCCATATTACAAAAGAGACCTCGTACTGGGACACTTTGGTAAGTTTACAGAGACTAAGGCAGTTATAAATGTACCTTGTTTCGCATAGTTTAGCTCAAGCTACTAACACTACTCTTGTATATTTGTGACAGGTTGAATCACAGTTAAGGATTATGGCGAAGTGCGAACTAGGGTCTGAGATCTACACCGACTGTATTAAGGCCTTGGAATCTGTTGAAGAGATTGGTCGGTTGACCTTGGACGATGCACGCGATGCGGGCAACACAAGTGAACCGGCTGTAGGGCGTGGTCGACAAGCAAGTGGACGTCAAGGGCTTGGAGGCCGTCAATCTAGTCAGCGTCCCACATCTACTCAGCGTCAGCGTCCCACACCCATGCCCACATCTAGTCGGCGTCCCACACCCATGCCCACATCTAGTCAATGTCCCACATCTAGTCGGCTTCCCACATCTAGTCAGCGTCCCACATTTAGTCGGCGTCACACACCCGTGCCCACATCTAGTCGGCTCCACACACCCGTGCATGACCACACCATGGAGGAAGCAAGTCAGACAACAGATGAGATGTGTTTGGACACTGGTTATGACATGGGCTCCATGGCATGCGATGATGTGAGTCCATCCCATACGTTTGCCTATGGGGACACATCTCGGTCCCCATCCATGAGGTGCAATGATACCTGCCCACCCACATCCCCTACTACATCTCTGTTGCCCACCACTCGTATGTTTCCCCCACTGACCACCAGCACCGCCCCCGCAGATGTACATGGTATAGATGAGATGAGATTCATGCCCACCCCTGGGGTTGTCCCCCCTGAGTTTGTGCATTCCGAGTTCAGCCAGACACAGATACCCGCCCCCCCCCCACCAAAGGCTTCACACATTCCAGATCGGCCGCGAAGGCCGCAACGGACACAGACACATCCTCCTGATTGTGGGACTGGACATGGTACTATACTTCGATTCAATACCAATTACATATACACCTCTTTATAGTTAAATGATTTTCATATCAGTATTTGCTTGTGTTCTTTTCAGGCAAGGTGAGATCAGTCAAGGAACCAGTGAGGAGAAGAAAATGGGGATGATTAAATTGTCAGCATACTCTAGCTTTAGTTTGTTTGAATGCCGTAAAGTTGTTGCAGGCTCTAAATCACCTGATCCTGGAAATGGTATCTACTCTATCTACTTTTTGATTCTTTCCTTATGTCAGATTCACAGAAATAGTCAGCTATTCTGGACTTTGTTGTCATGCAGAGGAGTGTATTGGGTTAGATGACAACAAATATATTGGGGATCTGTTGGCGGAGTTCAAGGCTGCAAAGGATCGAAGTAAAGGAGAAATTTTGCACTGCAAATTAACATTTAAAAAAAAGCTATTCCAAGAGTCAGATGAAGCTGTGACAGATCCAATGTTTGTGCAGCTGTCCTATGTTCAAGTAAGAAATGTTTTATCTATAACTGATGTTCATTTTACCGCTTCATTAACATTATGAAAATACTGCCTTACTTTCATAAATGATAGATGTATGTCTGACATAATAGCTATTTTTAGTTGTCTTGATACATATTAGTATTGTTACAGTTGCAACATGATTATATATTGGGCAATTATCCTGTTGGAAGGGATGATGCTGCGCAGCCGTCTGCATTGCAGATCTTGGTTGAGATTGGATTTGTTGATACCCCTGAATCATGCACGTGAGTGTTTCTGTCACTTTGTGTTATGTAATTATATCCCATTATTTTTCATTTATATTTTTATGGTGTTTTACTTGCTTTCATTTTCTATATTAATTAAAAGCATAGGGGAGTTCAATTTTACTAATCATTATCCACATCTAATTGTTGAAGTCATATTTTGTAGTGACTGGAATTCACTTTTGGAACGATTCCTACCCAGACAAATAGCAATAACACGAGCAAAGAGAGAATGGGAATTGGATATTCTTTCTCGTTATCGTTCTATGGTAAGAGTCAAAATTTTGAGATTTCTTATGCATCCACAACTTGCTCCAAAGAAAAATTGTGTTTCATGATTTATGTGCAAAAGTGGTGAGTGTGTGTACTATGTTTGTAAGTGAGAGTGTAAAATAAACATTGCTCATTTATAAAACTGTAGCGTATAATATGAATTCAATTTGATAGGTTTTATTTTTAAATTAGGTGTTATTAGGTACCATAAACTTTTGGAACAGTGGAGAATATAGTTAAACTACATACCCAGATGTTATATAATTGTGTGCTTATTTATCCTCTGACTAGATGCTGTTCTCATTTCTGTTTTACTTTATACTTCTCTATGACCATTGAAGGCTGGCTACAACTACAAGTGAGAACTACCTGCTCATAAAGGAAGAGGTGAGGAAGGTATTGTCAAAGGCAAAGGCGGCTGGCGTGCTTCGTTTGGTTTTTCACGATGCAGGAACTTTTGATATGGATGAAAATTCAGGTATAGTCCGGATGAAATGTTATTGGGATGCTTTATAGAGTGATAATATTGTGGATGATGCTTACTAGTAGGATACATTATGCTATATTCTGTCTTTTATCAAAGTCAATTGGTTTACCTATTTGATGTGTTTTCTTACAATAGATTATTGGTCTGGTTTGTAATTCGTTGCCAGATTTGTGCTTACCAGTGGTAGCTAGATTAATCATTTTTGAACCACTATTGTACTATAACTGATGTAAGACAGCAGACTAGAGAACATTCTTTGGTTAAACTGGTGAATGTCTTGGAAAAGTATTGAAGTTTTAATGTTCTAAAGATGGGAAAGATAATTTGAGGCTTTATAGTTCACAAAATGTCTCCAGATATTAGGAGCTATCCATAGTAGAGACTTAGCTTCTTATATTCTTCATTCATCTCTTTCACCTTGACAGTTCATTTTCATAACAGGAACAAGATGCAAATGCTAGTGATAGTTTAATTTTTATTGGATTGGCAAGATAGAGGTTCCAGACATTAGTATAGTCAAGTAACTAGGGTAAAGCTATGAGCAGTTCAGTTAAATTCTGCTTTATTGCCAACTGATTCCAACATAAAAGACAATCATACATTTTATTCTGAAATTTTTTAAGCCTATTTTTTCACCAAATTGCAACTCTTATTTTTCTTACTCTTCTCTTCATTTACTATGCATCATTATTATTACTGCAGGTGGTATGAATGGTTCCATCGTTTATGAACTTGAGAGACCAGAAAATGCAGGTCTTAAAAAACCTATGAAGGCATGCTCTCCTACACAACTTTTTACTTATAGGCAGACCTATATTGTAGACTTGTATGTATCTATGCAACTCCTTGTTATGATTTTCAATAGAAAGTTTATTGTTCTGTATTTCTTGAATGTGAACATGAAAGTCAAAATGATTAACTTTCATACAGTCTCTGACCAGCTGACACCCAGTGTACATGCATTGTTCTTTAGATTTTAGAGAAAGCGAAGACTGAAGTGGATGCCACTATTCAAGGGTTTGAATTTAATGGGAATATTTTGGTGCTACCATTATGTTTTGAATTTTTTTTGCCATTATTAGTATCATGGGCAGACATGATTGCTGTGGCGGGAGCTGAAGCAGTTTCATTGTGTGGAGGTCCAACAATTCCAGTTCCCTTAGGTAGACTAGATTCAATGTAAGAGGCTATCTTATTATCCTAATTTATGACATGGCAGAAAACTGAATGTTGGGTTACTTGGTGTCCTAAGATCCTTCCAAAATATTAAACTCAAGCTTTGTCTTTTTTAATGAGTGTTTGAGTTGTTTGCCACTTAATGTTTACTTTTTAGTTTGGAGAACCTCAAATTCTTCTTTTGTGCAGCATTAATTCGAAAATACCTAATTGAAGGCTCACTGCCTATGATTTTGATAATTACTTTTTTCTTAATAGGGAGCCTGATCCAGAAGGGAAACTTCCTCAAGAATCTCTGGATGCTCCTGGTCTGAAGCAAAGCTTTCAAAGAAAAGGCTTATCGTGAGTTTATAGTTTGCAAAAATCCTTTTTTATTCACATGTTCCTGTTAACAATTTACATATTTGTCATTATCTTCGGTGCAGTTGCTGTAAATAATTAGTGACGTGGTGCTTTAGAAAGATGGATAACCTCTTCTTGGTTGTAAAATAATTTTGTCTAGAACTAAATTTAGATGTATTAAGTATGATTCCATTTTTTTCCTTCTTTATTAATTTCCTGGGGCACAAAAGGTGAACTTGTCAGCTGGACAGCTATAGCACTGAATTTAAAGGGGGATTTGGGTAATTCATTATACAATTTTAAAATTTTACTGTGCTTGTTAGCCTGTTTGATAACTTTTTAAATTCTCCTTTGTTATCAACTTTAACTTAACACGCTTGGTTGTGCCTTACTAAATACTTACACTTACGTTAGACAGATCCTTCAGTTTATTTAATGCTTGGCTTGGTAGCTTAGAAATGGTAGACAAAGAAAATAAGTTTGAATTTTGAATCCAGAACTTCTCACAATATGAAATCAGCCTCCATTCAATTGTCATTACAAAACTCTTTTTCCTAATTGATGTAACTTTTCCTTTTTGGGAACTCAAAAGCAACATAAAACCTTAGATTGCAAACAGTCATTTCATTTTCCTTCGTTTTGATACTTCTTTTCATTGGTTTTCTTTACTAGCAATCACTGTTCTACAATGGACATACCAGGTCATATCTCATGAAATAAAAGCATGATGAGCCAGATTTTCAATTTTTCTTTAATACTTCAAAAGAACTAGGGAAACTGCTAGCATCAGCCATCAAACTGTTAACACGATGGTTATGTGTGCATTATAACCCACCCACCATGCGTTACACAACTGGCCTACCTGTCAATGTGTCATGCGAATGATGACATCCTTTATCATTGGCAACACCCATGCAAGACTTCTTAAAAAAAAACATACCATTACCTATGCACTACAAAATGAATGAAGTATCAATTCTGGCCAAGCGCCAAGACTTAGGCGAATTCTTGTATGACACTTGTAAATTCTGTCCCTTACCTGCAAAGTACTTGGTTTATTAGAAGTGTAGATAAAAGCATATTTACAATAATTGGATAGAGCTAAAGTGTACTTCCTACCTGTGAATTAATAGCAAGTTTTGGGGTCTATGTGTTTTGAATTTAAATTGCTTATTATGGAACCCATATTGACATTTATACATGCTGCAATGCCGAATCTACTTACTTTTAGATGTGTGGATTTGACAAATTTAAAGCTTAAATACCTGTTTAAGCCTGGCCCCAAGTGATAAAGCTAAGAATTGCTGATATATATTTTAATAGTTCAAATTTTACGTGTTAACAAGTCTAAATTTTTATGTTATTTACTTGAGCTATACAACTGAATCCTTAGTAGGTCATAGCTAATAGGTATGCATCTTTGGCATATTTTACTGTGTAAGTAACTTCACAAAGGCCTTACTTGAAGCAAGACTCTCTTAATTTTTTGTGCAGAACACAAGATCTTGTTGCTCTGTCTGGAGCTCATACCCTTGGAAGTAAAGGTTTTGGAAATCCAACTGTTTTTGATAATTCATACTTTAAAATTCTTCTGCAGAAGCCATGGACGTCTTCAGGTAGTTAACTAATCATAAAAATCATTTTAGTCCAGCTATCTTCACAGTTGTTTATCGATGATTGCCTTTATCTTTGTCCCGAGATGTTTGTCTATTAATACTTTCTTTTGTCTTCTTTAAACTCTGCCATATGCGGCATAATTGGCCTTAAATTGCTTGCTCAAGTCTAGCCTATATAAATGTAAGATTACTGCATGATATATTCGGTGAGATGGGGTTAACATTTTTATTTGTGGTTTTGTCTTTAACAACTATTATCAACAAATTTAATTTAAGCAACTTACACTTTTTATTTTAATTATCAGAAAAGTCTTTTCTCCTTATTCATTTACTTATTCTGTTCTTCACATGCAGGTGGTATGGCAAGCATGATTGGGCTTCCTTCAGATCGTGCACTTACTGATGATAACGAATGCTTAAGGTTCTCTGTCTTTCATAGATCTCTTGAGCTTCCCTTATGACCTGTATTGTTTCACTAATTTGCTGAGCACTCAATAGCTATAGTAGGGTATGTGCAAAAAAGGTTTAGGAAAATGAATCTGATTGGGTGGAAAGATATATGAAATTTTGAAACATACTTGCTAGCGGGTGTGGTGCAAAATGATCCCAAACAATGCAATACATGAACTGTAGAAGCAACACAGATGTCCTTGATAATTGACATTTTATTTGAACATATTTGAGAGTATTGGGTTTTATCACACTTTATATTCAGATTTTAGGAAAAAAATTGATAGAATTTCACAGAGTGTGTCCAAACTGCAGACAAAACCTGTCATTTTCCAAATTCCTGAATTTAACACATGCATCTTAGTTTTCTCTCACACTGTTTCTGAGTCCTGACCCAGTCAACTTCATCTTGAATTTTATCCAGTCGTTCACAAATTTTGCCTAACAAATCCAAATTGCTCACCTTGTGTTTTAAAATCCAAGGTTTTCTAAAGTTTGGACCTGATATAGGTGACTTGATCATGCATGAATATGCATTTATTGTGGTTCGTGGCAGTGCCTTCCAAATGGTGTCCTGGAACCAATAAAGCCATAGAAAAATAATTAAAAGCTCTCTCCCTCTCTCTCTCTAGGAATATAGCTGAAAATTCACTGGCATATGAGCACAAGGAATGGGTGCATCAATGTGGTTAGGTGTTATGTGATGCTGTAGTTTTTGTTAGAATAATTTTCAAGAAGTGTGAGTGGCTAGAGTATATGATGAGTGGCTAGAGCAACCAGGCTCGGAGAAAGCTAAGAGATTCATGCTCACAACATACCATCCTGTGGTAAAAAGCATTACTTCTCAGTTGCACAATTGGTAAAAAATTTTGCTGTCCTAACCTCTGATTCCCTGAAGTACGTTGAAAGTTGCCAAATTTCTCTCCACTGGCTCAACCCGACAGATTTGTGTGGCCATCACTTCTTGTTCTGGGGATTGCATCCATGGAGGAGTCCAGTTTTGATAGAGTTTCAGGATTTTTTTTGTTCTTTTTCAAATTTTTACTCATGTATATACTTCGTACTTGACTGTTAGCTAGAGAAACATTACTTATGTGGCTATGTAATTCACCATCTCTTATCTTTTATTTTTTTCCTATTGTATTTTCCTTTATTTTTTTTTACCTCCTTTTAAACGTTAAAGGCTCCAAATAAAATTGTCTTGATTCATGTATTATCCCTGTGTATCTGAGTAAGACAATTGAACAGTCCAGGGAATGATAATGGCCTGCTTCTTAAACAAAATTGCTGTCCTTATACGGTTCATATATATATATATATATATATATTAAATTGGTTGCAGTTGAGATGAGAGAATGCTTTTTTAACAAAAATCTTGGGCCAATAAAACAATGACCCAAATGAATTACTTGACAAATTGGTACTCGAGCTTTAGAAACTCGGGTACTAATCTGCCTTACAAAAATTTTTTCACAAAAATCCTGGGCCAATAAAACAATGACCCAAATGCAATAAGGCAGATTGGTACCCGAGCTTCTGAAACTCGGGTACCAATCTGCCTTACCAAAATTTTTTCAAAAATTTCTTGGGCCAAAAAACCTTGAGCCAAAGGCAATAAGGCAGATTGGTACCCGAGTTTCTGAAACTCGGGTACCAATTTGCCTTACCAACTTTTTTTAACAAAAATCCCTAGGCCAATAAAACAATGACCCAAGTGCAATAAGGCAGATTGGTACTCGAGCTTTTGAAACTCGGGTACCAATCTGCCTTACCAAATTTTTTTCAAAAATTCCTTGGGCCAAAAAACCTTGAGCCAAAGGCAATAAGGCAGATTGGTACCCGAGCTTCTGAAACTCAGGTACCAATCTGCCTTACCAAATTTTTTTCAAAAATTCCTTGGGCCAAAAACCTTGAGCCATAGGCGATAAGGCAGATTGGTACCCGAGTATCTGAAACTCGGGTACCAATCTGCCTTACCAAGTTTTTTTAATGAAAATCCCTAGGCCAATAAAACAATATCATATATCTTCATATCTTTTTTTTACTTTATCAATATTTTTTAAAGTTCAAATTTAAAATAAATAAATAAATAAATAAACAATGATAAAAAAAAATAAAAAAATAAAAAAAAAAACTTAAATAAAGAAGAAAAAGTCTCAATTGAAGAGACAAAAATACCACCCCAAAAAAAAAAAAAAGTTTCCTTTCAAAAGTATTAAGCAATAAAATTTGGAAACAATTACATGAAAAATTCCATAAAATATAGTAGGGGATTATATTATTGGCTATATATTAAAAAAAAAAACTAATAAAATATACGCAATATAATGATATGCAATGATTTTAGGGGATCTTTCAATATTGAATGATCACTTACTATTCATAATACTGGCATTTAATTGTCAAGTTTGGTTAATATTTTGTATATATAATGCATATGTTGTATGCTACATACACAATATGTATTTGTTTATGGAGACACATGTATATTAGTTATAAATTTTGCCCCCCCTAAGGTCAAATCCTGGCTCCGCCACTGGTATAGACATATAAATTATTGAATCTCGATCATAATGTGCACTTAACCATATATATATTCTATACACAAATAAAATAATAAAATGTCAACCATTTCGACTTTATTTTATTAAGCCAATTTCTTTGATGAGTAATGAATTCATATTATATGCAAGTTTCATAGGTAAGGTAAGTATGAGAAGGAAAGATTATATTAAGAAACTGTACGGTAGGAAAAGGAAAAAATATACCAAACTGTATATACAGCCCCACTTTTATGTCAGATAATTGTAAATTGTGAAGAAATTGATAACTTGATATAAATAGAAAGAAAAAAGGAGTTTACGTAATTTATAAGTTTATATTAATTGCATATTATTATTTTGTTTTTTACTTCATCTAAAAAAATAGTTAATGTTATTAGAATTTTATTAGAATTTTTTTTTTTTTTTTTTTTCAGTTTACCTTAAAGATAAGAAGTTCACATTAGTGAAGTACAATTCTGGAATTTCTAACCTTGAACGAGTAAATGCTATCGATATGATTTATGTTTTCATTTCTTTATTTATGTTTAGCATATAGCTAGAAAATACTTCTTGTCAATTTTCATATTAATTTTATATTGATGGTTCTAAACTATTAATGCCAATGAGTTATAGCTTACATTATACTTGCAGTTCTGGCTGTATATAGATTACAAGGCCAAGATTCAAAACCATCTGGATGTGTGACTATGTGGTAATAATAAAAAGATGTTTCAATTGACATTTCTACTATTATATTATGTAATTAAATTTAATACTCGTTTTGAGGTGAAAATGGCCAAACTCATTACACAGTTAAATTTTCACTATATATATAGAACCATGTATGTATCAGCAGTTGTACACAGTTAATATTGCAAAACTCATTACATGAAAGTCATGCATAAAAATCTCATACAAACACAGTCTAAAAACTCATTGAGGTCATTTAACTCATGCAAAAAAATTTAAAAACTAAGCATTTAACAAATACTTCTATGTACTGGTCACAAGAGAATTGACTCAATGGTGAAATGGATAGCACGTTGGTTGATGGAGGCACTGACACAGCTCAAGGACTTGCAGATGGTGACCAAACAGTCAAGCTTATGCTGAAAATATCTAACTCGCACATGGAGTTTCTCAAGAGCTTTGTACTGAAAATGTCTTAATGCTGATGGGTTGGTATTTGGTTAAATGGTACTCGAGCTCAAAGAACTCAAGTACCATTAACTAGCATTTACTCGCACCGTTGGAGCCAGTTCGTATGTGAGTAGGTGGGCAATAACTGTGGGAGTAGGTACTCGAGTTTCAAGGACTCGAGTACCTTGTTAAAACTACCCAAATTTCGCAGCTGGCTTAGTGTTTTTTAAAAAATATGTAAGGCAAATTGGTACCCGAGTTTCACAAACTCGGGTCCCAAGCTGCCTTAAGAATTTTGTAGTTCAATATTTTTTTAAAATAAGGCAGCTTGGTACCCGAGTATCTGAATCTCGGGTACCAATCTGTCTTAAATTGCAGTTGGTCAGGGTTTTTTAAACAAAACTAGTTGTTGAGGCACGTGCTGGTGCTGCTCCTGCTATTTTAGAGGTTTATTTTTTTTAATAAAAAGTTAGACCATAATGTCAAATGGTTGTTTAGCATCTTTATGCATACTCAAAGACTTTTCTTTCATATTCATTTAAAAATAGAAAAATAGAATAAATGATAAAAAGTTATCCAATGCAAATTAAAAAATGGTTTATTTAAATATAAAAGTGGCAAAGGAGAAATATATTATTTTTGGGCATAAATATATTATAAAAGTGGCCAAGGAGAAATATATTATTTTTAAGCACAATCTATATTCATAAAAATTATCTACAATTCAAACAAAATTAACCAATTTTTTTTAGAGAGAAAAAGAGAGAGGGAACAAGGGATACTAATGAACTTGAATTAGCACAAAATTCAAGTTCAAATTCCATTTCCCTATTTATTCTTGGTAGTTTTACACTTCAAAGCAAAGGCACAGATTTTTACATTACTTCTGCAGCAACAAAATTTCATCAAAACAAAATTTGATGGTAAAGGGCCATTTTGGCCCCCAAGTCATTTGACCTAAAATCACAGTACAATCCTCTCTTACGCACTTAGAAGTCCAAAGAAGGGGTTGGTCATTGCAGACTTCAATTCAGACCCAGCTGTGTTTAGAATTTCCATGTCGACCTTATCATTAGGAAGATACAAGGACTCGTCCCCTTCTGTTCTCTCAAACCCACAAAGCTCAAGAAATTCCATACCTCTTCTCAAGTTCCCAACTCTATCATGTTAAGTGTTAACTAGCTAAAGAATAAATAAAAATCTTACAATACAAGTACACCTGAACCAAGAAAAACAAATAAAAATATTATATGCCAGATTTAAGCGATGTGTATGAAACCCTTCTCTTTTTTCTTTGGGTATATCGTGTTTATACAGAGGAACATGCTGGTCTACAAATGTAACAGGAAATAGTGACAGACCATTAAAGCAGTAGATATTAAGATCGTTCAATTTAAGGCTACAATTAAGACCGTTCAATTTAAGGCTACAAAGAGGATAACACTCGACAAATCTATGCATTACTTGACATTAGTGATCAAAAGAAAAACTAAATATGGCGATCCAACAATCAGGATGGAGAGCTCTTGGCTCTCATCATGACTAATGAGGCTACCTTTTTCATAAAAATGAGCCTGGCAAATTAATGTATTATTTTTTACTAGTTAAAAATCGTGAAAGTGAACCCAATAATAATCCAAAACCAAACCAAAGTAACCTAATTTCCATGGAAAATAACTTGGCATTACTAGTGTTTTGTGGCAATAACCTATCCCAAAAGTTTCCATCAAAAGGACAATCTGGACTTTGGTGGAGATAACAAATGGTCTCTACTTGATTCAATCAGCTCAGATTACTCGTATAGTTGGTATGGAGGGTTAAACAACATGATCAAACCTCAGCATTACCCCCCCCCCCCCCCAAACAACAACCACATCAATCAAAGAAATTGTGTACTTGGAATAATGGGTTAGTAAGTCGAATCTTCCTAAATTTTTCCTCATCAGGATTTTTTGCGATATTTCCAACATAGATCAGAAGAGTTTCAAAGGCCCTCCTAACTTTGGCACCATCATTCCAGATGAATAAATAGAAAAAAGCAGGGGGAATCAGGCTGCTGACAGAGTAACATGTAAAATATAGAAGTTAATGAAATAGCATGTGACAATCTTAACTAAGAAAAATGGACTACATTTGGGACTGGTGAAACCTAAAGTTCACAAGTCAAAGAAATGCAACAATATCTATGGCAGGCACCCTAAAAATATCCTATGCATATGATTTATGCTGTAACAGGTGCATGTATCTTCACCTTAGTTTAATTAAAAGGCTTTCAAGCAATTAATATGCACTTTCTTTCTTTAAGTATTTGTATGTAAAGCAAGGAGCTTTTTAGTACATGGTCATGCAGAGCTATCTATCTTGTAAATAATAAGATGTAGTACCTCCCATTTATCTGAAAACTTAGATGCAAAGGAAATTCACTGTTGTGACAATTTATCTGTGGAGATCTTTAGCCCAATGGATTTCCAAAAAAAAAAAAAAAACCACCCTCTGACATTATGTTTCACATATAAGAAGTCCACTATACTAGAATTTTTATTCAGGACAACTTCAACACTATGCTTTGCTTTTGAAACATATAACGAGGAAATTGAAGCACACTCTAACCTCAAAACGAATTTGCTAAAAATAGTTTAGGAAACCACTTATAATGTGATGGGTCTACAATAATGTCATAAAACACATCAACTGATCTATTTTTGAAATGTCTCCGAACTCTTGTGCTTGTTACACTATGAGCAATTTACCTGGTGATTGCGCTTAAGAGACCTTAAACATTCTCTCAACTGCTCTGCATTTGTTACAGACTTTATAGGCAATGATGTCTGCAACTAATAATAAAAAGAACAACATCAAAATAACTATGCCCTGTAGTTGAAGTAAAGAAATTTATATTATGCAATGGCACAGAAGAGTGCTAAGTTCTATAAACATCACTTTCAAAATAATCGTACCCTTTTTTCCTACAACAAATGAGTGGAAGGTTTTACAGATGCACTTTCTGGTGGCAATCCAAGTCTTGACCTCCTTTCTACCTATGAAGACATGCATAGTTTTTTGAGTCATGGAAATTCTTGAGAAAGGTATTAAACATCAAATCAGGAATAATGAACTAAAAAATATAAATTATCACTTGATAAGATTTAAAATAAAATAAAAACCCATTAGTCTCTCTTCTATTGTTGGTTGTTGCTTACTTCAAGTTCTTTGAGAATATTTTTTGAAAACTTTTTTCCTGTATTAGCACAACTTCCAAAAAATACATATTTCTATCTATTTTTATTGACCATAAAATACTATAAAGAAAAAAATTCTCCTTCCATTGAAATGGGCAGGCCCTAGGGAAAAGGTGTATTAAGGACAATGATAGCGAACTCTATAATATAAAAGTTTTCATTTGGGAATTGTGTATTTTCGGTAACTTATTTGCATAGTGTTTATCAAAAGATATAGTTTTTGGTAACATTTATGTTTTTTTTATTTTTATAATTTATTTATTTATATTTTTTATGTTAAATGCGTTACAAAGAGCTAAAAGCTAAATTATTTGGAAAAACAAAAACAAAAAAACAAAACAAAACAAAAAGACAAAAAGCTAAAAGCTAAAATGTTTTCAATGATTCCCAAACACACACATAATCTACTAGAAAAAAGTTATAATCTATTAACAATTGTTCTAAGCACAATGAAATGTGGAAAAAATTTTCAAGTACCTTATCATATTCTAGTTTCTTAAGTATTTTCTCCCTTGCTCTTTTTTCTTCCTCCTTTTCTTTTTGTTTCAAGGCTAAATAACTGAAAAAACAAAGTGAATATATTAATATTTAAGTTAGAAGGAAATAAAATCTAATGTATTTAAAGACAAAAAGGGATAAATAGACATAAAATTTCCAAATAGAAAAAAAAATTACTAAATTAAGACAGACCGTTGTTTTTCATTGCTTTCTAGAATTCGCTCTACCTCAATGAGGTCCTTACTAGCTCGAATCCTCTCCTGGAACAATAGCACAACCAAGTCTTTATAAATAAATGCCAAGTACATGAAACGAGCTCTTAACAGAATCCCAAAGTACAAACAGAAGAGTTTGATTTGACAAAAACCAACAATGAAGCAGCAATAATATGTTCTAAAATATAAAAAAGCTATGGCAAGTTCATTGTTGAATAATGTCTTTCAAGGGTAAAAAGAACTTAGGAATCATGATATAAGATCTTTAAGAAATTCAACTATATTAGGCTTCTGTATATGTTCTTGAAATATTCTTGAATGGGTTTGGATATTTAAGAACTTAAGGTTAGATAATAAAAAAGGATTGAGTCTTGATGAATCCTGAAAAGAATTTCATGTTTGATTGATGATAAAACGATGAATTGAATGATAAACCTAGGCAACATTTTAAGAAACCTACTATAATTATTTTCCCAAAAAAAAATGTTACAATAATTTTATTAAAACTCACATCTCTCAATGAATTTATAGTATAAAGGCCTATAAATACTAAATTTTTGTAAATAAAAAGAAAAAGAATGCTAAACCAAGTTCGTATATGAACCATAATCATATCTCCTTCATTGAATTTGGAATATAATCTTCTAATATTAGTTTGAGCCTTGTATATCTCATTCCTAAGTGCAACAATTCTTCTTAAGTTATCATGAATTTCCTATGTGTGACTAGCAAATGTTTCAAGTTTGGAATAAAAAGAAAAGTAGTTCAAAGAATAAAATATGACTCATGGGCCTTTGGTACAACCAAATCCCAAGAATCTAGAAATTATCAAATTACCTTGACTTTAATAAAGATTGATTAAAACTAAACAAAAAACAACATTACTTAGATAAACAATAAAATAAGACTCTTCAATTTAGGCTAGCTAAGCAAGATCCCAAGAGTCCAAAACACTCCATATTTTATCGCTTGAACATTAGAACCAACTTTTTGCCTCTTATAATTCTTCAAAAGGAGCTACCATTCACGTTCCACTCATTAAATCATCTTAACCATGATATTGAATTTATCATTATAATCATGGTAATTTCTAGTATAGAAGAGTCTACTTAGGAGAAAATTGCAAGGATATATGTAGAAAAACTTACATTAATCAATATTTGTACAATAAGTTGCATATTATTCCTAATGTCATACTTTATGAACCAATAGACAATATATGCAAGCTTTAAAAAAAGGAAAAGGTCATACTCAATGCACAAAGCTCCCACTATTGTGGGATCTAGGAGAGGTGATTGATTGGCAACCTTACCCCCATTTTTCTGGAGAGGCTAATTCCTAGACTCAAACCTGCAACCTACTTTTGGTGGAAGACACTTGCTATCACACCAAGGCAAGCTTTAAAGAGATTAATTATTTATCAATTGATACTAATAAATTGCCAGCTTCACTTTAAAATTTCTCATACTATACACATTTTTTACTTGTGTTTTAAAGCACTATTTTAACTATCTACACCCATCCTTCCCCAAATCTCTCTTTGTCTTCAACTAGAGAAAAAGCAATGAAAAAGTTAAAAGAGTAATCAAAATTCTTAACAAGATTTACAAAAGGCAAGGTAAAGCCGTAAAGGAGCTATCAAATAAGGAAAGAGTAAACCATAGAAATAACTGCATAATACCTTCTCCCTTTGCATTTCCAGTTTCTTTCTTCTTATGTGATTTATTCCTGAAACTCAACAACATAAGTAGACATGGAAAGGAACCAGTTAGCCAGAAATAGTAAGATCAATCTGAAATTTTTTTCAAATATTCAACCAAATTAAAGAATTATATATAAAAGGTCAAAAGAGGAGAAAGAATCTAAGGGGGAGTTCTAGATAAACAGAAAAGGAAACCTTAGTTCCTGTGCCTTTATTTTCATTTGTTCTGTGATATGGAAAGGTTGAGGTGAGTCAAGATCAATATCCACTGCTACCTAGGAGAAGTTAAACAGTCAAGCAAACTAATCTAGTGACAGTATGTGCAACACCAAAGATTTTACAAGTTCATGTAAAAAATGTATCAACATATTCACCAAAGACAATTTTTTTCTCTCCACCTCCTTTCAATGAAATGGAGTTCACAAAAAGCAAAGATAAAGTCAAATTCCAAATCTCAAAAGCTACCCACAAAAACAAACTGATAAAAACACGATCATATTAGAAAAGATACTTAGCTAAACAACAATTGACTGTTCCGTATAAACTTCAGCTCTTACTACCCAATCAAAACTGTCCGCTAAACAAGCATGTATATGAGAAAGAATTTCAATTGTATGAACACCCTCTTTCTTATAATAAGCAGACACCTGGTAGATATACCAAAATAAAAAAGCTGAAGATTACTGGCCAATATATGTTCTATTTGAAATGTTTCTCTTTATTTCAATATCAAGCCAAGAGTATTATAGTTTTGAATCCCCAAGCAATCTTTTAAAATTGACGGATAAGATCAAAGTTAGCAATTGCAAATTGGGATCAAGAAATTTTTTTTTTTTTTTTTAAACAATTATTTGTTAGTTCTATTCAAAATGAAATAGCTGATTGTCTTACAATAACCTTATGTCTATTTTTCTCACTCCTTTTCTTTTATTTCAAAGGAGTTCTTCCTTTTGTTGGGCATCTTGCCCCTTTGAATATTAGACTTATTAACCAAATAAAAATAAATAAATAAATAAAAAGGTATACAAGAAGCTACAATGTGAATATCAAATGTTTTGGTTTTGTGAAACACAAACCCACTTCAAACTATAGTTTTAGTGTTATTTCTTAGCATGACTGAGGATATGGTACTATACTAGAGACTTTATTAGTTGATAAAGATTGAAGTTTAAAAATATGGATATCATTGAATAAGAATATGAAAAATAAGTAAATAAAAATCCATGTGCAATGTAAGCAAAGAAGAGAACGAAGATGAGAAATCATATTCATACCAAAGGCATCTGATCAATGTCTGAGTCATTCTCATGATCAATCACCCATTCTATAGCTGCCTCTAAGCTAGAATTACCTGATTATTAACACAAACATTTAGTCTGTTCATTCCCATATCATAATTATTATTTTATTTATTTATTTAATATTATAGTTGTTGACAAATAAATATAAATACCCATAGAAACACTTATCTAGTGAAGACTCATTTGAAAATAACTAGCTATAACAATTATAACTATGAGGTATGTACCACTTTTTTTTTTCTTTTCCTTTTTTTAACTTCTCTCAAACCCTACATATGAGACCCCATCTCGAAAATCATGGATTTTTTTTACATGAGTAATAATAATTCATCATTAAGAAAATTTAGACTAAATAGCATTTCTTCACCACAAGCACAAAATGGAGGGTGAAATACTACAATACCAATAACTAAGTCCTAGTCTCAAATTTATTGGGGTCTCAACAAAGTACTCAGAGTTGGTCATATGCATTAGCTCATTCTATTCTATGCATTAGCTCAAATTTATTGGGGTCCTAATCTGTGTTTTTTTTTTTTTTTTTCCTCAATATTTCTAATTTTCAATCCATTAAAATTTCAAATGAAATACGTAACCCTAAAACTAAAAAACTGACCTTAGTGCGAGATAGTGAGAGAGCTGAGTGAGAGGTCGCCGATGAGAGTCTTCCGCCACCGATGGAGTGAGGGTTTGGGGTTTTTATGTTTGGGTGTGATGGAGAGTGAGAGTGTGAGTGTTCACAGTAAGATAGCTGAGTTCGGTCCCTGACGAGAGTCTTCTGCTGCCACAGGTTTTCTGCCGCCGCCGGTGTGAGGGTTTGGGCTTTGTGTGAATGTGTGAAGGAGAGGGAGAGGGTGAGGGTGTTCTGGTGTTCTGGTCACTGAGAGTGAGAAGTGAGTGAGAAATAAAATTGAGTTTTTAGATATTAGTAAATTGATACCCGAGTTAAGCGGACCTGGGTAATTTTTTAAACAGTACTCGAGCTTCCTGAACTCGAGTACTGTTTGGAATTTTTTAAATCCAATTGCTAGCAATTGGTGCCAATACAGATTGATACCCGAGTTTAGTGGACTCGAGTATCCCATTGAACAGTACTCGAGCTTCCTGAGTTCGAGTACTGTTTGGAATTTTTAAATCCAATTGCCATGTCAGCCATGCCACGGTGGAGCTATAAAATGTAGTACTCGAGTTCACCAAACTCGAGTACTTAAAAAGGTGGTAGATCACCAATTATTTTCGAAACAGTGTTTTTTGGCCAAATATTTCTAAAATTGATGGTAATGGGCCATTTTGGCCCCAAGATTCAACCCTAGTAGGGTCCAATTGAAGGGGTTAGGGTGAGCCCAACCTCAAACCTTTTATTTCCTTCCCAAACCCTAGCCGTTTCTTTTAGCTCCTTTATAACCTTCTTTCGGCCTTTACCTTCTGCTCTCTCAAATGGACCTCAATGGCCAAACTCTCAAGCTCCCCCTCTGAACAACAATGCCACCATAGACGGTGGTCCAACCCTAAGTCTCCACAATAAATCTCACCGAGGCCTCTATCTCTCACTCTAAACCCAAGATTTCTCTCTTATCTTTGAATCTCTCATGGCCGAAGCTCAAGCTTCCACCATCTTCGATCCTCATCACCACCACAAATGGTGGTTTCACATCTCAAATACTATCTTGACCTAGATACTCTTCTAACAAGCTTGAGCTTTCCATCTAAACCCAAGCTCTCTCTCTAAAACTCTCCAATCTAAAGATGGAAGAACTTCCTTGCTCTCTGAGACAAACAACCATCACCACCATGAGGGTGGCTTCTCAATCTTTTTACAGGTCATCCCACTCTGAAATCAAGACTAAAACCCAACTCTCTTCTAAACCCGAACCAAGGTTTCACTGAGACTCCTCTACTCTTAAACCTAACAACCACTCTCTAGTCTATAAGTTAATAGTGCCTTGAATAGCGTGTGAACCACAAAAGTGGGTGTGGAGGTGAAAAGTCTCACAGATCTACCAAGAACCATGACCATGGTGGCATGTGGACCTACACGCAGTGGCGTGTGAACAAGTGTGTGTGCAAAAATAGAGAGTAAGAGCTTGATTTATATGTTTGTGTGCTCAGTTTTTTAAGGCTTTGTGAGCATGCAAAGTGTGCAGAGCAAGATATTATAGATAAGAACCACAAAGTGTAGGGGTGTGTGTGTGTGAGACAAAGAGATGCTATGAAAGGAAAGAAATAGGTAAAAGGAAGAGGGTTTCGGGTTTACCAGTTGATGTAACTCCTTCGTTTTTCTCTTTGTTTTTTGTTTTTTGTTTTTCATTTTTTTTTCTCTACTTTGATGCTTATTGGTTGTTGTTATTTTTGTGGTTCTTATCTTGTGCATAAGGATGGCCCGTTGGGGTTTAGGGTTTGGCTACAAAGAAAACAATAAACAAGTTAGATTCAAACTAATGCAAAACCTAGAAAAATGAGTAAAGAATAGAGAGAGAGAGAGAGAAAAAGCTCATGATTGTGTAAATTCTTGGCTACTTCTATTTCTTCAAGCTTTCTCTAGGATTTTTGGAGGGAAAAGAGAAAGAATCAGAGAGCCTAGAGAGGTTTCTCTCTCTACTAGTGGGTATCCAAGAAATATCTCAATGAGTGAGCTCTGTCATCTCTTGGTAAGGAATGTGTGGGAGTGTACATGTGAGTCCTGCGTGGGACTAAAGCAAGAATAGTGTGATGTAATGAATTGTAAGCTGGTTAAGCATGAGCTAGCAGCAAATATGTCCAAAATTGGCTACTTGAGGGAATACTCTAGAACCAAATACAAGCTATTTCTCATCAATCCACCATTCATTATTTATACTCACCAGCAATCAACAGACCTTAAACACACTCAATAAAATGTTAGGATAGTTAGATAATTTTGTTAGGTTTTGAGTTTGTAATGTTGGCAAACCATGACAAAACATGACAAAAACTAAGTCTCATTAGTTTAGAATGGTCTACATTGAAGCCCAAGACAAAAACTTCAAGTTCAGGATAAAAAAAAATGAGATACAAGCTGGTTGGTTCGATCGATCCAATCTAATTTTCGATTGATCGAAAATCGCGTATCAGGAAAATCAGCAAACATAGAAAGGCCATAACTTATTCGTTTGAAGCCCAAATCGCGAGCCGTTTTTTCCAGTATTTAAAGGACATCATAAGCTAACCCTAGGTAGGGTTTTTAGAGCTTTTTAGAGAGATTAGAGTGCCTCTTTGAATTTTTAGGGTTTTGTACCCAAAAGCTCTCTTATGTTTTCTACCGGTGCTATTCCTTGAAGAATCTCAAGATCCGGTGTTGTAGAAGTTGTTGCCTTCTCTAGTCATCAAAGGTGTTGATGATCTAAACCTTCAAGGGTGGTCTTGGAGTCACAAACAGGAGAGTTTTTGTTGATAAACCTTTGAGTGGGATCTTAAAGTCACAGACGTGAGTGTTTGTGTTTTGCAAAGACCAAAGAAAGAAGGAGTCCGTGGATTCGGAGCTTGCACGTGGTCGTGTCAGTAAGTTCTACTAGTGGGTAGCATTAGGAAGTCAAGCGGGGAGCTTGTAGTCCTTTTGTATGAACTTCGATTCTTTCATAGTGGATTCAGGTTTGCCTTGAGGATAGGTGGGTAAAATCCTCCCCAGGTTTTTTACCGGTTTGGTTTTCCTGGGTGATCATATCTTGTGTTATTTACTTTTGTGCTGCTATATATATTCTTGATATGATTATTTGATTGCTTTAACCTAGAATTACATAATTTGACTAAGTAACAACTTGGCTAATTAATCTAGGCTAACCAATCTGGTTGTGTTTTAAAGGGTCTAAAACCGTTCAAGTGGTATTAGAGCAGGTAGCTCTTCTTGTTGTAGATCTTTTGATCTAAGAGCTGATCCTTGACCCCTGTTATCATGGATAATTTGAAGTGTCTTTCTTCTCATGCTTCTGCTGATTTTATTGATGCCTGTGATGTTTTGAATAAAAAGGACACTATTGTTTCTGTTGATTTTTTTGATGCTTTTGAAACTCTTCGTAAGGAATTATCTAAATCTTTGAAAATTGTTAAGAAATTTAAAGAAGAGTTAAAATTGGCTAATCTTGAAAAAGAGGAATTGATTGTTAGATTAGATGAATCTAATAAAAAGAATGAATTTTTGAGAAATCAAATTTCCTCTCAAGATAAGAAGATGAAAAGCTTGGAACAAGAGTTAGTTGAATCTAAAACTAAAATTGAAAATTTGACTAGTACCAAGCCTGTTGTTGATAACAGAAGTGTTTCTGTTTCTCTTAAGCCTAAGACTGAGAAAGTTTATATCCCTCCTTTCAAGAGGAATAATAAAGAAAAGACTTATTTTGCTAGGTTAGATAAAGGTAAAAGTTATGATGTTGACGCTGAAGTTTCTAAACCTATGTCTAAACCTACTATTAGAGAGCATAATAAATCTGTTTTTGTGCGTATCTGTCACCTTTGTGGTGTTGTTGGTCATATTAGACCAAATTGTTCTTTGTTGAGGTAAAAACCTAAATCTGAGATTAGACTTGTTGTTAGGAATACTAATGTTCCTAAATTTGTTCCTGTTTGTCACTTTTGTGGTGTCTCTAGTCACATTCATCCTAATTGTCATAAATTGAAATTTAAGCATTCTGTGTTTCAATCTAGGATATGTGATGAGATTTCTCTTGCCATAAGTCCATATAAATTGTTTCATATTCTTTTGAAAAATTTGAGCTTGTTGGCTTGTGAAAGGAATTTGCAGGATTTCAGTCTCTCTCAGAAGTTTGATACAATCCTTCAAATACACTCTGCTTCACATGGATTTTTACCTACAAAGCCGAAGACTCGTGCTAGATGGGTGAGAAAAGATCCTCCAAGGTGAGTGTTGCTAACTTGTCCCTGATTTAATTTTTTCAATTATTTGTGGACATGTTTTGTTTTTGTTTTTGGTTGTTTTGTTTTTTAGGTTGTTTTTATTAAAAAAAAAATCCAAAAACATTGAAAATTTTCAAAAAGACAAAAATATTTTATTTTGTGTCCTGTTTTATTGTTCTTGAGGATTACATGGGTTATGATATCTCTCTCTTGATTTAAAACATGCTTGACATTGTGAAGAAACTTGAATAGTATGCTAAGCTATTTCTGATTTTGTGTGAGTATGTACTAGTTTGTACATGTACTCATGGGTTAATTAAGAAATTGATATTTCTTGTTTGTGTACCCTTTATAGTTTAGTTAAACATTGTCATGCATTGCATTAGCATTGTTCATTTAGCATAATGTGTGCTTTTTGTTTTTGCTCATAAAATTTTTTAAACCAAAAAGATTTTTGTGTTTTGTATTCCACATCATGGATTTGAAATCAAGGTTGGCCACCTTATCTTTACATAACAAGTTTATGTACCTTGTTTAGCTCGGATAAGCTTAATTATTGCACTTTACTAGTTGAAACTTTGTAGTGCATGTTGTGTGGGAAAGATGTTTATAGTGTTTATCACTTTGTCTTAATCTTGAAGTCACATGTTATTTGACTGTCGGACTTGATCCTTTTGAGAAAGGCATAAATAACCATCTCACCACTGTTCACTAGCCAATCATGAACACCTTAGTGCATATCATAAGATTGTGTGCTCGAGAAAGTGTAGCACATACACAAAAAGAACATAAGGTGTAGCCTCAATTAAATTAAAATTAGTGTGTACTATTAGGCTTGATGCCATCTCACATAATTAAAATTGGTGTGTATTATTAGGCTTGATGCCATCTCACATAATAATGAGGCAAAAATACAAGAAACTTACATGATTGTAAGCTTTTGTTCTAGGAGATGTGGGAGTTATAGGATGTAACTCTTTAGGTGGTAGTCTCTTTTAAATTCTATGTGATGAATTTTGTAGACTTTGTGATTGATTACTATTCACATATCACCTAACATGTATCTTAAGCTTTTGCTAGTTGCACACACTACACAAGTTACTCTTTGTTAAACTTGGTACATTATATTGTGTGTGATTTTGTTGTGGCCATCCAAAATTAAAAGTTCCTTGATATTAATGCAAAATGTGTTTAATGTTTGCGCTTTGAGGACAAATTGATTGAAAATATTGATTTTGAAATATCTGGGTTAAATTCAAGTGTTTTTGAAAAACTTTCCATCTCATACTCATGCATTTTTTTTAAAAACAATGTGCTTTGAGGAAGTTTCTGCATTAAAATGCTCTGTTTTTCAAAAATATGATTTTTCCAGACTTTCGATCGATCGAACCTGTTTTTTGATCAATCGAAATTGCGATTAAAATTTTAAGGTTGAGTCTGCTTGACTCAATTGATGTTCGATTGATTCTCGATCGATCGAAACTGAAAAATTTTCAGTTTCTATGCTTTTGACCAAAATTTTTTATGCATCATTTGTGTTTAGGATTCACATGCATTGCATTGATTTTTGTATCCATCTTGCAATTTTGCAGTCATATCTCTCATTGTTTTCACATATAACATGCATACGCTTTGCTACATTGGGTACTCAACTTGATTTAAAAATTGATTGATTAATTTTTGAGTTTTGTAAATTCTAGTATATGCTTTTTCTTATGTGTGAACTGTAAAAAATATTTTTCTTAAGAGATATGATGGATAATCAATGTGCAAATATTTTCTCTACCCATGCAACTGTTTATGGGTCACATAGTGCCATGTTTGCATTTTATTGAAAGAGAGAATATTTTTTCTTCATGTGTATTCTCACCTTAGTTTTTAGCTTTGGTTTGTGTGTCTTTATTTTCCCCACCCCCTTTATTTTTCCCTAAAACTATTTTTCCTAAAACTTGTTTTGTTTTTCCTATTTTTTTTAGGGGGAGAAATTTTTTTTAAACCTTTGTAGTTCTTAGGGGGAGTTGTTGCTCTTCATAGGGGGAGTTGTCTCTATTTTCTCTTACTCTGTTGCGTATGTTTTTTGTCTACCTTCTGATTAGGTAGTCTTTGTTAATATGTGACAAAAAGGGGGAGACATAGATGACCTGTTTGTTTTGTTTAGGGGTAGAATATAAAATTTTTTTGATGTATCTAACTTAGGGGGAGAGTTAGAATTTTTTTTAATATTCTATTTGATATTATTGTTTATATGTCTTTCTTTCCACACATGCGGTGATGTGTTTGTTGAGTGTTTCAGGAAAGACAGGTACATTCTAATCAAGACCTTCTACCTCTTCTTGCAACTTCTAGGTTAGGAGTCTTAGATTGGGATGTGTGATGTATTTGGGCATTTTATTGTATATGGGCATTATGTTGAATGTGTGTTTTGTCACGGATTGCCAAAGGGGGAGATTGTTAGGTTTTGAGTTTGTAATGTTGGCAAACCATGACAAAACATGACAAAAACTAAGTCTCATTAGTTTAGAATGGTCTACATTGAAGCCCAAGACAAAAGCTTCAAGTTCAGAATAAAAACAAATGAGTTACAAGCTGGTTGGTTTGATCGATCCAATCTAATTTTCGATTGATCGAAAATCACATATCAGGAAAATCAGCAAACCTAAAAAGGCCATAACTTATTCGTTTGAAGCCCAAATCGCAAGCCGTTTTTTCTAGTATTTAAAGGACATCATAAGCTAACCCTAGGTAGGGTTTTTAGAGCTTTTTAGAGAGATTAGAGTGCCTCTTGTGCCTCTTTGAATTTTTAAGGTTTTGTACCCAAAAGCTCTCTTATGTTTTCCACCGGTGCTATTCCTTGAAGAATCTCAAGATCCAGTGTTGTAGAAGTTGTTGCCTTCTCTAGTCATCAAAGGTGTTGATGATCTAAACCTTCAAGGGTGGTCTTGGAGTCATAAACAGGAGAGTTTGTGTTGATAAACCTTTGAGTGGGATCTCAAAGTCACAGACGTGGGTGTTTGTGTTTTGCAAAGGCCAAAGAAAGAAGGAGTCCGTGGATTCGGAGCTTGCACGTGGTCGTGTCAGTAAGTTCTACTGGTGGGTAGCATTAGGAAGTCAAGCGGGGAGCGTGTAGTCCTTTTGTATGAATTTTGATTCTTTCATAGTGGATTCAGGTTTGCCTTGAGGATAGGTGGGTAAAATCCTCCCCAGGTTTTTTACCGGTTTGGTTTTCTTGGGTGATCATATCTTGTGTTATTTACTTTTCTGCTGCTATATATATTCTTGATATGATTATTTAATTGCTTTAACCTAGAATTACATAATTTGACTAAGTAACAACTTGGCTAATTAATCTAGGCTAACCAATCTGGTTGTGTTTTAAGGGGTCTAAAACCATTCAAATTGCATCAAGAGATAAACATCATGGGACCAAATTAAATAAATGTGAAACTGTCAAACCCAAATAAAATTAGTGACAACCATTTCTTGATAAATCTTATTAACTTCCTACGTCAAATGGTAATTATGAGTATGTGCCAAGATTAGTTACTATCCCAACTGTAGCTCACCAGAGGAATCCTACAAACTCTAGTAAGATGTCCAATATGATCTTTAATGCATCTGAAGGGAAAACAATTGTCAATATAAGAAATAAAGCACATTTTAATGGCAAACCCACAACTGGCAAATTTCTCGCTATCACAATAATTCGATCAACTCAAGCTTGATTTTTCGTGTCTTTGGATATGAAAATGAAGAGAATTCTAATATGGTTAATGTCCCATCAAAATAAGCCCCCTAGACCCTTGATTTAAAACTTGGGTTCCTAACCAAATTTGAGGTTGGACAAAATAAGGTATTTACAGTTGCCCCTTCTTTATCTAATACCTCGATTGCAATGAGAGGTATTGGATAAAGAATAAAGATGTTGTATTTCGCCATCATCTCATTCCAATTCTCATAAAAAAATCAGACAAGTTTTGAAAGAATCATCAGATGGATCTATGCTCGATTACATCCTTTACTTGCCTTAGGATTTCTGGGTATATACTAATAGATTTCCAAATGGTAGGTTAGCTTTGAGCTTTACCCATTGGCTTCCTCTTCGCCTTTTACAATTCCTTTCAAACCTACAACACCACATGGACATAGTTGCAAATGATATGGCATTTTTTGTTTGTTTGTTTGTTTGTTTTTTATTTTTTATTTTTTATTATTTTTTAGGAAACACAAACGAACATGCATATGTTGGATGCTATAAAAACACACAAAAATATATGAAAACTAAGTATACATGAAAAACTATGCATGATAGATGGAAATTTTGAGAGATTGAAAACATGACGATGATGCAAATCTGAAATAGGAGTAGTTTTGAAAACGTAGGATTAGACGACTGCTGCCGAATTTGAATCCTGCTGAGATTAGACCACCACTATTGAATTTGAACCTCAAAAAGATGGATAGGATTAGACGACCATTGCCAAATTTGAACCTCAAAAAGATGGATAGGATTAGACGACCATTGCCAAATTTGAACCTGCTGAGATTCATTTTGAAAAACATAACATTTTGATGAAGGTGTTCCTACACCATGGAAGTGAGGGGGGTTGTATTGAGCTGGTTATTGTGCATTGAGTACCATAAGAGATTTCTACATTGTGGAAGCATGGAAGGTTGTACCAAGCTAATTGGCTGCATCAAGTACCATAAAAGATTCCTACGCCATGGAAGCATGGAGAAGTTCCTACAATATGGAAGTGTGGAAGGTTGTACCGAGCTGGTTGGCTGCATCGAGTACCATAAAAGACTCCTACGCTATGGAAGTGTGGAGAAGGTTTCATCAAGAGAAAAGCATCTGAAGACTACCTAAAGGTGAAAGTTTTTGAAAGAGACCCTTTGGGGGCTACTTAAAACTGAATGTATTTCATCAAGAGAAATGCGTCCGAAGACTTCCTGAAGGTGAAATGTGTTTGAAAGAGGCTTTTTGGGGGCTAATTAAAGTTGAGGGATTGAAAGTTTTTGAAAAAGACCCTCTGGGGGTTAATTAGAGTTGAATGTGTTTCAACGAGAAAAATGCATCCGAAGACTACCCAAAGGTGAAAAGTAATTGAAAGAGGCTTTCTGGAGGCTACTTAAAGCTAAGGGAGTCAAAGTTTTTTGAAAAAGACCCTCTGGGGGTTAATTAGAGCTAAATTTGTTTCAATGAGAGAAACAAATCCGAGGACTACTTGGAAGAGAAAGGTGTTTGAAAGAGACCATCAGGGGGCTAATTAGAGTTGAATGTGGTTTAAAGACTATATGAAGGTGGAAGTGTTTGAGAGAGACCCTCTGGGGCTACTTTTAGCTAAATGTGTTTCAATGAGAGAAATTGGTTTGAAGACTACCTGAAGGTGAAAGGTGTTTGAAAGAGACCCTCTGGGGGCTAATTAAACTTGAATGTGTTTCAACAAGAAAAACAAGTCCGAAGACTACCCGAAGGTGAAAGGTTTTTCAATGAAAGAAATGCATCTGAAGACTACCCAAAGGTGAATGTGTTTTAACGAGAGAAATGAGTCTGAAGACTACCAGAAGGAGAATGTGTTTGAACAAGAGAAATGCATTCGAAGACTACCCAAAGGTGGAGGATTTCATTGGAAGAAATCTATTTAAAGACTACCCGAAGGTAAGGAGTTTGTTGGTTGTGCTGGATTATTGAGACATTAACCAAGGCATAAAAGAAATGAAGGATTGCCCCATTATGGTCTCTTTAGGTTCCTTGATTCTTTGAATTTTGGATTCAATGCTTTACGAAAGATCCCCTCTTTGAAATGTTGACACTCTTGGTAGGCCTGGGTGTATGATTCTAGATATTGCCTCTTGGTAGGCTCCCTATGTATGATTCTAGATGTCGCCTCTTGGTAGGCTTCCGATGTAGGATTGAATATTACCTCTTGGTAGGCCTTAGATGTATGAAATTGCCTCTTGGTAGGCTTGGATGTATGATTCTACATATCGCCTTTTGGTAGGCTCCCGATGTATGATTGAACATTGACTCTTGGTAGGCCTTAGATGTATGATATTGCCTCTTGGTAGGCTTGGATGTATGACTCCAGTAGCACTTAGCATTGATGAGCCCATGGTACCACTGTTCTTACTCACGCACTGTTGCATTTTCAGCATAAACAACATTCTTGCCCCGGCTTATATTTCATGTTCACTTGCATTACACCATATTCTCATGGGTTTACTGATTCAATTTAATAGTGATCGATCTACTGAGGGAGATGGAAAAGGGAGAAATTGCATAAAATAAAATTGCCCTAGTGTAGGTTTTATATGGTTCTCAATAGGAGAGTAAAAGTTCCTGGTAGGATGGACCCATTCTTGAGCATATTGATTAGTAAAAAATGGACTAAACTGTACAAAATAAATTGCCCTAGCATAGGATTTTGCGCAGTTCTGGATCGGCGAACCGGCTTGACACAGATTTGAGCTCGTATGGGATGATTATACCACAATGGGTTCCTCGACAACCTTGATAATGATCATGAATTTCCCAAGCAGGATTTTTGGACTCACCATGAAGCAGAATGCATTGATTGCCTCAGTTATCCACTAAATAGGCCGGTCCTTTGAGAAATGTTCTTTTAAGGAATTACATAAGGGAAACGACTTCTACTACCTTCATACCATGCTAGATGGATTTTTTTTAGTGATCGGGAATGGCCTCGGCCCTACCCCACTATTTGTCCTAGCGACGGGGGCTGAACCAACCCCTAAACCGGGTGAACTGGGCTTTGAAAATAAGGTTCAAGATATTCCGAGATGACAAATGAGAAGCTCAAAAATAAACTACCCCAGTGTAGGTTTTGTGCAGTCTCAATTCATGCAACAAATCTCTTAATGGATCGGTTTACTGCTAAACTGATGTGCACCACTGTGAGGGCCAAACGAGTGATGAGGAGAGAACCATAGTGGAGCTTAGTTGTGCCAAGGGCTATTGATTTAGCATTGAGGCTAGTGTAGGCTAGATCCTTCATCCATTCCACTTTGAGCTTGGAGTATGGGCCGACTAACAAGCCCAGTGAGCCACAGTTGGCATTTCGTCATTTCCAGGTTGAAGTAGTTGAGAAGAAGGAGGCATTGGGGGTTACTGCTGAGATTGGCACCTTGTAGGCTCTACTTGGTACAGAGAGATAGAGTTCTACCTTGACTCCCATTTTAGAGACAGAGTTTGTCCAACTTTGACATGCATACAATAGACTTAGCGAGGTTGCTAGAGATTTGGGCTTTGATGCAGTAGGGTTGAAAGAACTGAAGGATTACCCCATTGTGGGCTCTATGGATTCCTCGATTTGCTAAATTCTAGATTCAAAGTTTTGGGAAGTTCCCCTCTTGGAAATGTTGACATTCTTGGTCATAGCTACACAAGAATCGCCTGTATGTTAAGTTTTGTGTGGTCTTGATGAATTATGGATGTTGGTCACCTATTCAGGCTCTCACAAGGAGAGATTTCTCCTTCTCTTAGTGGATATCTTGAATTGCACTGGATAAAGGGAATACTATCCATGGTTTGAAAATATCTGAAATAAAATTGCCTTAGTATTGGGATTAAGACTAGGGCCAACGTCTGCGCATTGAAGGTCATGTTTGGAGTAAAGACTTGGGAATCCACTGCTAGGATGAGTTTGAGAGGCTCGAAAAGTGTTTAAGTCAATGATGCTCGAATGGTATTTAAAACCTAAGGTTAAGCAATTGAATCTTTTGGGTTTAGGTTTTTGAAGATGCCTATTAATGATTAAGAGAGGCTTGAATAAGCTGTTGCAAACTTAAAACCCTAATTTTCTGGAAATCCCTTGGGAAGAAATGAATAACCCTCAAAGATTTTCTGAACTTAAAAGGTTCGAAGGATTTGAAATCATTATCATTTGAAATCTTTAAGGGTCATCATTTTTCCCTTCTGTTTCAATTGGTTTTGAAAATCATGTTCAAAAATTTTGGTAATTCATTCATGATTACGAAAATATGGTTGAATGCATGTACCATAAGAGAAGGTCGATAAGGCCATGTTTCCTATGTGGTTTATGAGTATATGTGCTTGATGGCTACCATTTACCTTGAATAAGGGAACATGCTTGCAAGCAAGGATTTTTTTAGCAAAGTCTTTATGCTTATCAAATGCATAGGTGTCCCTTTTTAAGCTTATATAGGGAGAACTTGGATGATGTGTTTGGCTTTTTGAACTCTTTAGGTAAAAAGCAAGGGTTGGGAGAGAACCCTACCCTTTTTGAGGCACGACACCTTGGCATATGCAAATGATTTTCCATCATCAATGATTGACCAAATGTTCAAAGTCCCATAACCAACCGATCTTCAATGATTAGAGAGGTCTTTCGTTAGGTCATAACGTGGCTTTGGGGTTAATTGGGTGCTTGAAATAAAGGATCTTAGGCTTAAAACTTTCACATGTGCGTGATTATTTAGCACTAAATCCATAGACTAAGTAGTCACTCTCAATCAGGAAGGACTTTCTTAGGACCGTAATGTAAGGATATGGCTTTCCTAGGCTTACTAGAGGATATTTTTGGTTATGAAATTCTTTGGAGGGTTTCCTAAAGTCAAGGATTACACTTCATTGAGAATATTTTTGATTGCCTCTAATGCTTGGCTATATCTTCAATTTGAGTCCATCTTTTGAACTTTGCCCACTTTCATCTTTTTGGGCTTTCATTTGATTTTCTTTGGTCCATGTCTCTTGACTATTTTGGGCTGAGTTTTCTCTTTTGCCCTATTTTACTAAGGGCTTCATTTGACTTGATTGGCTCATGACTTTGTCATTTGATTGATTTGGGCCTTTTTATTTTTTATTATTTTTTTCCAATTAGGGACTTAATTGATAGACTCAAATCTTGGAGGTCACCTAGCATGAGATTCTTGTAACCATCTAACTCGCCCCAGTGTGGGGGTTAATCCTTGACTAGGTTAAACAAGAAAAAAATTCAACAAGCTCAACTGGGCTAGCAAGGGACATTTCTTTGCAAGCGGGACGATGTGAAATGAATGCCTTTCCCCATCATCCTGAGTGCTTACTTCTTAGCCTAAGGAGCTTAAGTGCCAAATTATAAATTTGGGTAATTTTTGAAAAAAAAAAAGTTTTCTTTCTGGCTCAAAAGGGGTTATCAAGCAATATTGTTTGGATAGTTGAAACAAATGCCTCCATCATTTCCAACCCAATTAGTTGGTCAATGAAAATTGAACATATGCTTATTCAATGATTTAGGGTCCGCATCAATTTTGTGTAGGACCTTCTTGAAGGGTGATTGTCAATATGAGAATTGAATATGCACTTTGAAAAAGTGGTGAATATTTCATGAATGCAAGGTTGTTGAGATGGGATATCATGATGTGAGTGTTTGGGGATCACATGCCCCTCATCCCTAGTAAGGGATAACCACTTCACTCAAACAACTCTTTCCCCACCAAAGGTGACCTGCCACTCTTAGAAGATGCATGCATTTCAAAACACAGATTTTCATGATTTGATGTTTTGATTTGAACCTTTATGCTTTGATTTTATTTTGGAAAATTGTTTTTGAAAATGGACAAAATTGCAACAAGCCTAAGCTAACTGAGATGAGAGAAAGTTTTGTTGGGATAGTTTCTAGGATGAGGAGGTAAGGCCAAACTTGGGTTCCAGTGTTTTCAATGGATGGCATTCCCAAATATCCAAGAGTTCTTGCAAAAATCCACTTAGGGGATAGAGGTCTCCACCTCACAAAAAGGTCTTAGATGATTGATTCCATGCTTGGCATAAGATTTTCTGATCGATGGTAAAGGTTCTTGTGAAGCACAAGTAACAAACTTCATTTTTACGTCAATCGTTGAAATGACCTATCAAGGAAACATGCCACATTAGGGGCCTAAGAAGGCAATATAAGAATGACAAGAAGGGATGCTAATGCAATTCCCTGATATTATCACAAATGTTTAGATGTTTTGTTGTCACTATTCATGAGATGCAAGTGACATCCTATTGGCTTGATTAAAGCATGTTCTTGAAAAGGAAATGGAATTAAGTGGATTTAGTGACATATCAATGCTATGCCAAACCCAATAAATCTTGAAGTATTTTAGCCCTCATTCACAACCAAATTTGTTGGCATTCATCATGAGCAAGTCCTAACATTGTATCACTGAACTAGCCAAAGTTGATTTCTCATGTATCCATGAATTTTTTAGTGCATCACCATGGCTGAGGTGGTCCTAATACTATTGGGAACATTCTTGAAAAAGAAGTGGATGAAGTTAGACAAAGACTTGGGTCACGAAAAGATTCGATAGAATCAAAGACATTTTGTATTTCTCCTTGAATGTAGGCTTGGTTTGCCTTTTTCCATTATTAATGTGGAAATCAAACTTCGAGGGAATGCTTCAAGCAATTTGCAGGATCGTCTGATGATCTTGCCAAGAAATTGCAACTATGGCTCTTGCTCAAGCTCAAGATGATGTTGAGACTATTGTCTAAAAGTCCATTTAAGAAGGAGAGACAATGTGAAAAAAGCTGCCCTAGTGTGGCATTTTCCATGGTTTCTCAATCTCTTTCGTAACTTGGTGAGATTTTTAACTGAAGGGTGTAAGGATTCACATATCAAGAAACCCAAAGACATCCCCAAATACTTGGAGAAAGAGAGGATTTTGTTTAGGAAGACCCAAAGGAACCACTTAAACTACTAAGGGTGAAAAGAAGTTTGAGGACAACTCGATGGAAATTAAGATTTTGTTTAGGGAAGCCCGAAGGAACCACTTAGTCTACCTGAAGGGGAAAGAAGATTTTTTGAGGGAAACCCGAAGGAACCACCTAGACTATCCAAAGGTAAAAGGAGGTTTTGTTTAGGGAATACTTGAAGAAAATAACTAATCTACCCAAGGGTGAAAGAATATTTTCTGAGGGAAACCCGAAGGAAAAACCTACTAGGGTAAACTGAAGAAAACCAAGTTAAAGCTGGTTGATCTTACTTGAGAGATTTTGGGTTATTTTCACCCTTTTGAGATGCCTCGATAGAAGAGTTTGCAAGCCGTAAGAATTGACCCAAACTTTGGCTAAATTCCTCTCCTAGCCTTGCAGTAGATAACCCTCATAGATAACGTAGGGGTTGCACAATGGATTTTTAGTGGTTGTATAGGAATGAGACCACTAAAAATTTGCCCCAGGTTCATACTGGGAGCACCTATAGGCTCGTCCTTCTTCTGGTCCATATGGATGTCTTTTGGATCACTGATCTCACCAATCGCTCTTTTAATGCCTTAATAGAATTGGCTACAGCTTATGTTTGAGATAAGGAATCTAGGACTCCTGGTGGCTTCCCTAAAGGAAATTAGTCAACATTATTGGAATAGACAACTTAAGTTGTGGTTCTCTTGATTGATATTTGATAAGCTGAAGCTAGTTCTAAAAAGGGAATTCAAAAGAACCGAGGTTAGTAAGGAATCTTGGCCCTGAATGGATCAGACAATGTTGGAAATACCTAGGCCCTTCTCTAGTAGAGTGGCCTCATGCATCCTTTTAGTTATCCATTCTCATGTTCAATATAGGTGTCTCATGCTGATTGATCAAGATGTTGCATCCACAAGGTAACCTAAAGTAGGTTTATTGCAATCTTCAACTCCTTGGAGTGAGTTCTTGAATGAGCTGCTCATGGCTCATGATTTTAGAAATGGTTCCACTAGTTTTTGTCATGACCTCAACTGAGGTGAATTTTTGGATGACCCATCAGTCTTGAAGAGGTAACCCTACTTGAGATTTGCATAGGAATTCATAGTGCTCTTGTGAAAATTAGCTTCATCCCATTAGTTTTTCGACTGTCCAGATAGCCTTTTGAACATTCTTAAGCTAAGATGAACCATGACTGCTTGGTCTTTCTAAGCCTAGCACTAGAAATACATGCCCTCTAAAGGTGATCTTCATCCCAAAAAGTTCTTCAGACTAGGCCGAGCTACAACATCCTTCCTATTCTCAAGGTTTTCTTAAAATTTTCATGCAACTGGTTGACAACATGAACTAGATCTTGAGAGTGAAGTTAGGGTCCCTTAAGAAGCACTACACGCAAAGATTGGCTACATATCGGCTCAATCTTGGGAGCCCACCATCAGGTCTTAATTTCCACATATGGAAGTGATGTCAGGGAAGTTCCACAGTTTTTCTCGAAATGGTATTGACTTAGCTATCTTCTACCACCTAAGGTTAGATGTGACCTCTTTGTTGAGACTTTGTGAGTGATGGTGTGCATGCCCAAAGTGCTGATTATAAAAGTTTTTTCTTCAATGAAATCATCTTGACAAGCAGTGGGAGGGTTGGGCACCCTTAGGAGTTTTTGTCGTTGACGGCCATTTTAGAAGAATTAACTCCAAAGCCTTGGCTAACATCAATCTTGATCGTAGGAATCAATTGGCTTGGATTGCAAAAGACCAATCAAGGGTCTTCTTGGAAGCACTAGTCTTTTTAGCCTATCATCTGAAGTGTGACAAGAGAGCATCTCTGGAAGCTTCTTGTTCTTTAGACCATCTTTGGTTCATTCCCCTAGGGTTATAAGACTAGCAAAAGCCATGGACCTAGGTCCTGTTGATCTTCCTGTAGACCGAAGCCTTAGACATTTTTGGGAATGTCTTGATCATCTCATTTTCAAGTTTCAGAGAATGCACTCGGGTGCCCTTTTCTCTTTTTCATCTTTGAGTACTTCCTTTGAGGGTTTTCCTATTCTCTTCTTCCATTTTCTATCAACTGAAATGTCAAGGAGCTACCATATTTTCGAGACAATGATGGTATGAGCATTCAATAGCAATACATGCTCATTCCTTTCTAGTTTTAAATATCACGTGGCAGCAGGTCTGACTAAATTGTCTTGAAGAGCCCATAAATGAACCAAGACTTCGGTTTGCAACTAGATGATAGAAACTAGTTCCCATTTTGTAATCCCTCAAAGAATGTTGGCTTTTAACTAAAATGGCCCTTTGCTTCCCACATATCCTTTTGTACAAGCTTAGAGATGCAAGGATTGTGAACTTCCCACAAAGAGTGGGATAGTAAGGAGTCGGAATTACAATTGAGATATTTCCATGGTGGAAACAAAAGAACCAAAGCATATGTTAGTTTTATGTTCAAATGCTTTAAGCATGCCCTTATTTCATTTTACAATTAAGGGGGAGAAGTTCCATGATTTGGACTTCTTGTTGTTGAATGAGTTTCTAAAGTGATGCAAATTTTAACATAACCTCTTTGTGGTAAGTAGCTGAACATTTGCATAGGTTTTGAAAAATCTTGGAACGATAAAAGCAAATCTTGGCGAATTTGTATAGCAAAGGTTTTTGCAACGATAAAAGCAATTACAAATCTTTCTGATACAATGTTCATAATGATCCTTGGATCGGGAAATAAAATTTCATATAAAGGCCTTCAATACAGGGAAAACAAAGCTTGATCCCTTTGGCAATTTTTGAAGAAAAACTTAGCCTTTTGCCTATCTTTATGGAAAGATTCGGTTGCTTGTCACCCAATTTTTATCTGTGCCTCATGCATGCCCTTGTAGGCTGAGGGACCTTTTGGGCTCAAGCGGATACTAATGCATGAGCGGTTTTAGGACCATCTTTCCTAGGGGTTTTCAATGTTATGAAAATAGGCAAAGATCATACCTTCATTTGAGAATTGTTCCCCTAAAAACGCAATGCTTAAGGACATGCTCCTATCATTTCAGAAATTTGACTTTTACACCCTTGAGCTGGTTTTTACCATGGTGAGTCTACATAGTTAAGCAGCATTAATGCACAAGATTGGCAAGTAACCAAAACTTTTATATCATGCTTGAATTTGCAAGATGGACCCTTCTCTTTTGATTACATGGAAAGCAATGCTTTTACAAAACTTTGGCTTTTTACAATGCTCCCCAAATCATGGACTCTAGACAATGGCTCTAATAGTGGGCCTTTTACAATACAAGGAAATTCAAATTTACAATGAAGAGGCTTCATTCTAAATGGCTTTGCCTTCTCGGAGAAGATCTTAAACTTTGGCAATGTCCTCCTAGTGTGGAGATCTGGCTACTTGCCACAAATTTTATCTGTACACATTTACATGACAGAGCCATTAGTGTATGCATGCATGCCCTTGTAGGGTTGGAAACCCTTAGGGATTGGGTATGATCTAATGTATAAGCAACATGGTTGCTTTTCCCTAGGGATTAATCACAGATCCTGTGTAAACAGGATAGATAGAACTTGATGTAGAGCACAACTCTTTGATGCAAGCAAGAGGGCAAACTTGCAAATGGAAACTGGACACTTTCCCCTTGACTCATTTTGAAAGAAATCCTATAAAGGATATCCTACCCTAGGCTGGGATGTTCACTCGGATTTGGCTCTTCCTAGTCCTCACGGGTTTTGACTTAGTCTAGGCCAACTATATGAGACACGACTTAATTAGTAAATTGGTCCTATTCTTAGGGGGGAACCTCAATCATCTAATCCTTCCCTTCATAATAGTTGTGGGATAGAGTGGATTAAGGGGGGCCTTTTTAGCTACTCCTATCCACCCATGGACCCAGAAGTGCCTACAAATCGGCTCCTAGTAACTATCTATGGTTTGCATGTCTAGCGTTAAACCTAAAGCGCTAAGCCCGGGTTCGACTCAAAATGAGGGGTGATGTCATGCATTTTGAAATGAAAGTGGAAAGACTTTCCAAGTACAACAGATATATGGGTAGATAAAAGTGTAGAAGAAAATAAATCTTACTACCCTAGGTTTGCACATGTGAAGGAAAGCTGTAAAGCATGCTTTAGGAAAGTAGTAAAGCCTCACATAAGTGAAAATACCTCAAATCTGGTTTTTGGAAAACCATTTAAAAAAAAAAAATTGGAATTTTTTTTTGAGTTTTGAAAGTAGTTTACTAGGATATAGTAAAAGCAGTTTTCAAAAGGAAAGCCCCAGAGGCTAATGCCAATTTTAATGTTTTTGAAAACCAACGTCCAAAGATTAGGATCTTATCAAAAGTTCTAAAGGCTAAACTCTCTAAGTATCCCTAATGGAGTTGCTAGTCCGTCGACACCTCACAGCTACTCGATCACCCATCCTAGGGACGCTCACATGCCTTTCTCTTGGTGCCTTGGGTGTACAACTGGAAGCTGAGTCAATTTTAAGGAAATTACTAAGGGTATGTGAAGTCTCCACCAATCACTGGGTTTTTCTAAGGTGTGATTGTTTACCTGATTATATTTGATTTTATTACCGATCCTAGGCTACGAAAAAGGTCATTTTTCCTAATCTAATTTGGATTGGGTATAAGGACATTGCCATACCCATGGAACGTGGCCTACGTAAAGAGCAGGAAAATGAAAGGGTATATGGATGGGGGAATCCAAGCACATGCTTTAGAGAAAAGGCTCAAAGAGAGGGAGAAAGAGAAAACCACTCAGGCGGGGCTAGGCCCCCTAATCTTTTGAACATTGCCCTTTGTGGACTCACCTCTTCTTGCTTGCATCCTTGCCAGGTTGCACCTTACTCCAAGTGTCCATGCTCCATGCATGTACATGCAAAGACAAAAGAAACAAGCCAACAGACAAGCAAAGGAAGAAATAAGAAACAAGGGAAATAAGGGGCGCATGCAAAGAACACAATAACAAAGAGAGCTAAACAAGGGCAAAAAAAGCATGCTAAGAATATTAAAGGGCAAATAAGCATGTTATCAAACAAAAGAGGGTGTCCTAGGAGGACAAATGTAGGTTTGGATCGAGTGTCCATAGTTCCATTGGATTGGAGTATGGATGACATAAGCAAGCAAAGACTCATGCATGAACATGTAGGCAAGCGGGCAAAAAGAAAGCATAGAAGCAAAGAAAGCCAAATGGGTGGCACAAAGCAAGCATGGCAAGCAACATCACATAGGACGGAGAAAAGGTATGCATCGAGCAAACCGACTTTTGGAAGGGATGCATCTCACAAGTGGTTACATCCAAACAAGCTCTAGGCGGGACGGATGTAACTACACAAGCAAGTGGCCCAAAGATTGACAAGCACAAGCCCATGGAGGGCACAAAGCACACAAAGCCTAGATCTAGACAAGTAAACAGGGAAATAAAGTATAGAAGCAAGCAAGCAAGCAAACAAAGACATGCATAAAAGAAATGATCCAAACCCTTTGATATAGGCCTAGCTATATGGATGTAGGCCTAGACCACAAGATCTAGATCTACACCCTACCAAAAGGGCCAAAACACAAGAAAAAGGAGATAACAAGAGATAGAAATGCTTTAGAAGCACATGGCATAGCAACCAACATGTAGATCTAGACACATGAACAAAGTAAGGAGCACAAACAAATATACTAAAAGCTATAAAGTACTCAAGCATAGCACATGATTAAATCATCCAAAGGTAAGCGTGAAGCTATAAGCAGGAACATTACACAAGTTGCAAAGCAAACATCATAAAAGAATATAAGGAAAAATGTGGATTTAAAGGTGATTAAAAGTCCTTGGAAGTTGTTTGAATGACTTCAAACAACTTCCAAAAGGGTTTGGGAGCCTCTTTGTAATTTTTGAAAAGGTGGAGGGCTTTATTGCAATTTTGGAAAGATTTGGGTGACAAAATGTAGTTTTAGGAATTTTGGGGTCAAAGTACAATTTTTAGAAAAATTGGGGTCAAACATATGATTTTTGGAAATTTTGGGATACATGATTTTGGGAAATTTTAGGATTTAAATGTAAATATGGGAAAATAGGTATTAAGATATGAATATGAGAAAAATGATTAAAATAAAATATATGAATATGTACACAGAAAAATAAGTTGGCATTTCATTTAATAAAAGAAAACATGTATGGGCTCCCTTATTGAATATATAGACTAAAAGGGTGTCAAAATGTGAGATGGGCTTGAATCCAAGGTGCAAAACTTGAGCTTAAGTGTTATGTAACAAACCAAACCCAACCCGTATTAAGCCCAAGGACTACTGGATTGATTTGTGAGATAGCCCTAAGGTCACTCAAAGATAAGGTCTAAAAGCATTCACATCAGCTCTTCTAAAAGATTCCGTATATTTTACACAAAAAACTTACTTTTTCTATTTTACACTACCACATTTCCAAAACACCCACATCAGTTCTTTTATTTTACAAATCTATTCTAATTAAATAATATTATTTATTATTATTTTTATTATTATTTATTAATAACCGTTTTCTCTCTTTACCTCACCCATTATCTTTTCCCTCAAATCTATTTTCTCCTTCCCTTTCCTTTTTCAGCTTACTCACCCGTTTCTCTCTTTCCCTCACTCACTCCTAGCTCGCCGGCCCAACTCGCCGATCCAGCTCCCTACCGTCGCTGCCTTAGCCATCAGCCGATTCGGCCTCTCTTTCCGCTTTTGCCCTCCTTCTCTCCTTTGCCCCTTCCACTCTCCTCCATCATTGACCCAACTCGCCGATCCAGCTCACTCCCAACTCACCGATCCAGCTCATCGCCACCGCCTCAACCATCAACCAATTCGGCCTCTCTTTTGCTTTCGCCCTCCCTTTCTCCTTCGCCCCTCCCTCTCTCCTCCATCACTGATCCTTCACCTCCCACCCCCAATTGAAGACAGCAATGGAAGATCCGATGGTAGCAATGGAAGACCCGACGACAGCAAATCGAGCGGCAGTAGTGGCAACAGATCTAGCTTCGTTGGGCATTTCAGGTGAGTTCTCCGTTGAGTATGATTTTAGGTTAATTTTCTGTTGATTTTGGAATAGTTTGTTGTTGTTGATTTTGGGTTTGTCTTAGTATGAGATTTCTTCTTCCTTTTGTTATTCTGTCATGCTAGTTTGTTGGAGTTTGATAGAGAAGAGAGAAAAAAGAATTAAAAAATTATTTACACGATGAACAGTAACCGTGTATATTTCCACGGTTACTGTTCATTTGCAAGACCATCATGTAAATTTAGACATTTTTACAAAGACTGATGTGGAAGGTTTTTGGAATAAAATGTGTAAATTGGGGCACTTTTTGTATTTTAGAAGAGTTTCCATGAGCTGGTGTGGATGCACTAAGGCCTATATCAAAACAGTCTAAGATTCAGACCTGGTAGGGTCCAAACGAAGGGGTCAGGTCGAGCCTAACCCCAAACCTTTTATTTCCTTCCTAAACCCTAGCCGTTTCTATTAGCTCCTCTAGAACCTTCTTTTGGCCTTTACCCTATGCTCACTCAAATGGACCTCCATGGCCAAACCCTCAAGCTCCCTTTTGAACATCAGTGCCACCACAGATGACAGTCTGACCCTAAATCTCCACAATAAATCTCACCGAGCCCTCTATCTCTCACTCTAAACTCGAGGTCTCTCTTTAATCTCTGAATCTCTCATGGCTAAAGCTCAATCTTTCACCATCTCCAATCCTCATCACCACCATAGACAGTGGTTTCACATCTCAAATACTATCTCAGCCTAGATTCTCCTCTAACAAGCTTGAGCTTTCCATCTAAACCCAAGCTCTTTCTTTAAAACACTCCGATCAAAAGATGGCAGAGCTTCCTTGCTCCACCGAGACAAATGACCATCACCACCACAAGGATGGCTTCTTAATCTCTCTACATGTCATCCCACTTTGAAACCATGACTAAAACCCAGCTCTCTTATAAACCCGAACCAAGGTCTCACCAAGACTCTTCTACTCTTAAACCCAACAACCTTTCTCCAATCTACAAGTTAAAAGCGCCTTGAACGATGCGTCGACCACAAAAAATGGGTGTGGAGGTGAAGAGTCTCATAGATCTGCCAAGAACTGTGACCATGGTGGCACGTGGATCTACACATGGTGGCGTGTGAACAAGTATGTGCGTAAAAACAAAGAGTAAGAGCTTGATTTATGTGTTTGTATGCTCAGTTTTGTGAGGCTTTGTGAGCATGCAAAGTGTGCAAAATAAGATATTGTAGATAAGAACCACAAAGTATAGGTGTGTGTGTGTGTGTGTGTGTGTGTGTGACAAATAGATGTTATGAAAGGAATGAAACAGGGAAAAGGAAGAGGGTTTCAGGTTTACCAATTGATGTAACTCCTTCCTTTTACTCTTTCTTTTTGTTCTCTCTGCTTCGATGCTTGCTGGTTGTTATTGTTTTTGTGGTTCTGATCTTGTTTATAAGGATGCCCCGTTGGGGTTTAGGGTTTAGCTACAAAGAAAACAATAAACAATTTAGATTTAAACTAAAGCAAAACCTAGAAAAATGAGTAAAGAAATGAGAGAGAAGAAGCTCATTGTTGTGTAAATTCATGGTTGCTTTTGTTACTTCTATTTCTCCATGCTTTCTTAAGGATTTTTGGAGGAAAATGAGAGAGGGCTAGAGAGATTTCTCTCTCTACCTGTAGGTCTCCAAAGGAAATCTCAATGAGTGAGCTCTATCCTCTCTTGGTAAGGAATGTGTGGGAGTGTATATATGAGTCCTGCATGGGAGTGAAGCAAGAATAGTGTAATGTCATGAATTGCATTATGGCCAAGCATGGGCTGGCAGCAAATATGTCCAAAATTGGCTACTTAGGGGAATACTTTAGAACCAAATACAAGTCTTTTCTCATCAATCCACCATTATTTTTAATACTCACCAATAATTAGCGGACCTTAAACACACAATAAAATGTTAGTATAGTTAGATAATTTCATCAAGAGATAAATGCCATGGGGCCAAATTAAAATAAATGTGAAACTATTGGACCCAAATAAAACTAGTGACAACCATTTCTTCATAAATCTTGCTAACTTCCTATGTCAAATAGTAATTCTGAGTATGTTCCAAGATTAGTTACTATCCTAACTGTAGCTCACCAAAGCAATCCTATAAAATTTAGTAATACGTCAGATATGATCTTTAATGCATCTCAGGGGAAAACAATTGTCAATTTAAGAAATAAAGGACATTTTAATGGCAAACCTGCAACTAGCAAATTTCTCGCTTTCACAAAAATTTGATCAACTCAAGCCTGATTTTTTTTTTTGTCTTTCAATATGAAAATGAAGAGAATTCTAATATATTTAATGTCACATCAAAATAAGCCCCCGAGACCCTTGATTTAAAACTTGGGTTCCCAACCGAATTTGTGGTCGGACAAAATACGATATCTACAGGTATAAAAATAAATTAGGCCCCTACAAAATGTAATAATTGGCCCCTCCAAATTTTTTTACAATGCCTTCATGTTGTCAATGGAAGAGGATTGGTCTTACCTTAAGCAAGATTTCTCTTAACTTAGTTTAAATCATATTATGCTAAGAGTAGATAACAAAGCAGTCCACCTACTTGCATTACATGCAAAAAAATTAGAGCTTTCTAAAATATTGGATAGAAATAGTCCCTTGTTTTAGAGTTCCAATTAGCTATGGATGCTCATCATTTTCACAGTTCATGCTCATTTTTTACTATTATTTTGCTTTGTTTTTAGATAGTGAAAACATATGGATTTGCTTTAAAAAATTCACAAAGGTCAGTCCAATATTAGTTTTTATGTTTTTTTCCCTTTAAAATCTAGCAATGATTGCATTTAGCTATTTACAATTCCAATATTTAGTTAGTTTCTCAAGTGTACACCTAAACAAAACACACTTTTACCAAAACCAAATAGATCCCTAGCCTCTAGGTGCCTTTCTTTTTATTTTGTTCCTAAGAATACAAATTGTTTACAATTGTGAAATGCAATGTGCATTGCTCAAATTGATGTATTTTTCTTTTTCATTCTTAGTCTTAAAATTTTATTTATATTTCTCTCATCATCATTACCGCAATCATCATTTTTTTCACAAAATTTGATCTTTTTCTCGTATCACCAATTTGTTTTCCTCATAATTATATTTTTTTTTCTCTCATTATCATCAAAGTTATAGTTATATTTCAATAATAAAATGAGTTATGACTAACCTATAAATAAATGATTCGGCCCCTCAAGTGAAAAATCCTGACTACGCCCCTAGTAACAAGGAATTCCTACATTTGAATCACAACCCTCTGATGGTGATGACCAATGAAGTAATCCACTGGGAGCAATGGTTCTATGTAAATAATTGTTTCCATGAAATGAAATGTAGGGACCAATGCATTTTTGGTCCCTACAATTTGGGTCTATTCTCATTTTGGTCCCTAACTTGATTTCACGCCTCCTCAGTCCCTGAAAACAAAAAAAAAAAAAAAAAAAAATCATGTCCATTTTGGTCCTTGCCATTAACCCACTAATAGAAAAATCATATGTGGTAGACAGAATGCCTTGCTTGTTGACATGAAGTTGATGTGGCCATTAAAATATTATTAAAAAAATTAGTTAGCATTTTTTAAATGCCATGTTATTATTTAAATTAATAAAAAAAGCCAAATCAGAAAATTAAAATAAAAATTAATCTAATTAATTTTTTTTTGTTTACTTTTCATTTTTTTTTCCGTAAGAACATTCATTTCTTCTTTCCCAAAATATGAACTTCATGTTCTTCCCCTGCAAACAAACCAATTAACCAAGAAATTTTCTTAATAAACAAACACACAAAAAAAAAAAAAAAAAAAAAAAAAAAAAAAAAAACCCCAGAAATTCTGCTTAAAAACAAAATCATAAATCTTAAAGCCCCCATTTTCTCAAACCCCAGCAAAATCATTAAATCCCAAAGCCACAAAGTACCAAATCAATCCAAAAAAAAAAAAAAAAAACCAAAACAAAAAACGCAAACTCAGAAAAACCCAGCCACCGCCACCACTGATCAAATAATCAAACCCACCACCACTGATCAAACGATCAAACAATCAAACCCACCACCACCATCGATTATACAATCAAGAGAGAGAGTTGAGTTTGGAGAGAGAGAGAGAGAGTGAGAGAGACAGTGAGAGTTAGAGCAACCCCACAACAATCTGGGTCAGAGCAACCATCACAATGATCTAGGTCAGAATAACTAGAGTTAACTATGGCCCTAAAACAAAAAGCACCAATAATCATATCTGGATCCCCTTCAAGACTCAACCCCAATTGCCCATCACCAGTCACCATCTTCGCTACTATTGCGCTACTATTGCTCCATGCATTGATTTTCCCAAACTGTTAGGGGTGTCGCTTCTATCTCTCTTGTTCTTCATTTTGCTTTTGCTATAGGCCCCACTGTGCGCTTAGTCTAAGTTTATTATTTATTATTTATTTTTTTTTATTTTTTTTCCTTAGAGGAATTTTTGTAGCAGTGCTTTTATTTACAGATGTGAATTTCATGTTTATTATATGTAATGTGGCTGCGATTTATGGCTTGTTTTTATTTATGATAAACTTGCGGTGGTCGAGTAATTTAAGAAATGGGTGAGCAATTAATCAAATGATCCAGAGGTGTGAAGCAAAGGAAGAGTGAGAGTGAGGATAAGGATAGGATAGACACAAACCCAAGCAAGGGGCTTCCCCAGTTTGAGATCCTCATTTTTTGGGTTCAAAAATGCCCTACACCCCTATGTTTAAGTAGAGATAAAACTAAAAGACAATCCAGTAAAAATACAACTCTAACTCCCCTAAAACCTAAAAAATAGGGCCACTCTTTTGTTAATTTTCAAATTGCTTTATCCACTTATAAATTAGATTTTCAAAATAAAAATTATATATATATATATATATATAATAAAAACTCAAGTTTTTTTTTTTTTGCTAAGACGTAAACATGTAATAGGGGGAAGGTGTATAATTGGAGGAAGATTTTGAGGAGGTAAAGGTCTAGAATCAAAGAAAGATGTCCTGAAGAAGAAGGAGCTTCTAGGGGTAAACATCATAGGGGTCTTTCTACTTGAAGACTACTGGGTTTGATAAGGCTGTCAGTTTGTCTATCATTATTATTGAAGGCAATAATAACTGTACCGTCTGTCTGTTATGATATGAAGTCTGGTTTAGTGTTTTCTATCTTTGTTGTGGGGGCAATGGCCTGTAATTTCCTCTGTTTAGTAAGGTTTATGTCTTTCCATTGTATCTGTTGGGGTACACAAAGTCTACTATATGTGGTTAAGGCTTGAAGAAGGAGAGTATGTCCTTTAGGGGATGGTTCAACCATGGATTGAAGGTCAAGGGTGGTTTTCATAAGTTTATAATAAATACTATAAATAATAGCTAAAGGTTCTAAAGCTTCTTTCATATAATAACCGTCTATTTTTACGTTCAAGGTTAAAGCATCCATAATATTTCTGTCAAATAAACTTAAAGCAAAATTAGGATAACAATTAAAATATACTGGTCCATTATGTAAACTTGTTTCCATCATTCCTAAAAGTGAGTCATTAAATCTTAAATGTTTGTCATCTCTTAAACATAGTAAAACACTTGTATTTAAAGCTTCTCTTGTTAATGGTTTACAACCACTTGAACCAAACCAACATGTAAAAAGGCATATTTTTCTCTATGTCGGTTGATAGATTCCATAGAAAATAATTGAATTGTTTCATATTCATTGAATAAATTGTAAGTTCTTTCAACAGTTTTTATAGTGTAGTCTGTCAAAAAAGATAATTTAGAAAATGAAGTCCACCGGTAGATTTTATCAGTTTTTCTATCGGTATATTTCATTTATTCCATTCTAACAAATTCCTGTCTATATCTTTCATGCTATATTTCTCAGAATTAACTATTCTATCATTTTCCATGCTCAAATTAGTGTGTGCCTGGCCTAAGTGTGACCTAGCAACAGATAATGAGCGATTAAACATATGCATTTTAATTCTAAGCAATTAATAATTACTGGCAGAACTATTACTAACCACTGGTATCCTTACAATCGAGACCACCTCCCTGGGAAACTCCATTACGAGACCACCCAAACACATGTTTGCCCATCAGTTAACAAAACACGGGCTGACCAATGCAAAACTATGGTTTGCCAACGAGTCTTAAGGTTGACCAACGCTAACAAGGAGCAATAATTGGATGAACAGTAATAAAAGTTCCTAGTAACTTCTTAATTGCAAAGAAATAAAACTCATACATCTACCATCCATGGCTCTGATACCAATGCCAATGACTACCCAGGAGAGAGCACAAAGTAATATGGAAGCATAAACAATAATAAAATAGATGATAAAGAATAAAATAGCAAAATAGATATATTAAAAAATAAGGTTAAAATGGAGTATGGAATATGAAAACAGAAACATGTAAAATATTACTTGAATAAAAACTTCAGTCTTTGATTAAAACTGAAAACTTTTGTCTTTGATACAACTTGAAAACAAACTGTTGTCTTTGATACAAGCTTTGAAAATAAACTGTCTAAAGAGTTACAAGATTACAAAGTAAAACTGTCTAAAGAGAAAGGTTACAAGGTTGCAAGATTACAAGAGGGAAATAGAGTACAAAAGTCTTTCTGAGGGATAGGGAAGGCTATTACAAAGGCTTTTCTAAAACTAGGAACTTTAGAAGCTTTCTAGGATTCTGAAAAAACTTGGAATATGAAAAACTTATCATTTGTCTTCATAGTCTATCTCTTTTATAGGTGAAATGAACCATGGTAAATTAACCTGAGTGGGTAAAGCTAACTCAAGTTAAACTGTCAGTAGGAACTTATAAAACCATATATTCTAAGAATCAGAATCTGTCAGGATACTTTCAGTAGTATGGAAGTGAATAGTGTTTTGTCAGGAATATCTGTCTGATCTTTCTGGATCTATCTGAATAATCTCCATGCATGCTAGTAAACATTAATAACTTATAAGCATTTTTTTGTATTTGTCTAGACTATCTTGGATCTGTCTGGAAGCTATTCACGCATGCTGGTGAATAGTGATCTGTTATCTATCTATCAATCTGTATCTACATAGTTATGTTACATATTAGAGTTATATTGTTGCTCATGAAGTCTCTATAGAGTTTCTGGAAGCTATTCACGCATACTGGTGAATAATGTTCTGTTATGTTGATGAATAGTAATCTGTTTGAATAGTAATTTGGATTTTCTAGACATTTTGAAAATCACTACTTGAAGGGATGTTGTCTCAATTGAGATGCCTTCATGCTCTGTCTAAAATCATTTGAAATCTTCATTGAGGATTTTTGTTTTGGCAAAATGTGGTCTGTTATTAGCCTTAGGATGGCTATCATTTTTTCCAAGCAATTGACTGTTAATTTTAAAATTTTAAAATTAACAAATAGTGCAAGTACACCTTATTTGAAGGCCTTCATACATCTATCGAACAAATTTAGGTGGTGTAGTTTCAAATGCTACAAAGGGAGTTTAATCAAAGGGACTGTCTATGAAAGTTCAATATGTGTGTAAAACACCCTTGAACGTTTAGACCCCAAATAACAAAAAAAAAAAAAAATCATGCTTATAATCAAACAATTAACGTGCGGAACATAAACAAAAGCCAAACACAGAATTGATAAACAATCTAAACCAAATATAATCACATCCACAACAGAAAATAAAAGGCAAAGATAAAGGAAGAGAGATGCAAATACAAGGACAATACGCGATGTGTTATCGAAGAGGAAACTGAAGCCCTCGGCGTAAAACCTCTCCTGCGAAGTAAATCATGTGCCATGCACATGCTAGAATACGAAAAGTCAAGCCAAATAGAGACAACTGTGTCTCACGAGTATCTTGCGGGTAAAGCCTTCCCATGAGACACTTGGGAGACATTCTATTTTGCCAGGTTATCCATTATGATACACACTTTTTGTGCCTACACTATTTATACCCATATTACCCACAAATGTTGAAGAGTTCTTCAAAGAGAAAACCCTAGCCAAACACCTTGAGAGTTAGAGATTGTTATACCCACAATCCTCTACACATTTGCTTGTAGAATTTCCTCAACTCCTACCTCTCCATTTCCATACCATTGAGAGGTTGATAGCCCAAACCCTTACCACACCCTTTCAGAGTGTCAAGTGGAGTTTTGGTGCTATCGGGAAGCATTAAAAGAAGCCAAGGATGGCAGATGCAACATGGAGCTTGTTGCAGGATCTAGAGAGCTAGACAAGACACGGTTCTGAGAAGCCTTGTTGGAGTAGGAGCTTAGAGGGCTTAAGTACATCAGGTAGATTAGGCTTGGAGGGTCTCTTGCTAACTCATGTATCCTAACTAATTGTCTCATGGATCGATTACCACTTGAAGGGCGGCGGAGAGGTTTTTTGCCAAGTTCTTCAGTTTCCTCTTCAATAACACATCGGCGTGTTATCTTGTGTTTGCATCTTTCTTCTCTACTCTTTTACTTTCTATTTTACTGTTGTGTTGCTTTGATTATGGATTACAGTAACTTGTTTATTTATTCACTTGCTCTTATACTATTCCGCACTTAGTATTGAGTTAGTGTAAAATCAATCAAGCCGTAACTTTTAATTAGGGGTCCAAACAGCTCTTGTGTTTTCAACACATTTTCGAGCCTTCAATAATCATAGCAACACAATAGTAAAATGGAATGTAAAAGAGTAGGGAAGAAATATACAAATACAAGATAACACGCCGATGTGTTATCGAAGAGGAAACTGAAGAACTCAATGAAAAACCTCTCCACCGCCTTCCAAGCAGAAATCGATCCACTAGACAATCAGTTGGGATACATGGATTAGCAAGAGACCCTCCAAGCCTAATCTACCTGATGTACCTAAGCCTTCCAGGCTCCTACTCTAACAAGGCTTCTCGAAACTGTATCTTGTCTAGTTCTTCGGATCCCACAACAAGCTCCATGTTACATCTGCCATCCTTAGCTTCTTCCAATGCTTCCCAACAGCACCAAAACTTCACTTGACTCTCTGAAAGAGTGTGGTAAGTGTTTGGGATATCAACCTCTCAATGGTATGGAAATGGAGAGGTAGGAGTTAAGGAAATTCCACAGGCAAATGTGTAAAGGATTGTGGGTATAACAATCTCTAACTCTCAAGGTGTTTGGCTAGGGTTTTCTCTCAGAAACACTCCTCAACATTTGTGGGTAATGTGGGTATATATAGTGTAGGCATTGAAAGTGTGTATCAGAATGAATAGGCTGGCAGAACAGAATGTCTCGCGGGTGTCTCGCGGGAAGGCCTTACCCGCGAGATACTCGCGAAACACAGCTATCTCCATCCTGACCTGACTCTTCACATTCTAGCATGTGCAAACTCTTCAGTCTTCAATTGCTTGAGTATTCACACACTCTTTTTCTATCATATAACCCTTACAATCAAATCCCATAATAAATACAGGCTACAAAAGATTGAACAAAATTACAATCAAATTTGGCACATAATATAAGCCAACAAAACACATAGTTGTAAATGGCAACTTTACATCTTTATAGGACCATGCAAACATTTCTTGGAATTTTATGAGAAGCTTTTTGAGATCTTTCCTTTCTTTTTCATCTATGGTTGAGCCAATTTTAATTAAACGTGAATTCCCATCATTGCCCAAATTAAGAGTTTCAAAAGTTGGTCCCATAAGTTTAATTTTCTTTTCCAATTATTTATTAATTTCATTTTCAAATTCATTAGAATCATTTAAGTGTAGAATTTCAATATTATGGGACACATCAAAATAAGCCAATGGTCCATCACGTGGAATTCCACAACCGTCTCCAATGGGCCAAGCTTGAAAGGAGTTTTGAAAGTTCCTATAACCTTCCTTGAAGTATTGTCTTATGCCCTAACAGTCAAAGGAGATGGGATAATTGTCTCCATATCTAGCCCAATGGTAAAAGCGATCCTAAAAGGGCATACATTCAATGCAGATCCATTATTAATAAGCACCATTGAAACCTCGGCACCCATGCATTAAATGGTGATTTGCAATGGCCTAGTGTGTGTGGCTCCTTCAAGAGGCAGTTCTTCATCGAAAAAGGTAAGGATGGGGTTTTCAACTCCCATGAGAGATAGCACTCCTTGCGATGTAGTTTCTATAGGTACTTCCTTTCCACTCAAAGCATCCAAGAGAATACTATGATGCTTGTGAGAAGCCATTGGCAAGCCCTATACAGATACATAAGCTTGAGTTTTCTTAAATTAGGTCAAAACTCTATCTTCCTCCTCCTTCTCTTCCTTCCCTTTAGGTTCCATGGGCTTAGACCCTTCTCCTATGTCCCTACCAGGATGATCCTTCTCCAAAAAATATGGCTTGTAGTGCTTCCCAATCCTAGTAATGTTTGCCACATTGTCCTCCACAACTCTTTTCTTCAATTCAGTTATTCTGTTAGGGAGTATCTCTTACACAGCCACCACATTCTTCAAAATCTCATCTTTGTCATCCCATATTCCTTGGACTTTTACCACATTAACCTCTACAGTTTCTATCAACTTTGAACAATCCCATTCAATCTCATCTATTTGCACCCAGTTCTAATAAAGGGGAGGAACTCGGTAATAATCAGGCAAGGGGTTCTTCCTAATGTTAGGCTTTGGTAATGATGTTGGGATTTAAGAGAGTTCCATTGTCTATGAGGTCTTGTATTTCGTGTTTGAGGTGGAAACAATTGTTGATTTTGTGGTGGGATTTTTTTTGGAAGTGGAAATATTCATTGAGGTTCCAAGTAGGAGGTACAGGATTGGGTATAGGTATGGGATCTAGAGGTTTGATGAATCCTTTGAAGGTCAAATTTTCATATGCTTAGGTAAGGGTCATTCCTAGGTTGGAAAATTCTCGGCGGGCTTTCTTTATGAAGCTTGGGTAGGCTAAGGTTTGTTAAAGTATAATGGTACTTACATTTACGGGATTGGGTGCTTTAAAAGTAGTTACTCCTCCCCCCATATGTCTTCTTGATTGGAGGTTTGCTCTCACATTTCTCCTATTGCCCGAAAGAACTAATAGGTGATAACAAGAGTCTACTATTATATATCAGAAGCAAATTCTTGATAATCATGTTGATTTGGTCTTTCTCATTTGGCCTATTAACCATCCTAGACTCCTTTCACTTCCACCTTGTCATATATTCAGAGAATATCTCCACTGCTCCTTGCTTAGTGGTCTCCAAGTCCCTTAGAGTCACATCATTCATGGTGTTAAAGATGAATTGATCTACAAATAACTCCACTAGCTCATTCCACACCTTGGTCTTATTCAGATTTAAGCTATAGTACCACCTTGATACACCTCCCATGAGTGAAAGAGGAAATATATGCAAAGTTTGCTTCTCATCCAATCCTTTCATTTCAACAATGCTTAGATATCTCTTAACATGTTGCTTTGGATCTCCAATCCCATAAAACTTTTTTGCATTAGAAATCTTAAACTTTGGAGGTAATGCAATGGGAATTTTTGAACTTATGCCCCCCTACTATAGAGACAATCATCCATCCCTTGAGCCTTATGAAAGGCTAGTTACATTTTTTCCATCTTCTCTTTCTTGGCCACAATATCTACGATGAGCTTCTCAAATTACTTGTTCCTTTCATAATCAGCCTTATCTCTTTCATCCCAACCTTCCCCTTCTTCATCATCATGAATCTCCACATGTGCGGTCTTTTTAAACCTAGCCCCCTCTAGCCTAGTAAATGCCCTCCCAATTTCTTGAGAACATCACTTTGCTCTTCTATTGCCTTGAATATCTTTTATGCGGTCTCATCATCAATTGGAGTGACTATTGTTACTCGAGATGATTCTCCTTCATGAAATACTTCTTGATATGTGTCCTCAATCTTGACAAAGTGCCTTCCATATTTCTCTCAGACCCAAATAGGAGTAGGGACGTGCTTTCTTAATCTTGGTGGTGCAATGATGCCTAAAAAGAAGTACCATCTTTATTAAGTTCAAGTCTTAATTAAAAGGTTCTATTTAACTTTAGATGTTCTTAGAAAGTCTTTAAGTCCATTTAATGAAGGCCTAATTAAAAAATCACTCCCTTTTCCCCTTATGGATCTTGCCCCTTATTTCACTGAGCTTTAGTCCATTTACAATAATGCTCTCATCTTACTCTCATGGGCTTTCATTAGAATTTACTTAGAGATTTTCAACCCTTTGTCTCAAATATAGGCATACAATGTATTCATCACCTTTGGACTCTTCTTTTTTCATTTCATTATCATCATTTTTTTTGAAGTAACCCTTTAGCTAGAATACATTGTAGCCTTCCCCTCAAAGTCCATGAAATTCTCATCATTTTGGGCCTAGGCATACAACAAAGAGGCCCAAAATTAGGGAATTTCATGTTGACTTGTAGGATGTTGGATGCTAAGTCCATAGCATACTTGTTACCTTAAGCCCAAGGTTCTCTTTTTCAAAAGGTCTTTTGATTTAGGCTTATGATAGCAATTAGGCTATGGTCTTATGAACCTTTAAAGTTAAGATATACCTTTGGACTTTGGGATAAGCCTCTTATATGTGAGAACTTCTTTTCATTCATCCCAAATATCTTAGGGTATGCCATAACTTTTGGGTCATCCTTTAATTTTACATCTTTTATTTTTTGTTTGTCCTTTAGAATTAGGTGAACACAAGATATACAACACAAACAAGAGATATAAATGGTACCCTCTTTCTGATAGGATCTAGGATCTTTCTAAGTGTGGGTAGGCTTCTTAAAGCTAAAGGGACAGATCAGTAGGTCACTCACAACTAGGTGGGCCATGATTCCAACTGATGGCCTAAATGGACCTTTGTGGATTGGTGGAAAACCATTAACGTACTCAAAGCCCATCATAGGCAATGGCATAGATTATGAGTTGGTGGGATGAATTTTGAAAGACTTGGCCCAAATGGGGCGTACTCATCTTCCCACTCATCACCAACCAAGGTAAAGGGACAAAAGAACCAAGTGAAGTGTGTGCAAATAAGTATTGAATAAGCTTTTATTAAGATTAAGAAATAGGACACATTGGAATCAAACTCTCTATCCCTAGTGGAGTTGCCACTGGGGGCGCAAGCAGGCCTTCCTCCTTGGTGGAAGAGGGGGGACTACGCCTTAGCTTAGTGGACTGGGGTGGAGATAAGATTGGAGTTACCACCTAAATTAGGTCTAAGAACCATTTAATAACGTCGTTATGTGGAAGGACTAAGTCTTACTACCAAAGTATGGGTTCGGAGTTTTATTGCAATTTCAAGAAGGCGTTAGGCACCCAAAAAAAATACATTTATCATCATAAACTCCAACATGTACATCCAAAGCAGCAAACAAATCATGTCAGCAAGTATACATGACAAAAACACAAACATGGTAAGATCCAAATAAACATGTGATTGCATCAAGAACAAATCATCCAAGAAAACATGTTAATAATCTTCATCAAACATATACCCAATGCATGTTCATGTAAATGCATGACTTACCTCACTTACCTTACTACATCCTAGCACCTATGCATCAATGGATGGCCATGTGGATGCATGTTCATGGTATTAAAGCAAGAAAAAAAAAACTCTAACCTAGCATGTTAAAGGCAAACAAGTAATTAAACAAAGAAATAGAGACTTAAGAACATAAAAACGGGACAAAATAAAGGCATATTATATAAGAGAAAAAAAGAAACAGAAGCAGAAAACTCAGATTAAGGTTTCTAGGCTTGAGTACACGTACACATACATAGGGCCTACGTATGCAGCCCAGATGTATGCATACGCATACTTCATATATGCATGCGCCTGTAGTAAGCACACATACACATACATGCCGTGAAACCCTAACCTAAAGACTCAGAAACACATGAAACAGAGCAGGATTCAAAACAATAAATCTAACAACCTAACATGCCTTAAAACATAAAAACTACATAAAACTAAACTAAACAAGCATATTAGAACATAAAAAAATAAAAAAAGGGTAAGAAAACAACAATAAAAACAAGGTTAAAGCATAAATGAAAGAAAAGATTTTAGAACTCAATACCTTAAAAAAAAAAAAAACTCCTAGGCTTGATTTTGATTGTTCCCCTCAATTAAATCTATTCACAAGCAAACAAGGAAGTGATTAGTAATTGACTTGAGGATGTTTTGTGAAAAACTCCCTCTTTGATTCACTATTTCTGGTGAATCTTGTGTTTTCCCACTAGATTTTCTATGTGTTTTAAAAATGTACCATGTATGGATTTATATAGTTGAAAAATGAAGGTTTGGGACGGCTCCTAAACGACGTGGGTTTCATTCCAAACCTTAGATTTAATGCATAAAACTTGCCCTTCATAGCTCTCTAGAACCCTAGTTGCATACACAGGTCCATGCCTGCATATGCATGCATCAGACCTGCGTAAGCATACGCGTGTATGCATACACAAGCCAAGGGCTTTCTTGGCCTTTATTTTCCAAAAATATATTTAATTGCTCATAAAAATTTATACTTTTCCATTTTAACATTTCTCAAGTCAATTTAGAATCTGATTAGGCCCTAAACCAACCTTGGATCTTAGAATTTCAAAATCAGTGGGGAATAGGGGCCCGAGTTGTAAGGGATACAAAATGCGGTGTCTACAATAAGGTCTTAGCAAGGGAAAACAGACGCAACAAAACACTCAAAGATGAGTTAAGTCTAGAGCAAATTGAAATAATAGCTCCAAAGGTGACTTATTATGCAGATTAGGTGTGGGAAGTCTATTGATAATGTGAGTTGCAATTGCAACTGCATAAGACCAATAAAAGAAGGGAAGTTTAGAGAGTGATAACATTGTAAATGAGCACTCAATGATGTGCCTATGTTTCCTCTTAGCAACACCATTTTGTTGAGGTGTATGCAAGCAAGAGAATTGGTGAATGATGCCTTGTGAGGATTAAAACTCAACAAAGGCTTTTGAAGAAAACTTCCCACCACCATCTAACCTAAACGTCTTGATTTTTAGATTGAGTTGATTTTCTACTGTGGCTTTGAAAAATTTGAAGATATTAAAGACATCTGACTTGAGCATAAGTAAATAAACTCATACAAATCTAGTATAGTCATTCACAAAGACAAGGTAGTATTTGAAGTCATTAACAGATTTAACTGGAGCAGGACCCCATACATCACAATGAATGAGTTCAAGTGGTGATTTAGACTGAAAAATTGATTTTACAAAGGAAAGTTAATGCATCTTACAACTAAGGCAACACTTACAATGTGAAGGAACATAAGAAGAGCACTTGAATACATCAGAATGTTCAAGAACATAAATTGCTAAATATAAAACATTATCACTAGGATGACCTAGTCTATGGTGCCATAGCAACCATTTTTTTTTTTTGACCTATTAATATTGAAAGCTGAATGTGGAGCATACTGTGCAAAGATGGACTAAGAAGTAGATTATGCATAAGTGATTGGAGGATGAATGAATAAAGGAAGCTTAGATTAAAGCTTTGAGTAGATAGGATAGACACCATTCTCACTTAAGCCCTTGTAGAGGAGCCATCCCATAGGAATATCTTGAATTTTGAGCTTATTAGCATCAAAGTGACAAGAACAATTGTTGTGTAAGCAAAATTTTTGTGCATAGACAATAGATTCATAGTAATCCTAGGGACATGTAAGACATTTCTAAGAATAAACTTATGGTATTTGGTGTGGATAGAGGAGTTACCAATATTGTTGATTGGAAGTGCTTGACCATTCCCCACAGTGACTTGTTTTGCACCCTTATACTAAGATGGAATGGAAAGATTGTTCAAGTTGGATATGAGATGGTTTGAAGTACCTGAATCAGCTAACCACGGATCTTGGTTGCTGGTGATAGTAGCATTAGATGCAGTTGCCATAACTGCAAGTTTAGTTGAAGGATTTCTGCCTGGATAAGCAATATCCATCCTATGATAGCAATCCAATGCAAGGTGATTGGTTTTCCCACAGATCTAGCATACAGGACAATTAGAATCAATTCTAAAGGATCGATTTTTAAATTGTGAGTTAGTTTGATTCTGATGTGGAGAGTAATTCTGATGAGAAGAACCACCACTGTTATTGTTGTATCTGCCACCACCTCTTCCTACATTGGAGCCATTTCGACCCCTTCCTCTTCCAAAACCTTGATTCTAAGTATTACTTCCATTTGGCCTTGAATTAGCAGCAAACATAGCTAAAGATTGAGATATAGTTTCAAATTTCTCAACCATTGCTAGTTCCTCACTTTGCAACACAATGGAGAGTTGCGCATAAGTGATTGGATCACTTCTTGTACATATAGCTGAGCAAAAATGTGCAAACTCCTTGGGAAAGCCTCGAAGAACAATGCATAGAAGTTCTTCATTATCAACTACAACTCCTACTGCAAGGAGCTTGACTTCTGCAATCTTGATCTTCTGCAAAATCACATTCACAATGTCATTTCCTTCCCTCAGGCTTTGCAATTCCAGCTTCAAATTAAGAATATTGGCTCTTGAAGTAGAGTCACTTTGTTCTAAAGTATTCCAAACCTCTCAAGAGCTTGTGATTCCAACTACCAAAGAGAACACTTGTGGTGTTAGAGTGGAATTAATCAATTAAAGTAAGGCCTTGTATTTGATTTTACAAGCTGAATACTCAGGATTCACATTCACAGTAGAAAGTCCTTGATTATTAAGGAGAATTTGACATGGTTAAGGCATAATTCCATCAATATGATCAAATGGTGAAAACGCTCCAAGAATGGTGATAATTTTGTGCCTCCATGGAATGTAATTTGTGTAATCAAGCTTGATTGACATCATATTTGACATGTTTGAGAGGAGTAGTAATGGAGATTGCAAAGATGGAGTGTGAGATGTGGAAGGTGAGCTAGTGCTTGATGAGGAAGTTGTGGTAGAGACAATGGAAGCCATGAAAATTGGCTCTAATACCATGAAAGAAAAATGAAAGCTTGGAAGAAAAGCTTAAATCTCAACACAGAGAGAGAGAGAGAGAGAGAGAGAGAGAGAGGGATGAAAACTCAGAGAACTAAATTGAATAGAATTCTCTAGAATTATTTGCATTCCAAGCAGATGATAAAATGTAGATTGAGACTCTTTATATAGAGTTCTACAATTGATTACATGGGTATAATCCTAATAACAATCTGTAACTAACTTTCCTAACAGATTATATAAATATCAAGTTTGTTACACAAAATATCTGGATTAGTTTGAAGTTATCTAGATTGGTTCAACACGTTAGTAGCAAAACCATGGAGGTCTAGTAGTCTTGATAACCAGAGAAGAGAGTTGAGGAAGAAAGCTTGGAACTATGTCATGTTGGTCTCAGCATAAAACTTATCTAAAAAGAACGACGTCATGCTACTTAACCAAACGATGTTGTTTGTCTTTAAATGAAAACGGCACCATTTGATATATTACCATTAAATAGTCGTTGTGCCCATGTTTGAACCAGGATCAGAATCTGACTAAGAACTGGGAAAATGGCTTTGGCTTCTTCCTCTTTTAGACCTTTCATTGTTCTTCTCTTCCATCTACCCATTTGGGGACCTGGAAAAAGGCTCTATTTTCCTCTATTCTAGACCAAAATGTTAGGGTGTTATGGAAAATTAGGGTTCTTTACTTTTTCATTTTGTCTTTTTTTTTTAATTTAATTTTTATTTTTTATTTTTAACTTTGAAGTTTTTGTTGAAGTGGGTCCTTAATGTTTTTCAGATATTCACTTCGGTGGCTAGGTTTGTTTCATGATGTGGGTATTAAAGAGGAAAATATCTGAGAATAGTCAACACTCCTTGCTATGGACGTTTGGTTTTATACAATAGTAGATTTACAATATGTATAGAAAGTGATGGGGATCGACTAAGTATAGCTCGTCCTTGGTTGTCATCCACATATTGATCACACCCTAGGAAAATCACAATGGAATGACAATGCATGAACAAGACCATTCAGAAAAATGGGATCCACCTAAAAGAACTCGTCCATAAACGACCATGTTATGACGACTATACCCACAGACGATCAAATTGTACTTGGTAAATTCTACCAGAAATTTTCCAAAGGTTCTACATAAGTAGAACACGACATGTTGCTTGGTATATGAAAGGAATTCCATACACTTCATTCCACATACCCCATTTTCTTCATAACCACCAACATCACCCACGATGGTAATGGATCCCAAACAAGTAGACCCATGTCAAACTCTCTATAAAGGAGCAGGTCCCATATTCCAAAAGTAAGTTCTAACCATTCACTATTTTCCATCCTTGTGTCCTAAAGAGAAAACTGACTTAACTGTCGGAGGGTCTTTGGCCAGGTCACACCAGTCACCTTTGATAATTCTTTCTTTCTTTTTAGGATTTATAACCATCATCATAGTTTGAAGCATTTTAGTCTACTATTTTTCGTGCATCATCAGTTGGTGCCGTCTTTGGGAAACCAAAGAGTTAAAGGTTTCTAAGTGTTAACTTCTTTTCCCTTTCCAAGACAAAAAGGCTGCATGGTTTGGACTGGGTCAATGGCTACTAGTCTAGGATACTAGGAGAGTGGAAACGCCTCCAGTCACCCAAATCGTGCACCTCCACCCCTCATGACCATCCAACAATAGTTACAGTCCATGGTAGCAACAATGGCAGAAATGACACAACAAAACCAGGAGTTAACTAGAGAAGTTAATAGACAATGTCATCAGCAGCATGGTCAAGAACGAGGTCAAGATGTAAAGAATGAAAGGGATGATAATAATGCTGAAGGAGACTAGTCCAGAGGTACTGTCACTCGTAGAGTACCACACTTGGAGAAGGAGATGGACCAAATGAAATGAGTCATGGAAGAGATGAAGGATTCAATGAAAAGAGCAAACCATGTGGATGATCTCATCCACAGGACTAATTGCCCCTTTATTGTGTCTATCACAAGTCATCCCTTGCTGTCCAAATTCAAGATGCCTACCCTAGACTCTTATGATGGGACGCGTGACCCTTGCAATAACATTGCCATGTTCAAAACAACAATGCATCTCCAAGGTGTTCCAGATGAAATCATGCTTTGAGCCTTTCCTACTACCATGAAAGGCCCAGCCAGAGTATGGTTCAATAAGCTGCCGCCAAATACCATAACTTCGTTTCAAGAGTTAAGTAAGTTGTTCGTCAACAACTTTTTTGGGGGACATAGGCAAAAGAGCTTCTCGTCTAGCCTGTTAAACATAGAATAAGGAAAAATGAAAGCCTACGTACTTTTATTAGACGTTTTAATAGAGAAGCTCTGTTGGTGGACGAGATGGATGACAAGATCCTCTTGGCAGCTTTCTACAATGGAGTTAGTTTAGACTTGTTCATTCACAAGCTATACAACTAGGAGCCTTAAAAAATGGCTAAATTGATACATTCGGCCTACAGTTTCATGAATGCAAAAGACACAATTATTGCCAAGAAGAAGAAGAAAGGTGAACGATTGGAGAATGGCTATATACACCATCTAGACCAAGGTCATTGTCGAAAGAAAGCCAAGATAGGGGAGAAAAGGGATTGCGATGGCAAGAAAATAAAGTCGTCTTCAAGAAGATACTCCAACTATACTCCCATGAATACTCTGCTTGATCAAATGTTAATGTAGATCAAAGATGATCCATCATTGAAGTGGCTCGAGAGGATGAAAGGAGATCCTAGTATGCGAAACAAAAGTAAGTACTGTCATTTTTACTGCGACCATGGACATGATACAGACAAATGCTATAATTTGAAGCAGCATGTTGAAGCTTTTATTAAGCAAGGAAAGTTAAAGAATTTTCTTGGGCAAGACCATAAGGACGAGAGACATCCATTGAAAGGCAAAGCAGAAGAACCAGGACGTCCATTGCTTGGAGAAATAAGGATCATTATAGGAGGTACATCAACAGGTAGCTCGTCCAAAGCCAAAAAGACCTACTTATAGGAAGTCCAGAATGTTCAACTATCTAAACGACCACCAAGGATGATTAGAGAAGATGAACCAGCCATTACTTTGATGATTGCAAATTATACAACTAGAAGGGTGTTAATAGATAATGGGATTTCAGCAGACATCCTCTACTATCCAGCCTTCTAGAAGATGAGGTTAACAAAGAATTACTTTGTCCAATAAACGTGCCATTGATCGGGTTTGGAGGAATGAAGGTTTCACCAGTGGGCACCATCTCTCTGCCAGTCATGATGGGCTCTTACCCACGACAAATCAATAGGAAAGTGAATTTCCTTGTTGTAGATTATTCATCTTCATATAATGCCATTATTGGACGACCAACTTTGAATAGTTGGAAGGCTGCAACGTCCACTTATCATTTATCTGTGAAGTTCCCAACGAAGTATGGCATTGGAGAAGTAAAAGGAGATCAATTAGCAGCTAAAGAATGTTATTTAGCAATGATGGCCATGGACTAGCAAATGCAAACAATGAGCACTGAAGAAAGAAGAACGTTGGCAGAACCAATTGAGATGTTGGAAGATGTACCGTTGGACGAGTCTAACCTAGAGAAATTTACTAGGATTGGAACAATTACGGAGGAGAAGACAAAGTAGGAACTTGTTGGATTCCTTAAACAGAGTACAAATGTTTTTGCTTAGAGCCATGAAGACATGCTTGGGATTGACCCCTGTGTGATTACTCATCGTCTAAATGTGTCCTCATCCTACAAGCTTGTTCGTCAAAAGAAGAAGGTGTTCACCCCAGAACGAGATAATGCCATCAAGGAAGAAGTCAATAAGTTAGTCACTGCAGAGTTCATACACGAAGTTTATTACCCTAATTGGCTAGCTAATGTAGTGATGGTTGAAAAGGCCAATGACAAATGGTGGATGTGTGTGGACTTCATAGATTTAAACAAGACCTGCCCAAAAGATAGCTACCCTCTTCCACTTATTGATCAGTTGGTGGATTCAATAGCTGGACACCAGTTGGTAAGTTTCATGGACGCGCTCTTAGGGTATAACCAAATTAAAATGGATGAGGCAGATCTGGAGAAAACATCCTTCATTACAAGCCAAGATTTGTTTTGTTATAAAGTGATGCCATTCGGCCTGAAGAATGCAAGGGCAACCTACTAGCGGCTAGTTAACCATATGTTTCATCCACAAATTGGGCAAAACATTGAAGTGTATGTGGACGATATGTTGGTTAAGAGCACGAGGGAGATGTAGCATTTGGACCACCTTCAAGAAACCTTTAACACACTTAAGCGATACAAGATGAAGTTGAATCCAAGCAAATGTGCCTTAGTAGTTACGTTAGGGAAATTTCTTGGTTTCATAGTTTCCCAGAGGGGGATTGAAGCAAATCTTGATAAGATCCAAGTGATTCTGAACATGGAGCCACCAAAGAATGTCAAAGACGTTTAGAGCCTCACTAGACAAGTAGCTGCCCTTAATAGGTGTGTTTCAAAAGCTACTGACAAGTGTTTATCATTTTTCAGAGTATTGAGAAAAGCATTCGAATGGACAAATGAGTTCCTACAAGTGTTTGAAGACTTGAAGACTTATCTTGCTTTAACTCCACTGTTAAGCCTGTCTAAACCTAGAGAAGAACTGTATCTCTACTTAACAGTATCCCCTTATGCAATAAGCTTAGCCTTGATCAGAAAGGAGGGGAAAGTACAAAAACCTATCTACTACACCAGCATAGCTTTAAGGGGAGTAGAAGAACGATACCCACCCATGGAAAAGCTTGCATTTTCATTGGTGACAGTAGCAAGGAAGCTCAGGCCTTATTTTCAAGCTCATGTAATTAACGTCTTGACAAACCACCTGCTAAAGAAGTTCATAAACAAGCTGAAGGCCATTGGATGACTAATTCAGTGGGCAATAGAACTTAGTAAGTTTGATGTGCGATATAAACCAAGAGAAGCAATAAAGCTTAGGTCCTAGTAAATTTTATTGATGAATTCATTCCTACTAGTAATAGGCAAGATGAAGACCAAGGGGCAAAGCAGTGGGTTGTCCATGTGGATGGCTTGTCCACACAGCATGTAGGAGGAATTGGAATAGTTTTACACTCACTTGAAGGGGATCATTTGGAGTATGCAGTCCGACTACAATTCTAGACAACCAATAATGAGGCTGAATGTGAAGTCCTGCTACGGGGCTTGCAGTTAACTAGATCACTTGGAGTAGACTCTATCCTCGTCCAAGGAGATTCGCAGTTAATAATGGGCCAAATAAATGGAACATGTGAAGCTAAGATGAAAAAGATGAACAAATACTTGGGCAAAGTCAAGTAGTGCATTAAAGGCTTCACGACAGCTCAATTTCAGTAGATACCTAGGGAGAATATTATGGAAGCTGATGTCCTAGCCAAGATGGCATCTACAAATGAAATTATGAGTGATCAAATCAAAATCCAGTACATCCCAAGTATTGACGTTCCAGAAGTACATCAAATAGACGAAGTATACAACTAGACCACTCCAATTGTCTCTTATCTTAAAGATGGAATCCTCCTAGAGGATAAGGAAGAAGCAAGGAAGCTAAGGGTAAGGGCAACGAGGTTTGTCCTTATGGACAGGTTCTATACAAGAGGGGTTTTTCTCAACCCTACCTAAGGTGTTTGAATCTAGACGAGTCTCTTTATGTCTTGAGAGATGTCCATAAAGAAGCTTGTGGAAACCATTCGGGGGCCAAATCCCTTATCTACAAGATGGCACTGTGTAGGGTAATACTGGCCATCTATGCAAGCAAAGGCTAAAGCTTATGTTAAAGCATGTAATAAGTGTCAAAGGTACAACAACATACCTAGGTAACCATCAGAGTATCTTACTCCAATGGTGGCCCCTTGGCCTTTTGCCCAGTGGGGACTTGACATTCTTGGTCCCTTTCCTATAGGAACAAGACAGATGATGTTTCTAATAGTATGAATTGATTACTTTATAAAATTGGTGGAAGCAAAGCCCATGGCAAGAATCACTAAGCAAAATGTTCGAAACTTCATTTGGAAAAACATAAAATGCTGCTTTGGAATTCCCAGGGTACTCATCTCAGACAACAGAAGACAGTTTGATGATGCGCCCTTTAGAGATTTTTACGAACAATTGGGGATCATAAATCATTATTCCCTCCCACCCACAAGCCAATGGACAAGTTGAAGTGGCAAACCAATCTTTATTGAAAATCATCAAGACCCGGCTTAAGGGGGAGAAGGGGATATGGCTGAATGAACTACCTAGTGTCCTTTAGGCATATAGGACGACGGTAAGGACTCCAACTGGAGAGACTCCTTTTAAGTTGGCATACAGAAGTGACACAATCATACCCATGAAGGTTAGTTTAACTAGCTACAGGGTGGCTCACTATAACAATGAAGAGAATGAAAAGTAGCTTCGTCTAAGCCTTGATATTAAGGACAAGGTTAGGATGAATGCAGAACAAAGGGTGGCTCATTACAAAATCTTGATGTCCAAGAATCATGATGCACTAGTGAAGCTAAGACAGTTGAACATTAGGGATCTCATCTTAAAGAAGGTGTCCCTAGCTACAAATGATCTCGTTCATGGAAAGTTAGGGCCTAACTGGGAAGGACCATAAAAAGTCATCAATTCCAAAAGATGAGGTTCATACTATTTGGAAGCCTTAAATAAATGAAAGCTGAAGCACCCATGGAATATGGAGCACCTAAGGAAGTACTACCAGTAAAAAAGACTCATCGAGAAGGTCATCATGGACGAGTATAAAGATTGTCAGTGACTTGTAGTAGCTTATCTTTTAGCACTCATGTTTTCAGCAATATTTTATGTTTTCAGCATTTGGATTCCCTAGAAAGCACTAGCTACTAGCATGTGCTATGGATGACGTCATGAACAAAGTCCTTGTATATAATGCAATTTGAATTCCCTAAAAATGACTAAGTACTAGCGTAGACGATGTCTTTGAATTGCTGTGTACTAAGTTCTTTGATGTTTGTGGACGATGTTATGTACAATTATTGTATATAAAGTTGCTTGAATTATCTAATTTAAGTGTATTGTGAAACTAATGTCCATGACAAATTAATGACGTATTAAATCTCTAAAAATAGAGATATATCGTCATGAGCCATCCTTAAAACGAGAAAAAGACAAAATGACATGAAACCTAAGGCAATAATGATAAGTGTAAAGTGAGGGAACAAACCTCAGTACACTCATCGAAAAAATTAAGGACGAAGAAAAGCATGCATGTGACTTTTTATGGGCAACACATCCAACTTGCCAAACAATCCAAGCTATGGATAAAACGAATAACTAAAGAAAGTTCCAAGAACTAGTCTAAGGACAAGGAAAATATACATCCCAAAATAAAGTCCTAAACATGGACAACAAACACTTGGAATTAGATTTGGCAATCATAATATGGATAAAAGTGCATTCATAAATAAAAAAGGGTAGATGACCATCATCTAAAAACCCTTAACAAAGTTAAGCCTAAACAAGGCAATCGCATTAAGATTCATCTTTAAACATGGACAAACCAAATTTACTTAGATAAATATAAAGTGGTCCAAAACAATAGACCCTTTCTTAAAAAAAAAAAAAAAAAAAAAAAAAGAAGAAATAGATAAAATAAAAATCATTTCATGGGGATAAACCACTAGGGGCATTACCACTAGACTTAGGGTTGTCTTTAGCAAGGAAAGGAGTGGAAGCATCATCTTCAACCTTCAGATCTTCTGAACTTGTCTGAAGTAATGAACTCTCAGCTGCAATACGAAGCTTGATAGAATCAAAGTTTATCTCAAGGAATTGCTCAATGGCGTCTATATGAAAATCTTCAAAGCCCGCTGCATAGTTCGTGTCCAGAAGATCAGTGAATGCTTTGGATGACTTGAATTCCTTGATCACTTCGTCTTTGGCTTGTCTAGAGGAAAATGTAAGCTCTTCATTTTGAATATGCAGATGATCCTGAATTTTGACATAACCTACGAACCAAATTGGTTGAAATAGATGAGTGGACAAGAATATTAAGTATGAAAAATTCAAGACACCAAAAAAGTGTACCTTGAAGAGATCATGAACTGTGGAATGTTCAAACTCTTTTAAGGACATGTCATAGCACACAACAATGTCTTCATCATTAACCACTTGCTGAAACTTTTCCCAGGCAAGATCTTCATTCTTAAGAAGAGTCATAGGAATACTTTTGGGAGGTTTGGATGAAGTGGTTTCAGTAAACTTGGATGGAACTTTGATAGGGTTGGACGAGTCCAAATTGAGCACCTATGCAGATGGTGGTTTGGCAGAGGTAGGAGGAACAATGTAACTAGGCTTGACGACTCCAGACTTTAATGACCCATGTTTTGACTTCTTGTGGCCCCGCTGGCTTGGAAGACTCTTTAAGTCCACAGTCCTAGATAAAGTCTTCCTTTTATCTCCAATGACTAGATGAGGCTGAGAGTGAGTCTCTTGCATGGTCTCCTTGTCTACCAAGCCCTTTCCTTTGTTCTCTTTCATGTTTCCCATCCCTATAAAGAAAAAATGTCAGGTTTTGAGATGAGACAAGTAAAAAGAATGCAAAGGAGAAAAATTATGTCTTCGATTAGTAAGCTCATGAGCAAGCACCTCTTCAATAGGTTCAAGGCCAAGTCCCCAACTTGCAAGACAATGAAGTGTCACTAGGTAGTGAAACATCATCTCTGTATAAGAACAAGCTCACTGGACGCGGTCTAAATAAAATTTAGACAAGACAGGTCATTTTACAGCTGCAAAAAAAATAAAAAAAAAAAATAAAAAAAAAAAGGTTAGATGAGTACAACAATAGAAGTGAAAGTGCAATGAAAAAGGGACATACCCTCAGGACAAAGATACTCCATCTCACCAATATGGGGAGGAAATGGATCCGTGCCTACCTCAACAAGGTTTCCTGCCTAAAACCCGAAGACGAAGAAGAACTCCGTCTTCCACTTCCTATCAGATGTAGGGAAGGACTTCACCAATCTATAATTTGAACCCTTAGCTGAGAATTGGTAAAAACCTAGGGATTGACTAATCTCAGAAGGCTTGTAACAGTATAGGAACTCATCCACAGTAAGAGGATGATTCCCATCAAATACTTCCCTCCATAAAACCTGCATAGAGACAATAAGCCTCCATGCATTGGGATTAAGCTGATTAATTCCTAGACCTAATCTAGAGAGTATTTCTCTAGCAAAAGCATTAAGAGGTAACCTAAGTCCTCAAGAAGGTAAGCTTCATAGATACCTACCCCAAAACAAGGATGGCTACACCATTCACCACAAACAGCCAATCGAGGTTTAAGGTCTTCTGGGATCTAGTACCAACTCCTAAGGGAAGTAAGTTTTTTCTCGTCGATCTTTGAAGGAATGCCTACTGCACAGCTATACAAAGTCTCTTCTTCACTTGAAGAAAGAGACAAGGGAACACTAGTCGATGTGCCAGCAAGTGCCCAGAAGCCATCCTCATCCTCATCTCCTCTTGTAAAACGTCTAAAGGAATTCCAAGAATCCCAGACGTATATTCCTCGTCAGTGGTGTTTCCCCCACTATCACTACTACTACTACTATCAGAGCTACTACCACTAATATTGCTATCATGGTACTCGTCTATCTCCTTATCACCACTCTTGCTAGATGAAGACTATGATTTCAGACATTTTGAAAAGGATTATACTTTGCTCTAAACAAGGATGACTAAAGACGGAAACTCCTAGACAAAGCGCTGGATGACAAAAGTCAAAGGAGAAAATATAAGAACTATGAGAGGGTAGGAGAGGAATTCCACTATTTATAGGCAATAGACTCAGTCACTAAAATGACACAACCAACCAATTGAAGCCATGTGGTATTTGCTTTGAAGAACGAAACGACGTTATGGAAGAAATTCTATACACTTCATTCCACATACCCCATTTTCTTCATAACCACCAACATCACCCGCGATGGTAATGGATCCCAAAACAAGTAGACCTATGTCAAACTCTCTATAAAAGGAGTAGGTCCCATTTGCCAAAAGTATGTTCTAACCATTCACTATTTTCCATCCTTGTGTCCTAGAGAGAAAACTGACTTAACCGTCGGAGGGTCCTTGGCTGGGTCACACCGATCACTTTTAATAGTTCTTTCTTTCTTTTCAAGATTTTAGCCATCATCATAGTCTGAAGCATTCTAGCCTATTGATTTTCAAGCATCATCAGAAAAGCAATTTGTACAAGGAAAGATTATAAAGTAAATGTATAATATATTCCTAAGGTAATTGCAAAGAACAAAGTTAGCCCTTGGGTGTGATATTAGAAAGCAATCTGTTGTGCTTCATCTGTGGCATATTAGCTCCTTGATGCAAAGAACAAAGTTAGCCCTTGGGTGTGATATTAGAAAGCAATCTGTTGTGCTTCATCTGTGGCATATTAGCTCCTTGATTTAAGTATTGAGGTTGAGAATTTGGCTTCAGTTTGTTGCCGTATTGGAATTAAGGCATGGACAGCAAGTGTGCTTCATTAGGTATATCAAAGGGTAAAGAAGAAAGTTGGGTTTTTTAGCCTTCATAGTTCTATTAAGGTGAAATTTCAGATTTAATATACCCACTATCCATATTCTTAGTTTTGTTCTAGCTTAGGTTCAAGTGGGTTTCTATATCTTTGAATGGTTCATTTTAGTGTGAAGGATCTGATAATGGGGTTGTTTCAAAGACTGATAATGCCTTAAAATATATACTTGTTGTATATTTATGTGGGCGTTATCTCCTTATTACTATGCTTAATTTGTATTATTAAGCCACGATTTGCATTAGTCCCTATTATTTATCTTTACATAATTTCTTGAATAAGATGTCATTCATTATGTGTAATTTTCTACTTTCAAGAAATCATGTGAAAAAGATGAGCTTACAAGAGTGTGTGAGAGAATGGAGGCCAAACTAGAATTAAAGAGGAGCTAAAGGACCATGCTTAAATTTCTAAGGAGGTGCAGCTGGAGTGCTTGGGTCATCTACCATGTTTGGGAGTTTTAAATAAGGAAAGAAATCAAAGAGGCAGAATCTGAAAATGAAAAATCAAATTTGAGCACTAATCAATATTTTGGACGTATGTCTCTCCTCAAAACTCCAATTGACACAAGACGAGATGGGTTGGAACCATGACTTAAATATTTATAACTTTCTAGTGTTGAGTTTTTTGAAATTCTCAATTTTTGAAGGTCGAAATTAACTCACAAGTTACTGCTGAAAACCTGGATGAAAATTAAAATAGTAAAAGTTTTATTTTCTTTGGACACTTTAATGTTAGGGTTTTGAAGGGAGGCTATATAGAACAAATTTTGGAGAGAACAACATTTGCTAAAGGGATAACATTTTTGCTGAAGGGATAACATGAGATACTTCTTCATCCGTTCTTTTTTCACTTCACATGTTCAATTCACTTGACCTATGATTAACTGAAAGTCTCCTTGGACGACCATTGACTCTACCCCTATGGACTTAGCCAATTCCAACCCTTTAAGGAAAGTTTTATACTCAACTTTATTGTTGGTTGTTTGGTACTGTAGATGAGCTGCATATTTCAACTTGTCCCCTTTCAAGGATTCCAGTATAACTCCCATTCTTCCTACATATAGTGTGGACAACCCATGTCTTAGCTTCATTTCTCTCATCTAAATCACTATGATTTGGAGTGATTTATGCAATGAAATTTGCTAAAGCTTGAGCCTTTATTGCACTCCTAGATTGATACCTGATATCAAACTCACTAAGCTCTATAATCCATTAGATCAGTCATCCTGCAACTTCCAACTTGTTCGTTGCCTTCTTGAATGGATGATCCATCAAGACATTAATGACATGAGCCTAGAAGTAATGCCTTAGTTTCCTAGAAGCTGTTATCAGTGCAAAGGCCAACTTTTCTATCATAGGATATTGTCCTTCTGCCCCTTAATGCCCGACTTGTATAATAAACAAGCTTCTGCACTTTCCCTTCTTCCTTGATTAATGCCAAACTTACTGCATGTGGAGATACCGCTAAGTATAAATACAACTCCTCACCTAGTATAGATGGACTTAGTAAGGGAGCCATAGTAAGATAGATCTTAAGATCTTGGAAGGCCTTTTGACAATCGTCCATCCATTCGAACGCTTTTTTGAGAACATTGAAAAATGGCAAACATTTATCAATAGCTTTTGAAACAAACTTGTTTAGGGCTGCAACTCGTCTAGTGAGAGACTGGACTTCCTTGACATTTCTTGGTGGTTCTATGTTCAATATTGTTTGGATCTTATCTATATTTACTTCAATTCCCCTCTGTGAAACCATAAATCCTAAGAACTTCCCTGACGAAACCCTGAAGGCACACTTACTTGGATTCAGCTTCATGTTATATTGTCTAAGTGTGTCAAAGGTCTCCTATAGGTTGTCCAAATATTTCTTCTCGTCCAAGCTCTTCACCAACATGTCATCCATGTAAACCTCTACATTCCATCCTATCTATGGATGAAACATATGATTGACCAACCTCTAATAAGTTACCCCCACATTCTTCAAACCAAAGGGCATCACTTTGTAACAAAATAAATCTTGACTAATAATGAAGAATGTCTTCTCTTAATCTACCTCGTCCATCTTTATCTGGTTATAACCTGAGAAGGCGTCCATGAAGCTCAGCAATTGATGACATGTTGTTGAGTATACCAACTGATCAATGTGTGGCAACGGATAACTATCCTTAAGGCAAACCTTGTTCAAATCAATGAAGTCTACACATATCCTCCACTTGCCATTGGCCTTCTTAACCATCACTACATTAGCTAACCAATCCAGGTAATAGACTTCCCAAATAAATTCTGTTGTGGTTAACTTCTAGACCTCTTCCTTAATAGCATTATCTTGTTCAGGAGTAAAGACCATCTTTTTCTAACGAACAAGCTTGGAAGATAGATACACATTCAAACGATGAGTAATGACACTTTAGATCAATCCCTGGCATGTCTTTATGACTCCACGCGAAAACATCAATGCTTTTCCTTAAGAACTAGACAAGGTCTTGCTTCGTCTTTTCCTCCATACTTGTTCCAATTCTGATAAACTTCTTGGGCTTACTCTTGTCTAGAGGAATGTCTTACATTACTTTAGTGGGCTCTACAGCAATCCTTTTCTCCTTTATATTCATCCTCTGCACATGCTCGTCCATGGCCAACATGGCTAAGTAACATTCTCTCGTAGCTAATTGATCTCCTTACACTTGTCCTATTCCATAATCTGTTGGGAACTTGACAAATAGGCGGTAAGTAGATGTTACTGCCTTCCAATTGTTTAAAGTTGGTCGTCCAATGATGGCATTGTAGGAAGATGAACAATCTATGACGAGGAAATTCACTTCTTTAGCTATTTGCAGTGGATATGTCCCTACCACAACGGGTAGAGTAATAGTGTTGACTGGTTGTACCTTAATTCCTCCAAATCCTACTAAGGGCGAATTCACTAGAATAAGTTGGTTTTGTCCAAACCTCATCTACTGGAAGGCGGGATAATATAAGATATCTGCTGAACTCCTATTATCTATCAACACTCTTCTAGTTGTATAGTTTGTAATGAGTAAAGTGATGACGATTGCATCGTCATGTGGATGATGAATCCTCACAGCATCTTCGTCTGTAAAGGTAATGGCTTGCTCGTCTGCCCCCCTTGTCCTTGGAGGTCATCCAGATAGCTGGACATTCTACACCATCTTCAGATAAGTCTTCCTTAACTTGGAAGATTGCCTTATTGAAGTTCCTCCTACAATGACTCTTATTTCTCCAAGTGAGGGCCGTGATGGTTCTTCTATCTTTCCTTTCAATTTCTCGTCCAAGAAAATTCTTTAACTTTCCCTGGCAATAATCACATCTTCTACATTCATGAAACTTTGGGTTGAATAGACGAGTTCAGCCATGGTCAGTGGTTCTTGATCATAAAGTTTGTGGATGAAGATCTGAACTAACTCCATTATAGAAGGATGCTAATAGTAGCTTATCATCTATATCATCTACTGTCAAGGCCTCCCTATTGAAGCAAGTGATGAAGGACCGCAAACTTTCATTATCTCCTTATTCTATAGTCAGCAGACTAAACAAGGAATGCTTATGCCTTTGACCTCCAATGAAGTTATTGACAAATAACTTGCTCAACTCTTCAAAAGAACCAATGGTGTTTGGAGGTATCTTACTAAACCACACTTTTGCTAGTCCTTTAAGAGTAGTTGAGAAGGCCCTACACATTATCTCATCTAGAACTCCTTGAAGGTGCATTGTGGTCTTGAAGGTTACAATGAGATCACATGGGTCGCGTGTTCCATTGTACAAATCCAACGAAGGCATCTTAAACTTGGAAGGAAGAGGATGACTATTGATGGAAGTTATGAAAAGGGAATCAATTCGATGAACTAAATCATCTACTGATTCATCCTTCTCATATTCTCCCTCATCTCCTCCATGGCTCTCCTTATTTGATCCATCTCATTTTCCAAGTGCGGCACCCTACGTGAAGTGAAACCTTTGAGTCACACTCAACATTTTCTCCTTCTCTAACTTCTTGACTCTAAGCTTGTCCTTCCACGCATCGTTCATGACGTTGCCTCCTTTGGTTAAATTGCATGTTTTTTATGCTTTCAATGCACATGTAAAATTTGTATTAATCAGATATTCTTTACTATATGATCTATAAGTTATATTTTATGCATAATTGTAAACTACAAAAATTTACAATTTAAATAATTTATTGATAGCATAGTTATTAATCTTTAATTTTCAAAAAACTTTGCAATCGTAGAGGATATAAGAAAAAGATACAATCTAATGGTAGATTTATCAAAATTTATCTCTAATAAAAAGTTATTGAGTAAGATTGTAACTTAAGGTTACAACCAATTTTGTAACTAAATTTTTTCCTTTATTTTTCTCCCTCCAGTAAATTATTTGAAGGAAAAATGATTTAGTGACTTAAATTCAAATAAAATGTCAAAGTTAAGAATATGTGGAATGGGATGTGATGATACACAGAAAATCAGTAGAATGAATGCTCCAAGCTTCAATGAGCTATTAGTTTCTTAGAAGGCCTGAAAAGAAAAATACAAGATCAAAGGTGACTAGGGTGAGTCCTTATATAGTAAGTTTTGGAGTGGTTACTTGTTTAGTAACTTCTTCGACGTGTATGGAAGTAAGAATGTTCAAACTTAACTTCTACAACTATTATAGAAGTTAGAAGGTTCAATCTTATCTTCTACAACTGCCATTAGAAATTAAAAACTTAGTGGGAAGATATAGCAATGAACAAGGGTTTTTCTCATACTTCAAAATAGTAGAACGTGGGCCGAATTATAAGCTTTTGAACATAAATCCATTTTGAAAATTCTAAGTGTTGAGAGGCCGTCCAGGTACTTTATGATGGACGACCTTCTTACACTCAAACGACCTTCTTATATTGGAATAACCTTCTTGGACTTAGACGACACTATAGACGAATTGAAGATAGTTCAATTATTGGTTTACCATCAGGATGGAATATTAAATTTGAATTGAAAACAAAAAGAAAAATATGCATAGGGATTTGGTAGTATCTTAATAAAATCCTAAATATTTGAGAAATCCTAAATTTTAATTTGCTAATTAATATTGGAATCTCATGGATGATAGGTCCCTAACTTGTTTGGTAAAGTTTATTTTTTTAGCTTTTTAAAAATGAGTTTGTTTAAGATATGTTTACATATTAAAGGAAGAAGTGGTCACCTCAACTGCTCACTCACTTTATTTTTTTTTCATTTTGCCAATTACTTTATGAGCAATAAATGACCCCTCCCCCGTCATAATAATAATAATAATAATAATAATAATAATGGGTAGTCTCGTAATTGCCAATCAGAAAAGGAAGATTTTAATAATCATTCATTAAGAGAAAAGAAAAAAAAAAAAAAAAAAAGAAGATATTTATGGGTTATTAGTGGAAATCTGTTACATAAATGCCGCGTCTTGGGAATGGGAGGGCCTCGCTCCCGTCAATCACCGCCTACGCAAAAATGTCCTCAGCTGTCAAAAATTCCTCTCAGCTGTCAACCATTGTCCCCTTCAGTATGTCCCTACCTACCATTTTCAATTTTCAGAGTCAGCCAGCCATTACAATCATGGGCTTAATTAATTAAAAGTCTTTAAAAAACTAACCCTTCCCTCTCTCGTTTGTTCACTCACATTAGCGGGCTTCACGTGAGGTTTACCTAATAAATAACTACTACTTCAATCACATTTCAACCAATCAGCTTGCCATTAGTTTGTTATTCCCACCCTTTTGATCATAAGCCGTTTTTAAGTCGCACATTTTTTAAGCATAATTTTTATATAAAACGTTTATTCAACCTTAAAAAAATAAAATAAAAAAATAATCCCATTTTCAAAAGATTGAAAAACACATTATTATTATTATTATTATTATTATTATTATTATTATTTTTTGAAAGGGTAACTTTATTCATTCATTTATAAAAGGCAAGTATCTTGATACAATTGTTCAATAATGGAAGGAGGGTAATCCTCAGTTAGGGGTGTTAATGTTTGACCCAACCCGCAAACACGACATAAACCCGACATGGGTTTTTTCGGGTTAGGGTTAAGCCTTAATGGGTTTGGGTCATAAACAGGTCAACCCGAAAGCGACACGATAAGAAACAGATCATAAACGGGTCAACCCGCGTAACTCGCAATAGACACATTTGACACGCTAATTTATTTGTGTCAACCAGAAATTACCCACTTAACACAACCCGTTTAACTCATATAACAAATAAATATTTATTTTATTTTAGATTTGTCAAATACCTTTTATATCCAACATATATTTTAAATTTAAAAAGAAAAGTAAGTAATTACAAAAATTTATAAGGGATATAATTGGAAATTGAAACTTTACAGATCTTAGAACTACTAATACTTTTCTTCTTCTTCTTCATCTTCTTCTTCTTCTTCTTTTTTTTTTTTTATTTTTTTGGCATAGAACTTACACAAATGAAATTGGATGAGCTTGTGGAAGATTATGAATTCAGACATCAACAAAGAATCTATGGATGATAATTGTGATCATAGTCAGGATTAGTTTAATGTTTGCTCAAATTCTTTCAATATTGATACTTAGCATTTGGCAAGTTCCAAGAATATTATATTTTTGTTGAACTATTTTATTTTATTTTGTGAAACTTTGTTATTTTAAATTTGAATTGAAGTGTATGCACTTCTTTTGAAATATAAAGAACTTATTACTAGATGAATGTTATATTTTTGTTGAATTATATTATTTTGAATGTGGGTTGAAGACTTGAAGTGTATGCACTGCTTTTTGGGATGTAAAAATAATTATTTCTAGATAGATGTTATATTTAATATTATGCAGATTGAAATGGGTTGTGTTACATTCGTATCATCGCAACACAACTCGTTTATTAAGCATGTCAAATGGGTTGGGTCAGGTCAACCTGCCTTATTAACAGGTCAGGTTAGGGTTGGAGGATCATGACACAATTATTAAATGGGTTGGGTTAGGGTTGAGCCATTTAGTCGAATACCTCTTTCTCGACACGACACGAACCTGACACGCTAACCCGAATTGACACCCCTATCCTCAGTCCAATACAAATCCTTAGTAATAGTTCTAGCATGTTGCACTAACACATGAGTCGTCTTATTGCGACTACGCCTTATGTGAGAAATAGATACCCACTGAAACCCCTAATGAGATGTTTAATATATTCCACGACATTCCCCAGCAGAGATATGTTGGCCTCTTGCGATGGAATAGTTTTTATTACATTAACATTGTCTCCCTCAATAACCAACCTGGAAAAACCTGTGTCAATAGCAAATTCAACAGCCTTTTTACATGCTAACAGCTCACCTTCCTCACTACTATGTACTGTTGACCCTCTTGCAGACATGGGTGCCATGACTTCTCCTTTGTAGTTACGGATTATAGCCCCAACGTCGGTTCTGTTCACCCCAGAAAAAATTGCTGCATCAAAATTCAGCTTAAAAGCTGGTTCTGGAGGTGGTTCCCAATCTGTCCTGCTGTTCTGCATAACCGGTTCTGCATCAAGTTGCTGTTGAGCATGTTTGTACTCCTTTAAATATTCTACTGCCCTCTGATTAAGAGTCCCTGGATCGATAAATCTGCCACCATGAAGAACACTGTTGCACCTACTACAAATGAACCAAGCTTGAATCAAGAAGACTTCCACTTCCTCCAAAGACAATCGGTCTAGTAGGTACTCCAATAAATGCAGCAAATCATTCTAATCCGTGCATCCCTTCTGCAGAATTTTAACACACTATTATTCAAGTCAAGAGAATTCATTAACTCAATTTAACTACAATATTAAAATAATACTATTTCACTAGTTTTTGGATATTTATCTTTCAAAATTAAAAGGGCAAATATATAATAGTTACAAAAACGATAAAGAAAAGCTATTTTATTAGGATTTAAATTGACTATTATATATATAATATTACATTTTTATAAAAATCAAATCTAAATTGCATTTTATAAATTTACTAATCATTAAACAAATCGTAAAAATAAATAGCCCTTGAGGTTAGAGTTAATGTTAAATTGTTAAATACTATTCAAATTTTTCAAAAATAAAAAATTTGCTTTCTAAGTGCAAACATTATTTAATATTGTTTGAAATATTTTTTGCTCCTACTTTCTTCCCCCGTCTCTCATTATTATTAATTAATTTTTTTTAGAATAATTATTATTAATTACTTACACTCCATTTGTTTTGAAGTAAAATATTCTTCGAATTTTTTTTTTTCTATTTTCAGGTGTTTGTTTGCAGATAAAATGTGGCCAAACTTGTAAATTATTTTTCATTGATCATAAATTCCTTTATAAAAAGTTGTAAAACATTTTACAAAAACACACAGTGGCTTCCCTCATCACATTTGGTGGCTAGGTCATTGGTCCAATGGGTGAGAGCCATCGTTTCGATAACCAGTGCTAAAGGATTGTCGACTGGGGCCATTGCTCAAGTGATTGATGTCAGGGGGTTCGATCACCAAAGTTGTCATTCTGATAACCGATGTTGGCAAACCAATCACCAAAGACAGCATTTCGGTAATCGATGTTGGAAGTTCAATAACCAAAGTTGCCATTCTGGTGGCTGAAGGCAGAATTAATCACTCGTCCTACTAGTCTGGTATGTGAAGACCGTTTAGACGGTAATTGCCAATAGTCTGGTCCTTAAAGCCACCATTTCGACTACCGATTCTAGCGGTTTGGTAACATTTTAGTGATTTTCTTGAAAAATTCTACTTGTCATACAAAACACCTTAAAATATTTTACTTCAAAACCATAGAAGCATTAGATACTCCTTTACACATATTGTTAGAGTGAAAATTCACCTTCAGTTGGGTAGTTCATTCAGAGATGTCGATGGAAAATCTTTTCAAAGGAACGGCATGAAAGGTCTGAAAGTTCAAATAGCGTTGAAAAAACTATGAACGTTTAGACCCCCAAACAACAAATTACCAATTCAAGCTTTATATCATACAATGTATGTGCGGAAAATGATAACAAACTTTATAACAGAATTGATAAACAATCTAAACCATAAATAATCACAATCACAGTAGTAATTAAATGGTAAAGATAAAGGGAAAAGAGATGCAAACACAAAGACAACACACGATGTGTTATCGAAGAGAAAACCGAAACGCTCGACGTAAAACCTCTCCACCGCCCTCCAAGCGGTTAATAATCTACTAAAAAATGTAGTTGGGATACATGAACAGCAATAGACCCTCCAAGCCTAATCTACCTAGGTACCTAAGCCCTCCAAACTTCTTGCTCCAACGAGGTTGCGCCGAACTTTTTTCTTTTCTAACTTACCGGATTCCGCTATAAACCATAGCATCAACTAATAATCATTAGTCCCTTCCAAACTGCTTCCCGTAGCATCAAAAGAACCTTCTCACAGTTGTAGGTGTGGTGAGAAAAGGATTTGGTCAAGAACCTCTCAAGAATTTATCAATGGAGAGGAAGAAAGTAGAGGAATTTGAAGAATCTCTTAGGTGAATATTGTGAATGAGGCAATCTTGTTTTCTCTAGGGTTTCTCTCTCAAAATTCTCTCTGGAAGCTCATTACATTTCGTGAGAATGAAGGGTATTTATACTAGGGTGAGAATGGAATGTGAAACATCAGTTTTTCCCAAACAAGGTGTTCTGGCGACTTGACCTCGCGACTAGGTTAAGTCACGAGTTCAAGCCACGAGCTAATGGTCTGACCAGCTAGGACTTTTGTCCTGTAGTACAATAGCTAGCGCAACTCTTTAACTTCTGGCATACTTGGCACGTGTGCAACTTCTGGGAACTTGCAAGCCGCGAGCCACCCGTGAGATCCAATCGCGAGTCCCTATTTCTTTGCACAATCTTGAGCATTTCTTCACACTCTTTCACTTACTACCCTTACAAGATTCCCACCTAAATACAGGGTTACTAAATGCTAAAATACAAGCAAATTTGGCATAGAATAAAACCAACAAGATGGTTAATAAAATTCAACCTTACAATCTCCCCCTTTGGCTATTCCGTGACAAAACCCTAAAACAAACTCTAGACTTAACGCGTGAGTTGGGAACAGTTGAAAAACTCACTCACACCTAACTCTAGAATCTGTGAAGCTCTTTAACCATAAAACCAAAACATCTCCTGAAATACAATAACACAATAAGATCATTGTATGCAGAAAACTTGTAATGCATATGGAACAAGCACAATGTGCTCAATCAAAATGGAATAAAATAATAAACCATGGCATGACCAACTAAGCAATCACTGTAAGATGGTGACCACAATGCTTATTCTCACTTGGAATGAACATCAGGACATTCAAGCTGATAAGCACAAAGCAAATCACTTGAATGACCAACATTCAACCAATGCATAATACATGAAGTATATGCATCTAGGAATAAAATCCTACAAGGGCACAAGAGTGAGAGTATTTAAGAAAAATGCATAACATTTATCTTGAAGTACAGGGCAACAAAGCAAAAAGGCTGCATAAGCATGGTACAAACCATAAAAGCTTACAAACATGCATAGAAACAAACCCTAAAAACTTACAAAAACAACATGAGTACAAATTTTAAACTAAGAACCTTAAAAACTTACAAAGGTAACAGGCACAAAACAGTAAATAAACACTGAATAACTTCTGAAAAAAAAATAAATACTAGAGCCAATTAACCACAGTGTATCAAACACATAAACAAAGCAAAACCAGTACCCAAATTATGAACATAAAATAAAGGGTTGGCCAGCCTGGGACTTTTGTCTTGTAGTGCAATAGCTGGCGCAACTCTTCAGCTTCTGGCATGCTTGGCACGTGTGCAACTTCTGGTGACTTGCAAGCCACGAGCCATCCGCGAGATCCAGTCGCGAGTCCTTGTTTCTTTGCACAATCTTGAGCATTTCTTTACACTCTCTCACTCACTACCCTTACAAGATTTCCACCTAAATACAGGGTTACTAAATGTTAAAATACAAGCAAATTTGACATGGAATAAAGTCAACAAGATAGTTGGTAAAATTCAACCTTACAAGGTCCAACATGCCTACCAAAAACAAAAAAAAAAAAAAAAAAAAAGGCTGATTAGAGGGGGTGCCGGTGTGGCACTGGCCTAACGGTCTCCAATGCTTAATTCAAGACCCTAAAGAGCTAATATGATAACTTTAAGAGTTAAAAACAGTTTATATGTCTCATGTATCATGTACCTCTTATCAGGGGAGATGTGTTATCTCTTATAGTCGTACTTTCAGCTATTAGTTATGTGTCAATTAATGTCTCACATTTATATGATTGACATAATGTCTTACTTGTTTAATGTGCAACGGCTATTCATCTGATGCTTGGAGTAACTATAGACAATTGACCGTTATTCTTCCATAAATAATGGCATTGAATCCTAGCTTTGGATGATACTTATCATTTATTGACTTAATGGGCATGTAGTTATCGGGTAACTGTCATCTATTACATCATTAAATGTCCTCGTTAGTTATGTTTTTCATTTATTGTTGGACAGTTGGTTGTGGAAGATGGTATTCTTGTTTGAACGACCTTTTAGATAAGATCATTCTTCTATATGGAAGACCTTTTCGGCTTTTAATTTTTTTTTTCTTTATTCGTTAAGAAAGAAGCCTGAGCGACCAATTTTATTTAATGGCAAAATAATCATAAACAAACACCTTATAAATGTCAAGAGGAAAAGACTCTATCCAAACTAAAACAGGAAAAGAAAATCTTGCTCTCTTGGTTAAAACATTTGCCAAAGTGTTGCCTTGCCGAAGTATATGAGAGAAAGAATAGTTCTGAAAAAACCTAGCTGAAGACAGGATGTCTTTAATGATAGAAATAAGCATGTACTCAGCAGAAAATTAACGGATCTACTTCGTTCTCAATTTATAACATGCAGTATGTAAATTTCAAAATTTAAGTATAAGAGAGCGTACCTTGAAGCGGTTTCAAAAACAAAGATCGAAGCATTTGGGAATACTTTTAATCTTTACTCCAATTCCAATAATGCCCAAGAAGTGTGGACTCTCAATTAGTTACAAAAGAAGAATTTAAAAAGTGACTCACACTCACATAGACACCATTACAATGATGTTTTTCTCTTCTTAAAAATTTTGTACATTTTTCCTTTTGTATCTAACCAATTATGTAATTGGGCTGGCCTTTTGGGCCTTTCCAATTGGGCTTAAGTATGTGGCTTGGAGTGGGGCCAAAAGGAACCAATAAACACTAGCTCCAATGGGCCTTGGGCTTTTCTGTCAACTCTTGACAAGTCCAAAGTTATCATTAACTATATTTAATACCAATATATAAATATAATTGCACTCTAGGCCTTATCTATAAATTATATCCCAAGACTTTATTGTACATGCAAACCCCTTCATAAAATATTCGTAGTAATACAAAGTCATAAATGTGGACTGCGACTTTGTAGATTACTACATTTTAATTCTTGAGTACCCGGTTTAATCTTTTTTAAATTATTCATCATATATTTATGAAATCCAATTTCATAAATATATACTTTAGTAATTTCTTACCAAAGTGGTTAGGCCTAACTCTCTGAATAACAAACCCATTAAACTTATCTTAATGGAACATTTTATATCTCCTTTAAAAGACTATGAATTTCATCTTGAGAATATATGTTTTATCAACACTAAATGTGGCTGCCCAACATACTAAGGACATACTGAGGTTTTGACCATTACTTTAGATCTCACTCTTGATATATCAAAACAATCTACACTTTATAATCAAGTCCATTATTCTCTCAGGATTAAGAGTTCATGCAAATATAAGTCGTGAGATTCATTATTCATGTGACAATTCTTAGGAGAATAATAAATCTCACAGCGGTCCAGTTCAATATGTCTTAACTCTTAAAACATATCAATACATCAACTAGAAGTCTCCACTTCCATGATCAAGACAAATCATTATAGTTGATATGTTATAGTCTTCGTAGATGAAGTGCTCAATTTCATCACCGACTATGGACTATAGTTCTGAGTTTACAAAGAACTTGTAACTTATATCTTCTGTGACTAAATCACATAAATCACATACTATGCATCTCATGGACTATGTGTTAATGTCCGAATATTCATATTACAATTATTTCAGATAATAATAATAAAACTTTATTTAACATAATATTAAGTCATACATAATGTCACACTTAATATCATACATAGTATCATACAATAGAATTTAAGGGCACTAATCCTAACAATCTCCCACTTGCCATAAAGACTACTGTGCACTAATCTAACTCTCATTCCCTCCAAATGTGACTCGAAAGTCCTTTGAGACAAGACTTTAGTAAATGGATTTGTTAGATTATTTGCACTTTCAATATTTGCTATCACCACATCTCCACGAGCAACAATATCTCGAATGATATAGTACTTCCTTTCAATGTGCTTTCCTCTCTTATGATTCCTTAGATCTTTAGATTGTGCAACTGCTCTACTATTGTCATAAAACAATGTGATTGGAACTTGCTCCATTCTCATTACACCAAGATCAGAAATGAATTTCTTAAACCATACAGCTTCCTTTACTGCCTCACAAGCAGCAACATATTCTGCCTCCATGGTGGAGTCTGCAATACAAGACTGCTTAATACTTCGCCAACTTATGGCTCCACCTCCCAAGGTGAAAACACATCCTAATGTGGATTTTCTGAAATCTAGATCCGATTGAAAGTCTGAATCTGTATAGCTAATAGGCATCAAATCCTCACTTCGATAAACAAGCATATAATCTCTCGTTCTCCGTAGATACTTGAGAATATGCTTTACAGCTTGCCAATGTTTTGGTCCTGAATTTGATTGATATCGGCTGACCATGCCTACTGAATAGCAGATATCTGGTCTAGTACAAAGCATGACATACATAAAACTTCCCACTGTAGAAGCATAAGGAACTTGTCTCATCAAATCTTCTTCCTCTTGAATCTTAGGCCTTTGGTCATCAGACAGAGGAACTCTATGTCTGAAAGGAAGTAATCCTTTCTTGGAGTTTTGCATGCTAAACAATTCTAGAACCTTATCTATATATCCAGCTTGTGATAAGCCTAACATCTTATTTTTGCAATCTCGCCAAAGCTTGATCCCTAAAATAAAGTTAGCCTCACCCAAGTCCTTCATATCAAATTGGCTTGACAACCAAACCTTTACCAATGACATTACCCCTACATCATTTTCAATGAGTAGAATATCGTCAACATAAAGTACTAGGAACATTACTACTTTATCTCGATGTCTTTTGTACACACATGGTTCATCAAGATTTTGCTCAAAATCAAATGACTTGATTGCTTGATCAAATCTGATGTTCCATGACCTAGATGCTTCCTTAAGTCCATAAATGGACCTTTTCAACTTGCATACCATATGCTCTTGGTTCTTAGTTATGAAACCTTTCAGTTGCATCATATAGATTTCCTCTTCAAGATTGCTATTAAGAAATGCAGTCTTAACATCCATTTGCCAAATCTCATAATCAAAATGAGCAGCAATGGATAAGAAAATTCTGATAGATTTAAGCATTACTACTGGAGAAAAGGTTTCATCATAATCAATACCTTCTTTTTGTGTATACCCTTTCACCACTAGCTTTACTTTAAAGGTTTCAACATTTCCATCTATCCCTCTCTTCCTTTTGTAAACCCATTTGCAACCAACAGGTTTAATGCCATTAGACGCCTTTACAAGATCCTATACTTGATTGGAATACATGGAATCTAATTTAGATTTCATAGCTTAGACCCAATGATGTGCATTTATATCATTCATTGCCTCTTCATAAGTGTAGAGATCCAATTCAGCCTCTTCTGAGATAACTTTAAAAGTTTCTCCTAAACCTATGAATCTTATAGGTGGCCGAACAATTCTCCCACTACGACAAGGCACATGTGTACTAGACATGTCATGAGTAGTATCTTGTGGTGTATCTAATACAACCACATTATCCCTAGTTTCATCCATTAGTTGTTCATTTACAGGTTCATTCATTTCAGCCAACACAACTTTACTTCTAGGAGTAAAATTATTCATATAGTCATTTTCCAAGAATTTAGCATTTGTACTAACAAAAATTTTGTTATCTTTACGACTATAGAATAAATAACCCCTAGTTTCTTTTGGATAACCTCTAAGCAAACACACTTCTGACTTTGGTTCCAATTTATCAGGCTTCCCTTTTAACACATGTGCAGGACAACCCTAAATGTGAAGATATTTCATACTAAACTTACGCCCACTCCACAATTCCAATGTGTTTTGGAAACAGATTTCGATGGAACTAAATTCAAAAGATGTATTGTTGTATTTAGTGCATAACCCCAAAAGGAAATCAGTAAAGTTAAGTAGCTCATCATGAACCTAACCAATTCTAAAAGAGCCCTATTCCTTGTTTCTGCTACACCATTCTGTTGAGGAGTTCTAGGTGCAGCCAATTGGGATACAATCCCATTTTGAGTTAAGTAATCCTTGAAATCCTCGAGAACGTATTCACTACCACGATCAGATCGAATGGCTTTTATGCGTTTACCTAATTGATTCTCAACTTCAACTCTAAACTCTTTGAACTTTTTAAAGGATTCGGACTTCTGTTTCATTAGGTACACATAACCATATCTTGAGTAATTATTAGTAAAAGTGATGAAATACTTATAACCTCCTTTTGCTTGGGTTGACATAGGACCACATACATTAGAATGCACTAGTTCTAGCAAATCTTCGGCTCTTCTACTTTTTGCCTTAAAAAGTCGTTTGGTCATTTTTTCTTCCAAACAAGATTCACAAACTGAAAATTCATTAAAGTCCATGGTCATTTTTTCTTCCAAACAAGATTCACAAACTAAAAATTCATCAAAGTCCATGGGCTCTAAGAGTCCATCTTTGATCAGTTTTTGAATCCTATTTAAATTAATATGACCCAAACACAAGTGTCAAAGATATGCATTACTAGTAGAAGGAAATTTTCTCTTTAATGATTTCACATAAGAGTTATTATCTATTTCAGAATTATATAATTCATGCTTATCAGGAGTTAAAATATAAAGACCATCCACAATATTGCCAGAACAGATAAATACTTTATCCTTCTTTATTACAATATTGTCTTTTAGGATAACACAGTATCCATGTTTACCTAAGTAAGTAGCAGAAATTAAATTCCTACAAACATTAGGTACATACAAACAATCTTCTAATATTAGAACTCTAGATTTAAAACATAAATTATAAACACCAACAGCTACAACCAGAATCCTACTCCCATCAGCCAAAGTAAGAAATAACTCCCTTTCTTTAAGCTTTCTAGTCTCCAGGAACCCCTACAAGAAATTGCAGATATGATTAGTACAACCTGAATCTATACACTAGGAATCTGTGAGATTCTGTACCAAACATATTTCAAGAATGAATGTATTAATCATACCTTTGTTCTTGGCAGCCTTAAATATTGGACAATTCATCTTCCAATGTCATTTTTCACCACAATGGAAATACTTTTCTTTGATCTTCTTTCCTTTATCAGCAACCCATAAGGCAATTTGTTTACCCTCTTGCTTGGTGAAGTCTTTCTTCTTCTTCTTCTTCTTACCCTTGCCTTTCGACTTAAGTTGAGAAATAGAAGCTTCACCCACATTGGCTTCAACATTAGAAGTTTCAAGAATGTCTTCTGCTGCTACCAATTCATTCATTAATTCAGACAATGTATAAATCTTTTTATTCATATTATAGTTAAGTTTGAATTCCTTGAATGATTCTGGTAGTGACTAGTGTATCATATCCACTTGAGATTCTCCATCAATATCGGCACCTAAAACTTCCAATGTATTCAGATTAGAGATTAGTGTAAGACAATGCTCCCTTACTGAACTGCCTTTAGCCATTTTGGTATTATAAATTTGCCTTATGGTCTCTTGCCTTACAGAATAGCCTTACTCACCAAACATCACCTTCAGACTTAACATAATGTCTAAAGCTAGTTCTACATCCTACATTTAATGTTGTAGAACATTTGAGATAGATGCTAGGATGTAGCACTTGGCCATCTCATTAGATTTCTGCCAACGATCATATTGCTGTTTTTCCTCAGGATGAGCATCTAATGAAGGAAAGCTAGGACATGGTTTAGTAAGAACATACTTATGCTCTTTAGTAGTAAGAACAATGTCCAAATTTCTTTTCCAGTCAACATAATTGGATCCATTCAGTTTGTTTTGATTAAGAATAATTACAAGTGGGCTAAATGATACCATGTTCAAATCTGAAAACAATAAATATGAATATAATAAGTAAACTGGACATTATCAATTTAGCATATAATCATATAGTATGGAACCTTAATAAAACCATAGTATAATATATGTAATGACAACCTAATCCCGCAATTAATATTCCTCAGAAGCAAGGTCATACCAATCACTATGATCAGGCGAGAATTATTCTCATTATTAATGCCATCATGGTAACTCTTACCAAACAAAAATAATTTGTTGCTTTCCCTTCAGCCTCTAAGTAATAATAACATAGCTCCGAAGGGAAGTTAACATTAAACTTAGTCTAATGTACACTATTGCCTAGAATTAATGTGAATCACCAAGTAACTCCACAGAAGCGTGGTCGTTTTTAATGTAAAACACATTTCATCTATCATTAAGAAGTTTAACCTATAGTACCATGAATCAAACACTCTCCGAAGGGAGTAAGGCATATACGCCAAGGCGAAATGCTTGATCACACTACTATAAACCAACAATAGAGGCCATGAGATGCAACCCTTGTATCTCTCTCCTACTAGATGTTTTAAAATAAAGGTTTTTAATTTTGAAACATGCATAATCTAATTACACATAGCCTTGCTCTTTCTACATGTGAAAACACTTAGAAAAAATTTTGATATTCTTTCTTTCGATCGATCAAATATGCCCTTGATTGATTGAAAATCAATCAATTTAAAAAGTTTGATTGTTGTTTCACTCGATCAATCGAAAGTGATTTTTGATCGACGAAAGCCGCGAAACTCGAATTTCCAGAAATTTTCTAAGGCAGTTTTCTTCGTTTTTCATGAACAAACATTCAACATATGAACATTACAGACAGAGATTGATGTCAAAACTGAATTCTATTGAAGCTATAGCCTTAAGACTTAATTTAACATACTTAAATTTAAATTTAAACAACATCATAACATCAATTTCAGTTTTCACCAAATCATAGTTTCAATAACATGCAGAAAATTAAAACATAATCTTCTAACAATATGAAACTATCATCTCTAATTCTAAAACTCACAAAACATGTTAAACAAATTGGAAATTGAAGATCGCTCTGATACCACTTGATAGAAATAAGCATGTACAAAACGAAAAATTAGCGGATCTACTTCATTCTCAATCTATAACATGTAGTATGTAAATTTCAGAATTCGAGTATAAGAGAGCATACCTTGAAGTGGTGAATTTCAAAAACAAAGATCGAAGCACTTGAGAATATTTTTAATCTTCACTCCAATTCCACTAACGCCCAAGAAGTGTGGACTTTCAATCAGTTACAAAAGGATAATTCAAAGAGTGACTCACACTCACATACACACCATTACAATGATGTTTTTCTCTTCTTAAAAATTTTGTATGTTTTTCCTTTTGTATCTAACCAATTATCTAATTGGGCTGGCCTTTTGTACTTTTCCAATTGGGCTTAAGTGTGTAGCTTGGAGTGGGACCAAAAGAGACCAATAAGACACTAGCTCCAATGGGCTTTGGGCTTTTCTGTCAACTCTTGACAAGTCCAAAGTTACCATTAACTATATTTAATACCACTATATAAATATAGTTGCACTCTAGTTCTTATCTATCAATTATATTCCCAAACTTTATTGTATATACAAACCCCTTCATAAAATATTCGTAGTAATACAAAGTCATAAATGTGAACTGCTACTTTGTAGATTACTATATCTTAATCCTTGAGTACCCGGTTTAATTCTTTTTAAGTTATTCATCATATATTTATGAAATCCAATTTCATAAATATATACTTTAGTAATTTTTTACCAAAGTGGTTAGACCTAACTCTCTGAATAACAAACCCATTAAACTTATCTCAAGGGAATATTTTATATTTTCGTTAAGAGACTATGAATTCCATCTTGAGAATATATGTTCTATTAACACTAAATGTGGCTATCCAACATATTGAGGTTTTGACCATTGTTTTAGATCTCACTCCTGATATATCAAAGCAACCTACACTTCATGATCAAGTCCATTATTCTCGCAGGATTAAGAGTTCATACAAATATAAGTCGTGAGATTCATTATTCATTTGACAGTCCTTAAGAGAATAATAATTCTCACAGTGGTCCAGTTCAATATGTCTTGACTCTTAAAACATATCAACACATCAACTAGAAGTCTCCACTTCTATGATCAAGATAAATCATCATAGTTGATATATTATAGTCTTCGCAGATGAAATGCCCAATTTCATCACCGACTAGGAACTATAGTTTTGAGTTTACAAAGAACTCGTGACTTATATCTTCTATGACTAAATCATATAAATCACATACTATACATCTCATGGACTATGTGATAATGTCCAAATATTCATGTTACAATTATTTCAGATAATAATAATAAAACTTTATTTAACACAATATTAAGTCATACATACTGTCATACACAATGTTACACTTAATATCATACATAACATCATACAATAGGATTTAAGGGCACTAATCCTAACATTTAATTAGATGACCACAAGTAAGTTGGGAGAAACATCGGTCCATAATGGTAGATGATGATGCCACAAAATCAACAGTTGAAATCCTTGTTTCAGTAGATGGCCGAAGTTGGGTTGGTCACATTTTCAATGTAAACATATAATAAAGCTTAAAAAGAAATGGGATACACTAGTATGGTGTTTTCCAAAAATACTTTGATGCTTAAGTTAGAAAGAGAAAAAGATGTTTTGAGGGGAATTGACTTGGAATGGTTTTTGGATGAATTTTTATGTGTACCTTTTGATTTTGTTGTTCCTTTATTTTATAGTAGTTCATTGCCTTAATGAACAATGAATTCCTATATTTATGTTCTGTTGGAAAAATTGGTTTTGCATCTCATACAAAACACACAGCGAAGGAAACAAATACGAATCTACTTCATTCATGAGAGATAAAATATAACCTTGAATTCTAGAGCAAAGAATAGAAAGCATACCTTGATGCAGTGAAATTCAAAATCAAGACTTGAAAATACCTCTAATCAACATCCCAATTCCACATGATGCCTAAGAAGAGTGGTCTCTCAATCAGTCTTTATGTATGTTGATTCTTAAAGAAAGTTCTTATTCTTCTCATTGTAGAGAAAAACTATTTTCTTTTCTTTTCATCATACGTATATTCTAACTACCTTGGTAGTTACTTTATTTAATAACTCTTATCAAATAAAAACTGATTATTTAATTGGGTTAGCCTTTTAGGCCTGCCCAATTAGGCTTTAGTTTGTGGCTTGAGATGGGATCAAAGGGATCTAGTAAGGCTCTAGCTCCAATGGACATTGAGTTTATTTGTTAACTCTTAAAAAGTCCAAAGTTACCATTAATTATATTTTATACTACTATATAAATATAATTGCACTTTAGGCCTTATTAATAAATTCTATCACAAAATTCTAATGATATCATTTGACCTCTCCATGGAATATCCATAGTGAACGAAGTCATAATGAATTGTCACTTTCTAAACAACTCTTTTATCCTTGAGTACCCAATTTAATCTTTTAGTTATTCATATTTATTGAAATCCAATTTCAATAAATATAAACTTTAGTAACTCCTTACTAAAGTAGGCGCCCTAAATAACCAGTTTCCATTAAACTTATCTTAAGAGGATATTTCGTGTCTCTATAAAAATATATTATATATTATATCTTGAGAATATGTGTTCCCTTAACACTAAGTGTGGTTACCCAATGTTAGGTTCTAAAGATTTAGGATTTTATGTATTTAGAACTCTAATTTGTAATGTTGGTAAACTATAATCAAAACAATATATTTAGTCTTGTTTAGGCTTGCTCAAAGTATGTTTATTTGTAAAACTGGAATTGAGTGATTGCCGATTTATTGGACTAAATCTGTAAGGCTCGATCGATCGAAAATTAGACTCGATCGATCGAACCACGTACAGATTTATTTTTCTGCAGAGTTCCAGTTCAGCCCAAACTTTATTTAAACGTCTTGGGGTTCAAGTAAAACACTCCTATATATAAGGAAAACCCTAGAACGTTTTTAGGACTTTTGTAGAGAGAGATTAAAGTGCCTCTTGTGCCTCCTTTTAGGGTTTTGTACCCAAACCTCTCTAAGTCTTTGTTGTTCATATTGCTATTTATGTGAATTTCTTGTGAGATCTTTGAGGAGTTTTCCTTCACATAAACTTAGGGTTTTCAATTTAGAGATAGTATCAACATCTTGATGATCAACTTGGTTGCTACCATTGAAGCTTAAAGAATATCAAGTGTGGGTGCTTGTACTTGATTGAAGAGTCCAAGAAAGAAGGAGTCCGTAGATTCGGAGCTTGCACGTGGTCGTGTTAGTAAGTTCTACTGGTGGGTAGTATTAGGAAGTCGAGCGGGGAGCTTGTAGTCTTTTTGTATGAACTTCGATTCTTTCATAGTGGATTCAGGTTTGCCTTAAGGATCGGTGGGTCAAATCCTCCCCAGGTTTTTACCGTGTAGTTTTTTGGGTGATCATATCATTGTATCTTTTATTATTCCACTGCTTTATTATTTTAATATGATTGTTTGATTGTTTTAACCTAGAATTACTTAATTTGACTAAGTAACAACTTTGCTAATTAACTAGGTTACTCAATCTGATTGTGTTTTAAGGGGTCTAAAACCGTTCAAGTGGTATCAGAGCAGGTAGCTCTTCTGTTGTAGATTTTTTGATCTCTGAGCTGATCCTTGACCCCTATTTTCATGGATAATTTGAAGTGTCCTTCTGCTCATGCTTCTGCTGATTTTATTAATACCTATGATGTTTTGAATAAAAGGACACTATTGTTTCTATTGATTTTTTTGATGCTTTTGAAATTCTTCGTAAGGAATTATCTAAATCTTTGAAAATTTCTAAGAAATTTAAAGAAGAGTTAAAATTGGCTAATTTTGAAAAAGAGGAATTGATTGTTAGATTAGATGAATCTAATAAAAAGAATGAATTTTTGAGAAATCAAATTTCCTCTCAAGATGAGAAGATGAAAAGCTTGGAACAAGAGTTAGTTGAATCTAAAGCTAAAATTGAAAATTTGACTAGTACCAAGCTCGTTGTTGATAAAAGAAGTGATTCTGTTTCTCTTAAACCTAAAACTGAGAAAGTTTATATCCCTCCTTTTAAGAGGAATAATAAAGAAAATGTTTATTTTACTAGGTTAGACAAAGGTAAAAGTTCTGATGTTAACACTGAAGTTTCTAAACCTATGTCTAAACCTGCTGCTAGTGTGCAAAAGAAATCTGTTTTTGTGCCTACCTGTCACCTTTTTGGTGTTGTTGGTCATATTAGACCAAATTGTTCTTTGTTGAGGCAAAAACCTAAATCTGAGACTAGATTTGCTGTTAGGAATACTGATGTTCCTAAATTTGTTCCTGTTTGTCACTTTTGTGATGTTCATGGTCACATTCGTCCTAATTGTCATAAATTGAAATTTAAACATTATGTGTTTCAATCTAGGATATGTGATGAGATTTCTCCTGCCATAAGTTCATATAAATTGTTTCATATTTTTTAAAAAAATTTGAGCTTATTGGCTTATGAAAGGAATTTGCAGAATTTTAGTCTTTCTCAGAAGATTGGTGTAATTCCTCAAATACACTCTACTTCACATGGATTTTCACCTACAAAGCCAAAGACTTGTGCTAAATAGGTGAGAAAAGATTCTCCAAGGTGAGTGTTGCTAACTTGTCCCTGATTTAATTCTTTCAATTATTTGTGGACATGTTTTGTTTTTGTTTTTGGTTGTTTTGTTTTTTAAGTTTTTTTTTTTTTAAAAAAAAAATCCAAAAACATCGAAAAATTTCAAAAAGACAAAAATATTTTATTTTGTGTCTTATTTTATTGTTTGTGAGGATTACATGGGTTATAATATCTCTCTCTTGATTTAAAACATGCTTGACATTGTGGAGAAACTTGAATAGTATGCTAAACTATTTCTGATTTTGTGTGAGTATGTACTAGTTTGTACATGTACTCATGGGTTAATTAAGAAATTGATATTTCTTGTTTGTGTACCCTCTATAGCTTAGTTAAACATTGTCATGCATTGCATTTGCATTGTTCATTTAGCATAATGTGTGCTTTTTGTTTTTGGTCATAAAATTTTTTTTAAACCAAAAAGATTTTTGTGTTTTGTATTTCATATCATGGATTTGAAATCAAGGTTGGCCACCTTATCTTTACATAACAAGTTTATGTACCTTGTTTAGCTCGGATGAGCTTAATTATTGCACTTTACTAGTTGAAACTTTGTAGTGGATGTTGTGTGGGAAAGATGTGTATGGTTTTTAATCATTTTGTCTTGATCTTGAAGTCACATGTTATTTGACTGTCGGACTTGATCCTTTTGAGAAAGGCATAAATAACCATCTCACCACTGTTCACTAGCCAATCATGAACACCTTAGTGCATATCATAAGATTTTGTGCTTGAGAAAGTGTAGCACATGCACAAAAAGAACATAAAGTGTTGTCTCGGCTTAATTGCTTAATACTTAAAATTGGTGTGTACTATTAGGATTGATGTCATCTCACATAATTAAAATTGGTGTGTATTATTAAGTTTGATGTCATCTCACATAATAATGAGGCAAAAATATAAGAAACTTACATGATTGCAAGCTTTTGTTCTAGGAGATGTGAGAGTTATAAGATGTAACTCTTTAGGTGATAGTCTCTTTTAAATTCTATGTGATGGATTGTGTAGACTTTGTGATTAATTACTATTCACATATCACCTCACATGTATTTCAAGTTTTTACTAGTCGCATACACTACACAAGTTACTCTTTGTTAAACTTGGTACATTTTATTGTGTGTGATTTTGTTGTGACCATCCAAGATTAAAAGTTCCTTGACTTTAATGCAAAATGTGTATAATGTTTGCGCTTTGAGGACAAATTGATTGAAAATCTTGATTTTGGAAGATCCGGGTTAAATTCAATTGTTTTTAAAAAAACTTTTCGTTTCATACTCATGTATTTTTTGTAAAACAATGTGCTTTAGTTTCTGCATTAAAATGCTCTGTTTTTCAAAAATCTAATTTTTCCAGATTTTCGATCGATCGAATCTGTTTTTCGATCAATTGAAATTGCGATTAAAATTTTTGGTCTGAGTCTGCCTGACTCGATTGATGTTCGATTGATACTCGATCGATCGAAATTAAAAAATTTTCAGTTTTTGTATTTTTGACCAAAATTTTTTTTCTTGCATCACTTGTGTTTAGGATTCACATGCATTGCATTATTTTTGTATCCATCTTGCAGTTTTGCAGTCATATCTCTCATTGTTTTCACACATAACATGCATACACTTTGCTAAATTGGGTACTCAACTTGATTTAAAAATTGATTGATTAATTTTTAAGTTTTGTACATTTTAGTATATGCTATTTCTTATATGTGAATTGTAGAAAATATTTTTCTTAAGAGATATGATGGATAATCAATGTGCAAATATTTTCTCTACTCATGCAACTGTTTATGGGTCACATAGTGCTATATTTGCATTTTATTGAAAGAGAGAATATTTTTTCTTTATGTGTATCCTTACCTTGTTTTTCACTTTGGTTTGTGTGTTTTTAACTTTGGTCCTGCAAGTGAGAATGTACCTAATCCTGTTGGTGATGCTGCTGCTGCTGCTTTTCCCCCACCTCTTTTATTTTTCCCCAAAACTGTTTTTCCTAAAACTTGTTTTGTTTTTCCTATTTTTGATAGGGGGAGCAAAGTTTTTTTTTAACCTGTGTTGTTCACAAGGGGAGCTGTCTCTATTTTCTATAGAGTTGAATTGCTTTGTGTCCCCTTCTTTCTCTATTTTCTCTTATCCTTTGCTGCGTATGTTGACTGTTTACTCTTTGTATGAGTTGTCTTTGTCAATACGTGACAAAAAGGGGGAGAAATAGTTGATATGTGGGAATATGTGTGGAAAATACAAGAATGTTATGTTTAGGGGGAGTTAACTTTGTTTTTGATGTATCTAACTTAGGGGGAGAGTTAGTTTGCATATTTGTTGATATACTATTTTTTTGTCACACATGCGTTTATGCGTTTGTTTAGTGTTTCAGGAAATATACAGGTTGATTCAATTGAGCTGCTGTCTACACTTGCAACTGATGGATAGTAGTTAAGATTGGATTTGTTGTTATGAGCATTATTTTTGTAATGGGCTTTTACTTTGTAAACTTTGAGCTTTTAGTTTGTGTTTTGTCACGGATTGCCGAAGGGGGAGTTTCTTAAGTTCTAAAGATTTAAGATTTTATGTATTTAGAACTCTAATTTGTAATGTTAGCAAACCATGATCAAAACAATATGTTTAGTCTTATTTAGACTTGCTCAAAGTATGTTTATTTGTAAAACTGGAATCGAGTGATTGCAGATTTATTGGACTAAATCTGTAAGACTCGATTGATCGAAAATTAGACTCGATCGATCGAACCACGTACAGATTTATTTTTCTGCAGAGTTCCAATTCAGCCCAAACTTTATTTAAACGTCTTGGGGTTCAAGTAAAACACTCTTATATATAAGGAAAACCCTAGAACGTTTTTAGGACTTTTGTAGAGAGAGATTAGAGTGCCTTTTATGCCTCCTTTTAGGGTTTTGTACCCAAACCTCTCTAAGTCTTTGTTGCTTATATTGCTGTTTATGTGAATCTCTTGTGAGATCTTTGAGGAGCTTTCCTTCACATAAATTTAGGGTTTTCAAGTTAGAGATAGTATCAACATCTTGATGATCAATTTGGTTGCTACCATTGAAACTTAAAGAATATCAAGCATGGGTGCTTGTACTTGATTGAAGAGTCCAAGAAAGAAGGAGTTCGTGGATTCGGAGTTTGCACGTGGTCGTGTCAGTAAGTTCTACTGGTGGGTAGCATTAGGAAGTCGAGCAGGGAGCTTGTAGTCCTTTTGTATGAACTTCGATTCTTTCATAGTGGATTCAGGTTTGCCTTGAGGATCGGTGGGTCAAATCCTCCCCAGGTTTTTACCGTGTGGTTTCTTGGGTGATCATATCATTGTGTCTTTTATTATTCCGCTGCTTTATTATTTTGATATGATTGTTTGATTGTTTTAACCTAGAATTGCTTAATTTGACTAAGTAACCACTTTGCTAATTAACTAAACTACTCAATCTGGTTGTGTTTTAAGGGGTCTAAAATCGTTCACCCAACATACTGAGGTTTTGACCGTCAATATTAGATCTCACTCTTAATATATCAAAGTAACCTACATTTCATGATCGGGTTCACTATCCTCTCAAGATTGAGAGTCTATGAAATTAGAAGTTGTGAGATTAATCATTTAGATGACAGTTGTTGATTGAATAATTAATCTCACAACAGTCCAGTTCAATATGTCTTAATACTTAAGACATATCAACACATCAACTAGAAGTTTTCACTTCCATGATCAAGACAAACCATCTTAGTTGATGTGTTATAGTTTTCACAGATAAAACGCCCAATTTTATCAACGACTATGAACTATATTTTGAGTTTACAAGGAACTTGTGATTAATATCTTATTTAATTAAATTACATAAATCACATACAATACATCTCAAGGTCTATGATAATGTCTCATTAGTTCATTTATAAATAATCTCATGTAATTAAACAATTTAATTATTTATGACATGCCAATAAATTAGATTTTAGGGCATAAACTCCAACAATCTCCCACTTGCTCTCAAAGACAATTTACCATATATCTGACACTAACTTCCCTTTAGAGTAATTCATAGTCACTCTAAGGCAAGGTTTGGAAAAAAGTTTCAGTCAGATTTATTGCAAATTATCTTTTCTACTACTACATCTCACATACTCATATCTCTCTAATGACATAATACTTACGCTTAATGTGTATCTTCACCACCTAAGATGAACACATATCTTGAAATCCAACTTCATGAATCACAATCAAACTACAAGTTAGTATTTGTACAACCAGTAACTATCAAATTCTCACTTTGGTAGACAAGCATATAATCTCTCATTCTCCTAAGATATTTGAGTATATGCTTTACTCTCACTATATTAAGTGATCTTAGATTCAATTGATATTTGCTTACCATACCCACCGCAAAATAGATATTTAGTATAGCATAAAGACTTCCTATTAATATGGTATAAGGAACTGTCTTAATATGCTCGTCCTTTTATGTCTTAGAACAATAGTCCTTTATAAAGGAACTTCAAACTTAAAAGAAAAGAATCATTTCTTGAATTATTACATGCTATACTTAGCTAGAATCTAATCTATTTAAATAGTTTGAGAAAGACCAACATCCTAATTTCTGAATTTTAATAAAGTTTAATTCTTAGAATGTGACCAGTCTTTCCCAAATACTTTATATCAAACTGGACTAGACAACAAAAAAACTCTATTGATGACAGTAACTCTATATCATTCTAAATGATTATAATGTCATTAATATACATCAAGAAATTTATTATTCTATATAGCTTTTACACACATAAGGCATTTTTTTTTAATACTTGATCAAAATCAAACAACTTGATTGCTTGATCAAAGATGATATTTTATGATTTAGATGCTTGTTTTAGTCCATAAATGGACTTTACGCAACTTGCATACTAAACACTACTGGTTCTTTGCTATGAACAAATCTGGTTATATCGTATAGACGTCTTTCTTAAGATTGCTACTAAAAAAAGCTTTCTTAATATCCATTGCCATATTTCATCCAAATGAAATATAATGAATAAGAAAATCTAAATAAAGTCAAACTTGACTATTGGTGGAAAAAATCTTTTCATAGTCAAACCATTTCTTTCTGAATAAATCTTTTTGTCACTAATCTTGACTTTGAAGGTTTACCCCTTCTAATTTATCAATCTCATTTTCTTATAGACCTATTTGAAAACAATAGGCTTTATGCCACTAGGCGCCTCTACAAGTTCTAGACTTTAAATAGAATCTAATTCTATTCACAACCATTAGTCCATATTCATATCATTTATTGCCTTCACGTAGGATCGATGATCAAATTCATATCCTTATGGAATGACTTCAAAAGTTTATCTCAAAAGTATGAATTTATTTGGTAATTGGTAATCCTTCCACTATGATATTGTACCGGTGTAATAGTTATCTACAAAATAATGTCTTGTGGTGTATCTAATACAACCATCTCATTTTTAAATGTATTTTATAGTTGTCCTATAACAAAATTTTGACATTTTTCTTCTAGAACAATCTGCCTTTAAAAAAGCTCTATTCCTCCTTTATGTATGCACTGACTTAAAGAAGTCATTGGAACTTCATTCCTTTATAAAAAAAACCGTAGATCATATTATTCTCTAAATAGAATTCATAGTCTGAGAATATAACAAAATAATGGTTCTAAAATCCTATCTTTCACCAATCTTGAATATCATTTAGATTAATAAGATCTAGACATAAGTGCCAAAACATACAATACCAAATGATAGAAACTCTCTTTAAAAAGTAAAATATGTAAATTTCCATCTAGAAAACAATCATGGACAATGCTTAACTTTACCAAAATGGAAACACTTTCCTTTCAGTCATACTTTTGAGTTTAATTTCCTTTTGGCAACTATTAGGGCAAATAGCTTGTCCAACTGTTTGGTTTTATAATTTCTCTTCTTACCACTCTTACCTTTCAGTTCAGGCTAAGAATTTGAATTAAATCATATTGATCCTAACCTTAACTTTTAAGATGTCTTCCATTGTATAAAACTCACTTATTAACTCAGATAATGTAAAAATAATTTATTTTCAAAACAATCTGAATTGATCAAATGATTCTAACAAGAACTTGTGGATCATATCCATATGAGATTAACAATTAATCTCTACATCCAAGAATTCCAATTCATTTAAAAAATAAAACATTTTCATAATATAATATAGAATAAGTCTTTTTTAGTACTCAATATGATTCATATCAAACATCTCATTTAGACTTAATATAAAGTCTTAAGTCTAGTACTAACTCTCGCATCTCATGTTGTAGCGCAATTGAGATAAAAGTCAATATAACATTTTAGCATTTCAATGGAGACTATGATTATATCATACGCTATCTTCCATAAATACATCATGTATAGGAAATTATGACAATGCTGAATCGAAACATATTTATGTACTTCAGCTTCTTTAAGCACCATATCCAAAATTATTTCTTAATTAATGTGATTCAATTAAATTAGTAGTTAGAGAACAAAAATTTATGACAACTTTATTTTGGGACTATGAACATAAATACAAGGACATTATAATTTTGTATCCATAACCATATAGTATGGAACCCAAAAACTATACTATACTAGGTGCAACGACAACCTTATCTCGCAATTAATATTCCTCAACATAGAGTGAATACCAACCACTATGATCAATCAAGCAAGAATTATTCTCATTATTAATGCTATCATGATAACTCTTACCAAACAAAAATAATTTTCCGCTCTTCCTTTAACCTCTAAGTAATAATGACATAGCTCATTTGGGAGTTTAACATTACACTTAGTCTAGTGTGCACCATTATCTAGAATTATGTGTAGCCACATTTCATCTCCCTTATAGTGTTTAGACTTGTAATACCATGAAACAAAACAACCTCCTTTGGGATCGCGAGACATATACGTCAAGACGAGGTGCTTGTTCACACTACTTTAAATGTGTAAGTTCAATCTTGTAGTACTATGAAGTAAACACTTCCTTTGGGATCGCGAGGCATATATGCTAAGACGAGGTGTTTACCTACACTACTATGAACCGATAATGGAAGTTGTGAGATCCAACCCTTGTATCTCTCTCCCACTAGAATTTTTTTTTTTTTTTAATGGATTGTCTTGAAATCATTGTGATCTTATAACAATTTTAACCCTACACATAATGTTTTTTTAATTGTTTAAATTTGATTTGATCTGACTAAGTCACATCACAGTATTGTAACGAACATTCACATAATTACAAAGAAGTTTAATCATATAGTCCGTGAAGTAAATACTCTCCACATGGAATGTAAGGCCCAAGGCCAAGACAAGGTATCTATTCACATTACAATAAACTTAACAAAAAGATTGTTTCAGCACTCTCACTTGTTATTTGGGTTTTTCTTTAATAATTGTGATCCTATCACAACTAATAATCTTGCACTTGTTGAAGACTCTAATCTCATTAGAGTCACTAACTAAAATGGAAAGTCCTAAACTATTTAGGATTCCTTAAACCCTGATGGATCAAAAATTAGTTATAAAGAACTCTATCCTTAATTTACTAGATTAAGTATTCTAATCTCATTAAAAACTATATAACTTTAATTAGAATTTTAATCTCACTAAAAGCCTCTAATTAAAATAAATTAAGGACTTTAATCATACAAAAATTCCAATCTCATTAGAATGTTTCTTAAAAGAGAGGTCTTAAACAAATTAGGACCAAGAGTTCTATTTAACTAACATCTTTGATCTCATTAGGTCTTTTAGTTAGATAATGATTAATAAATGTCCTTAACTTTTAAGAACTATAAAAATTAGTCACTTTATATGGAAACATGTGTAATATCCTCACACATAACCTTGCCTTTTATCAAAGTTTTAACACTTAATCAAAAAGCAAGTGAAAATTCAAAATTTAGTACCTTCGATCTGTCAAATCTCTTCATTGTTCTTCCATCAAAAACACCTTTTGATTTTATCAATGAAGATTTACAGATCAAACATGAGGGTTTTCAATATCAAGATCAAGAACCATAATAATCCCAGAAACCTTGAAAACATAATCCTAATCTCATTAGGAATAAATTTCATTAAAGGATTTTAACCAGTAACCAAAAAACTTTAATTCTAGCATTAACATGAGAGTATCAATATAAGTGTGTGTGTATATATATATATATATATATATATATATCAGGCCATGAATCCTATATATTAATTTGAATGAAGTTAGGCCTTGAATCTTATTTAAAATCAATCCAAGTTTATCAATTCGGATAACATTTAAAGCACTTCAATCCTGATAACATACGGATTCCATGAATATAAAAGCATGACATAGCACCATAAACAAAAGACATGATCATGGGCTTCATGGAATAACACGAACCATTATATATATATATATATATATATAACTTGGCATATAGTCAAAAACATAATTATGCAGAAACTTTACTACAGAAAATAAAAACACCAAGAAAACTATTTTCTTTAATTCTAAAACCCAATCACATGTTATACAAGTATGATATTGAAGACTGCTTTGATACCAATTGTTAGAAAAACTGGTTTTGCATCTTATACAAAACACATAGCAGAAGTAACAAACACAAATCTACTTCATTCATGAAAGATAACATGTAACCTTGAATTCTAAAATAAAGAATAGAAAGCATAACTTGATACAGTGAAATTTAAAACCAAGACTTGAGAATACTTCTAATCAACATCCCAGTTCTACATGGTGCCCAAAAATGGTAGTCTCTTAATTAGTCTTTATGTACGTTGATTCTTAAAGAAAGTTCTTCTTCTTCTCATTGTAGAGAAAAAACTCTTTTCTTTTCTTTTCATCATACGTACATTCTAACTACTTTGGTAGTTACTTTATTTAATAACTTTTATTAAATAAAAATTGACTATTTAATTGGGTTAGCCTTTTGGGCCTACCAAATTGGGTTTTAGTATGTGGCTTGAGATGAGACCAAAGAGAACTAATAAGACTCTAGCTCCAATGGGCATTAGGCTTATTTGTCAACTCTTGACAAGTTTAAAGTTATCATTAATTATATTTAATATCATTATATAAATATAATTGCACTCTAAACCTTATTAATAAATTATATTTAAAGACTCTAATGATATCATTTGATCCCTCCATGAAATATCTATAGTAAACAAAGTCATAATGAACTATCACTTTGTAAACAACTATTTTATCCTTGAGTACCCAGTTTAATCTTTTAATTATTCATATTTATTGAAATCCGATTTCAATAAATATAAACTTTAGTAACTTTTTACTAAAGTGAGCACTCTGAATAACCAGTTTCCATTAAATTTATCTCAAGAGGATATTCCATCTTGAGAATATGTGTTCCCTCAACACTACGTGTGGTTACCTAACATACTGAGGTTTTGACCGTTAATATTAGATCTCACTCTTGATACATCAAAATAATCTACATTTCATGATCGGGTTTACTATCCTCTCAGGATTGAGAGTCTATTAAAAGTCGTGAGATTAATCATTTAGATGATAGCTGTTGATTGAATAATTATTCTCACAGCGGTCCAGTTCAGTATGTTTTAACACTTAAGACACATCAACACATCAATTAGAACTCTCCACTTCCATGATCAAGACAAACCATCTTAGTTGATGTGTTATAGTCTTCGCAGATAAAACGTCCAATTTTATCACTGATTACGAACTATATTTTGAGTTTACAAGGAACTTGTAATTTATATCTTTTGTAACTAAATTATATAAATCGCATATAATACATCTCAAGGACTATGATAATGTCACATTAGTTCATTTATAAATAGTCTCATATAATTAAACAATTTAATTATTTATGAAATGCCAATAAACTGGATTTTAGGGCATAGACCCCAACATGTTCAACGGCTAGTGCGTTACTAAATTGATGGTCTGATGTACACAACCCATTTGTTACCGTTGCTTCTTCCGATGCTCTTCATCATCAATGCGTGTAATAAATGTGTAACACCTGCTTTGATTGTCATTATAGGGAGTGACGATTGTAGTTTATTTTTTGACTCATCAGCAAAGATGGAGATTTTTGAGTCACCCTTAAAGATTGAGTTATGCAAATCCAATTCCTGAACAAACTAGACAACCGTTCTTACCACAATAGTTTCAAGAGCGACCATAAAGGAGGGGATAGGGATAATCTCGAATAAAGTTGTCATTATTTCTCCAAGAGAATTGCGGACCACTACATCAACACTCGTTGCATTCAAATCTTTGAAGACTATACCATCAAAATTTGTTTTTAGCATTTTGGGGTCAGGTGGTTTCCAAACGGTTTTCTTTGGGAGCTACTTCGAAATAGGTTTAACACGTTTATCCAGTGGTGCTGTTCCCTCTGTACTTATTTCGCTGATTCCAAATTGTCCAACAAGTTATAGCAAAGTTTTCTGAACCTTATAGTTGACTACTTTTATTTATTTATTAATTAATTTTATATTGAATGGAAGACTTTCCTAAAATCCTATAATTAAAAACCGAAACTTAAAACTAATAAAGATATATCATTAAAAGTAAATATAGTAAGATAAAACTCTCTTTTAAAAAAAAAAAAAAACTATCAATTACGATCACAACCTCATCAATCACGCAAGACCTAACGGCCAGTAGCCCCCAAGTCCTAAGAACTCATAACTTAATTCAAGTCAAATGAATAAGTTTTAATTAAACGTGTACCCATTATCAAACAAATCAATCAGCTACCTTCCTCGATTTGTCTTCTCTGTTCCCTTGTTCGCAATCAAGTACTCAAAACTTCCTATCAAAAAAAGAGTACTCAAAACTTCCCCGCTAATCTCGGTCCCATTTCTCTTTTTATTTTACTTTATTTCCTTCCCATCCAGTCCCTACCTTTTTATGTCCGAACGGAACACACCCCAATCCGCTTTTCTTTTGCTATTCTAGCATAGGCATAGCAAACCAACAAAAACCAAAACCAAAACCAAAAAAAAAAAAAAATGTCTCTCCTTCTCTTCCTCCAACTCCTCTTCTTCCCCCTCCTCTGCTCTTCCACCTCCACCACCCCCAACCCTTTCGGTAAAGCACAATCTCTTCCCTTAATAACTAATAACTAACTTACTTATTAACTGTCACTAATTCACTAACTACATATGTTTTTTTTAACAGACGTTTCATACTACATTGACTGCGGCGGTCCCACCAACACGATCGACCCCTTCAACACAACATGGCTTTCCGACCGCAACTACACCGGAGGGTCTGTGGCGATAGTCTCGGAGCCGTTACACTTCCATCACTCTCAGGAAAAGACACTCCGTTTCTTCCCACTCTCCTTCGGGAAAAAGAACTGCTACACCGTCCCACTCCCTAACGGCCGTTACTACTTCCGTACATTCACCGTCTACGACAACTACGACGGTAAGTCTCACTCTCCTTCCTTCGACGCTTCCGTGGAGGGCACTTTGGTCTATTCCTGGCGCTCGCCTTGGGCTGAGTCACTCGCGCGTGACGGCGCGTACTCTGATCTCTTCGCTTACGTCACCGACGGTCAAGCGGATTTCTGTTTTTACAGCATTGCCACTGACCCGCCCGTAATCGGTTCGCTCCAGATCAACCAAATCGACCCGAATTCATACAACGCCGCTTCGATCGGTCAGAGTTTCATCCTCGTCAACTATGGTAGACTCAGCTGCGGCTCCCCCCAATGGGGCCCAGGCTTCACCAACGACACCGACTACTTCGGCCGCTCCTGGCAATCGGACTACAGTTTCCAATCTCATATTCCCAGCTCCTCAGCACTAAGGAAGATCGGCACAAACAATGCTATAAGCGGGACCAATACGGCGCCGAATTACTTTCCGGCAAAGCTGTACCAGACGGCGGTGACGACGATCGGCGGAGTGATCGAGTACGATTTGAAGGTGGATGCGAAGCTGGATTACTTGCTGTGGTTTCACTTCGCGGAGCTGGATTCCAGCGTGAACAAGGAAGGTCAGAGAGTGTTCGATGTGTTGGTCAATGGCATTAATGTGAATCGGATTGATATTTACAAGGAGGTTGGAGGCTTTGCAGCTTATACTTGGAATTATACGGTGAAGAATTTGAGTTCTACTGTGTTGACCGTCAGGCTCGTCCCGGTGGTAGGGTCGCCGGTGATTTCTGGGCTCGAGAATTACGCGCTGGTTCCGGCTGATCTTGCTACTGTGCCTGATCAAGGTAAAGAGATTCTTGAAATTGAATTAGGGGAAAGAATTTTTTTTATTTTTATTTTTTTACTTTTTTACTTACTTAGACTTAGAGACGAAATGTATGTAGGGAAGCAAAGATTTGGATTCATATTATATTTATTAAAAAAAAAAAAAAGTGTGAAATATTCTCTTCTCTTTCTTGCAACCAAACCCAACTTTGAACATTGCTGAATTTCACTCCAAAACCCTTAGAAAACTAAATTTGGAAGAGAAATGAATGTGAATAAATTAATATTCTTCATTAATATTTTGTTTTTTGACACATCAGTTTCTAAAGTTTATGTACTATCAGTATCTTTAGCATCATTCGTTCACGAGAGAGAGAGAGAGAATCTAGAGGCGTGTTTGGCACTTCGTTCTTCCATAGGTATTGGTTGAGAGTGATGTGGGAGAGTCATTAGAGAAAATTATTTTAATTTTAGATTTATTTATTAGGTTATTATTAGTTAATTAGGGTTTTCTATGCCAATTATAATTAGGGTTTATTTTTCTTATATAAGGAAATATTGTACTTTTATCAAAGGGAGCTTATTTTGATGAAAAACAAAATTTCAATTAAAATCATCTCCAAGGTATGGTGTGGCGCCAACTCTAGCCCCACCCTAGGTGCTAACACCTAGTGGATTTCCCTTGCTTGCTTGGTGTTGACTCCAAGCAAGCCTAGGTGTTGGCTCCTATGATCTAACTTTATTTTCCATTTGTTTAATTTATTATTCAATTTTTTAGAGACCATGACTTCAGATAGAATAGAATATAAGAAAAGAATTCATATGGCCAAAATAGTCTAATTTGTCAAGGATCCATAGCCGACCCCAAAATTTTTGGGACTAAGGATTTGTTGTTGTATTGACACCCACCAAGTGCATGTGTAACCTACACATTAAAAAAAATGTCAATAATAATTTAATGGTTTGATAACAAGAATGATTTGGTGAAAATAAGATATAAGCAAGGCTGAAGAGTGATTAAAATATAAAAGAAAGACTCTAGGAATCTTAGGAATGTGCTTGATTCTTTAGGTTATGTGAGTTGATACTAATCAGGGTTTCCTTTGTAGTGGTTGCTATGAGAGCATTGAAGGAGTCGCTTCGTGTTCCCGATAGAATGGGTTGGAATGGTGATCCCTGTGCTCCTACAAGTTGGGATGCTTGGGAGGGAGTTACATGCCATCTCAACAAGGATGGAAAATCCCTCGTGATATCTCAAATGTAATAATCTCTTTTACTTTCAAAGCCATTTGTGTCAAACTTTTTATTTCCTTTTCTATCTGGTAATCTAAGAAGCTATAATCTTGGGCCAAAACTCCTAGTCATTAAGTATTATATATTGATCAAATTATAAATTTCAGAGATCTTGGAACTCAAGGCTTGAAAGGAGGATATATTAGTGACCAGATCAGTCTTTTGTCAAACTTGGTAAGCCTGTAAGTATCAACTGCCAACTCTTAATGTTTTGCATCTTTTATATTCATTGATTCAACATATTACTGTGTCAAAAAATTATGATGGTTTTGCAGTTAGAAATAGTTCAATGAGCCCTTTCTTAATATTCTTTTCTATCTTGGAACAGATATAATTTCTCCCCCATCATTGGTCACCAAGTCTTCTCGTATAATCATTACATTTTTTTTTTCTTGAAATCTTATTTTATCACACCTGTCCTTGTGCTTTTAAGGACAGTTTCCACTTTTGGACCTCCTCTAAGTTATGCCTGGTAAATATCCTAAAGCAATGGGAGAAGAATGGTGATTATGTTTAGGAACTTGTATTACTTCCAGTTATTCCCATGCTAGTTGTTGCATATTTGTACTTATCTTATGTGGCTTCCTTTAATTGGCATAAATACATTGCAATTGTGGTTAAAAGTTGATATTGGATGATCAAAGTTGTGTTTAGGAATTTATACTTCATCTAATGATTGAGATGCACACATTCATAAGTAAATTGTCAAAGGGATGGATGTTTTCCTTTTTCCATTCATTGTGCGTTTGATAGATTTCTATTGTTTATACCTTTATAAGGTTGTGCTTGTTCTTCTATTCGAGTTTGGTTAATATTCTAACTTCTAACATGGTTTCTTTAATGTTGACATTTTTTTTTTTCTTCTTTTTTCTTTGCTTTGCATTTAAACCTAATTTGGTAATTTTTGGAGTATGCATTCACAATTCATATAAGTTCTGAATATGTAGTTAACGTATAGATTGGTTAACATTTTGAATTTTGAATTTTTCTAAATGTACAGGAACTTAAGTACTAATTCTTTAGGCAGTACATTACCATCTGGGCTAGGCCAAAAATCTCTCATACGGCTGTAAGTATTGAGCATTTGTTTAGTTTGTAAATTACAATTATAGGCTTAAAGTACTGGTTTCTATTGCATATGGCATGTTCTGGTAAGTGCCACACTGTAAACCACTAATATATTTATTTGATATAATATCACTCAGTTGATCATAATTTCATGGAAGATTCTTTGCATTTGTTTATTTGGAAATAATTTACCTTATTGCTCAATGACGTTCCTTTTTTCTTTGGTCGTTCTTACATGGTGCATGTAAGTGGGGCCTTGTTCCCTTCAATTTATTTTGCTAATTTAATAAATTTCTTTGCCGTTTGAAAATTAAAATTTCCCCTTTTTAAGTATGATTAATGCTTCTCTTCTTTTAGATGGTTTTACCATGTGATCAATCTTTATCTAGTTTTCTTCTTATGTTCACTTAAATACTTGTCTATGTTACACTCAATGGCTCCTTTAAGATAGCTCAAGTGTAATACAAAAATCTGCTTGTTTACATATATTATTATGTTTTCTACTTTGCAGAGATTTATCGTACAATCAGTTTACAGGGTCCATTCCAGATAGTCTAGCATCTTCAAATCTGCAGCTGGTGTAAGTAGTTTGGCAGTATCCAATTTGATTACTGGATTTTATCAAACATATCTAACAACATCATATATTGTCATTTGTGGTCATTAGGAGCTGTGTTAATAGTATATTTCAGCATGGATAGTGGCTTGCTCAGTAAGCTGGCATCTAGCATCCCATGTTTCATCAGAAGACACCATTTACTTTCTCAAAGTATCACAGCTGAATGCTTATAAATACACCATATTTGGAAAAAAAAAATTTTTAAAAAAAGAAAAAAAAAGAAGAAAGCTTAGAGCTGTTTTTAATAAAATAATCAATTTCCCAACAGTTAATTAAGCCAAATGTGAAGGAAAATATAACTTGAATAGCTAGAGTTCTTTGAGTTATAAATAAATTCTACTATCAAGCATTTCACCCATTATTCACTTATTTTAAACACTCCATACATGTGTTGGGGTTTTTCTTTGAACAGTAATGCATTTTGTGAGAGTTTCTCAAATAATGTGTTAAAACCTTCTCCCAAAGTAACACATTTAGTATTGTGGAAGATGTGGCCGCATTGGCATTCTTCCCTATTTTATGCTTGGGATGAGCTGTAGACCTAGACATCCAAGGTTCTATCCCCAGTTAAGAGTTTCACTGGATTACCTAATACATGGTTCTGGTGGGTGGGGTTGTGTATCCATGGTTTACTCCCCATGGGTGGATCTGAAGGGCCCTGCCTTGGTGAGGTATCATGGCATTAAAAAAAAATAATAATAATAATTAAAATTTAGGAGTATTGTTACAGTAGTAATTTATAATACCATAATGGCAGTGTGGCACTTCTAATGGTGTTCTTCAACATAGAAACAGGTGTTCAATAGTGCATTAGTTTAAAGAAATAATTTCAATAATGTTTTATTTTTTGGATAAGTAAATAATGTTTTATTGCATCAAATATATTCTCATAGTGTCTTACTTTAGACAGGCAAGTTACACCTCTTACTTTAATGTTATATCCTTCTAACATACTCGGACTTGATCATCTAGAAGCCATCATTTAAAAGCTGAAATTTTAATAAAATGGTTAACAAGGACATGAGCTAACTTACTTCCTGAATCTAAAACACCATTTACAGACCCCATTTTTGATTTTTCATTACAGTGTTTATATCATTTCTTAATACACCTCTCTCTTGTCAGGCTATTGAATGATAACTTATTAGAAGGACGAGTACCAGAGGAACTTTTTTCAATTGGTGTGCATGGTGGAGCAATTGAGTATGATATAATTTAATTTGCTAGCAGCTACAATTAATTTGTTATATTAGTTCAAATGCTATAGAATCTGTAGGCTGACAAATTTTTGTAGCGTACATGATTTGTGGTAGGCCCTAAGCTCCCTTTAGTTCTAAATTGCTTCTATCTTTTTCTAACCTTAGCTAAATCATTCATAGCTCTTGCATTTGTTTCTTTCAGCTATTCAATCCCCTAAAATTCCGGTTGAACTAAATTGTTAAAATCTGTTTTATTTCATAATGTTTTCCATTTGCTATCTGATCCTCAATGACCTGAACCATAACATATGCCCTCAAAACATCTTTTTCTGCCACTCCTTTCTGGGCATGTTTCCTTTGCAGAAAGATTTTTTTAATTTATAAAGCAGGCTCGGTGATGAATTCTCTACCTCAAGCATCTTCTTTGAAGGGGAAAAAAAATGGAAAATCACAAAGGAACAGAGAAACCTGTCTCTTAGACATTGTAATCCACTGATACTTTTTATAAAGCCATGGAGCGACTATTCAGCAAGCTACCAAGCTCATGTTTTCTTGAATTCTTAGTTTAAATATATCTCTTCGAGATATCAAGCCCAATCATAGTCAAGGACTGAAGGTGCAAGCCCAATCCTTGATGTGTAAGCCAGGAATACTACTAGTACTATAAGTCAATTAACCATGGTTTATTGTGTGGTTATTTTAGGGTTGAGCCTCCAATAAATACCACATTTGTTTCATTGTAAAACACAAATGATATTATAGTGAAGATGTAGCCATTAGGGCTTTATCTTGTGGACGTAGGCCGTTAGGTCAAACAATGTAATCCTTTTATCTCTGTTTTCCTACTCGTGTTCTACATCATCTCACTTCTTTACCCTTCCTCTATTTCCCAGAAAGCTATGAACAGCAAAAGGTCGTACCCTTGTTTTTACTGGTTAAGATTTGTTCCTTGAGAGGTCCAAATAAGAGTAACTGCAGAACCTTTTCTGCTGTGGAAAAAGAAAGCACACATTTCATGACTGATCAACACAAGTTATCCTCTTATAAGAATATCATTGCAGCAAAAATAGTTAAATAAAGGGGCATCTAAATGTCTTTAAAACTTACTGACCCTTGACGTCCCTAATTGCATAATGACTTGTGGGTTACATATATCTTTTTTAGAAGTGGCTTTTCATAATATGGTTCCTTACATAATGAGCTTAAATCTTTCTTGACAGTCTTTCTGGTAACAAAGGTTTGTGCGGTGGACCTACTTTGCCAGAGTGTCCTTTATTCTGGGAAAATGGCAGTTTATCTACCAAGGGTAAAATTGCGATAGGCTTATCAAGTCTTGTCTTTCTGTGTGTGCTTCTGCTGGTGATATACATGTTCTGCATCAGAAGGGGTAGAAATGATTATGACTTTGGTCTCCCTCAAGATTTAATGTGTAAGTATGATGACAAGGAAGGAAAAATTCATCAATCATTTTCAATGTTCTTTTCCTTTGCACTCTTTTATCTGTTTGGAGATACTGTAGTGTATCATTTTATTATCTGCCACGCTATCTGTGTTTTCTTTTTGTCCTTTTAAAAGTGATGCATAAGAAGATTCAGAGTATATTTCACTATCTGATATAAGCTTGAATTTAGAATACTAAGTAGCTCCTTAGTACTAGATTATGACGCCTTATTTTCATTTAGAACTACTGATTCCTAGCTCTGAAGCTGTAATTCCAGTAGTTTATCACTTGAACATGAAAATCAAAAAGCACTCCCATGTTTCTCATTCTACTACAAACCAGAATAAAAAAGAATTAAAATCTAGAATGATATGCTAATTAGGCTATAACAATAGTTGTTAGTATCATACGATACGCACGTATTGTACAATATGTATCAAATCGAACAAAAAACATATGATATCGTATGCATATCAATCATGGTCAAGAATTATACAATACAAAGATGCGTATCGAATGATATGGATGATACTTAGATATGTGGGTTCAAGTTGAGCTTTTTGCTCAACTTGTGCTTTGACTTGAGTCCAACAAGTTGTTAGACCTGTTTTTAACACAATTATTGGGTACTTGGTTGAGCCCAATAAAATAACATGACCATGAATTTTTTTTTTCCTTCTCTCATGGAAAATTTGGACCACACACTTGGCACTTCACTTTCACATTTGCAAATTTCTAATATATACTATGAATAAAGTATTAAATAACAATATAATAATTTTTCATTTTTTATTATCATTATAGAAGTCCAAGAAACTTGAATGACAAGAAGAAATATAAAGAAAAGTTATTGAAATAGAAGAAATGTTGGAGATGAAGAAGATGTTAATGATAAAATGACTTTGCAAGATAATGATAACATTGATTTGGACTATGGAGATAAAGTTGATTAGGAAAGATGATGAATATGAAGAGAAAAAAAATATTATTTTAGTTCGACCAATATGACTTTGGATGTTATAAATTTATTTTAATTTGATTTATTTAGTTAGTTTTGTTAAATATTATTGCATAAGCGATGATTAAATTAGTCATTAGTTGAATATGTTTCAAACTTATAATAAATATACCTTTCATATATGTATATCTACAATTTTTCTATAAAGTTTTTGTGTATCTTACGATGCATGATGCAAGAAAATGAAAAGTCAATTCATAATAAAGTGCATTTATTTATTAAGTAAAAATAACAAAGAACCAAGCCTCCACATTCCCAAGTTCTGTGTTGACATAGGCTGCATCATTTCATCTTCACTGTAGTCTATAGTAATTTTGTCTCGTAGTATAGTATATGTTGTAGTGCATTGACTTCTCTGATTTGGGTTAAGTGTAAAGCATTAATGAAGTATATAATGTAAACCCTTATGCATTATTCATTTTCATTAAAAAGGAAATGCACCTATTTGCTTTTTGCCATTGAATATACCGCCAAAAATTTATGTATGGTATAGGTTCCAACTTACAAGTTGTCCAGTTATCTCATTTGTGCAATATCTTCAAAATAATCCAATATACAAGTTTCATTTTGTGGATATGTAGACCCATTTTAAGTTTCTACTTTCTAGTACCTTATTATTTTGATCTCATAATCAGAAGAGTTTTTTGCTTGTATGTTGAGGAACTTCCATGTGCTTTTTGTCTCTTATTCATCAAGGGAGATCTGATGCACTGCCCACAGTTGGGCTATCAAGATTCTGCAGTCTTTCAATAACTTAGAGATTTTTTAGTTTTTCCCTTTGGAAGTATACATCACAGCAAAGCATTTTATTTTGCTATCGGCATAATCAGAGGTCTCTTCCACTTTATTTGATTTCCAACATAAAAGTTGGATATCTTTTTTGAACGTCATACTGGTGAAATTAAACTTTGATTTATTTTTTAATAGAACTTTGATCTATTATAATAGTGGTTGAATGATTAAAATCATAGTTTGCTACAAGCTTAAGCTTTTGGGATGAGTAATATTCTGTCATAGCATCAGAGCAAGTGGTCATGAGTTCTAAACATATCTCCTTGTGTTGAGCCTAATTGACTTAGTTGTGTAGGTCCACACTTGAAGGAGGGGGTTGGAATAATGGTGAATTGATTTAATTCATCTTTTTCCTGTTAGTCTATGAGAAGTGGTAGTTTCTTCTAAAAGTGATGGCTTCTTAGTTTGTAGATTGTGTAAAAAATTGATTTCCTGTTGCTTCAAGAATCAAAAGATTCCAATGCCTCATTTGCCCTTGTTTGCAAGGAAAGTCACATGTTTGAGGTAAATTTGGTGTAGTTTAGTTACCTGGTCACTGAATAATTGGTTACAAGTAAATCTTGTGTTTGCACTGAATTTGCTTTTTACATTATTGTGAATTTTCTGTTTGTTCCAATCTTAGCCAGATGTTTGAATGTCTTGTGGAAACTAAACTGCTTCGAATGGTTGTCACCAATGCATTATTTTATAGATAAAACAAGCACATATTTAGGATTGTTTTAAGAAGGGGCAGTCATTGACATCTCACTCTGAATACATTACTGGAAGTTGTGGTTGAAAACTTAAAATTTCTTCAATACTTGGCTAAAAAAAATGCAATTTTCTTATTTTATGGGTTTTTCTGGTTTAAATTTGGAAATTTTAAATGCTCTCTAAAATTTATCAAGCTGTTCCATTGTCCATTTGATGACCAACATGCTCTTAATTTATTTACGCATTATCATTTAATCAGTTGATGGGATGTTACCAATCAAAAAAGAAAATCAGTTTATCAGTTGAAAGGATGTTATGTATTAAGCTTGTTTCTTTATTGAATGTCAATCTAATTTCATGTCTTTTTCTCAGCACTGGCTGCAAAGAGAAACAAGTATCAGAGGCAGAAATCTTTGATGCTTCTTGAAATGGAGAGCCAACATGCAAAGGGACTGCCATCACCTTTTACTCCCTACTAATAGAGTTTACAGAAAAGGAGAATATTGACGTTTATGGTCTTCCCTCACCCAAAAGATGTAGAAAGTGGATCTCTAGTGTGATTATACAAGATCTGAGATATGATGCTAATGACTCACTGCACTGCTTCAGACGGACGATTCAGAGTTTGGCTTTTGTTCACAATTTGTTCTGAAATGGGGTCAAGGAATGCCAGTCTATTGAATGCAATGTGGTCTCGTGTTATTTTTGACCAGAACAAAGGTGTAACCCCACAATGTAAAATACCCAGTTTGCAGCATTTTGATGAATATACGATGTAAATCTATAGTGCAATGTATGTAATGGCAACGCGCCGATATGCCAACTGTTCCTAGGTTCATTATGGCTGCATGATCACCTTTGGCGATTCTTTTCCTAACGTTATATGCTGACTTGCTTAACCTCAGATGTATGCCCACAATGGCTTGTCTTATATTTATTGGAAATGACAAAACTTAGGTATTCAAAATTTCTAAGGATATGATTTATAGTTTTCACTTCTTTGTTTGTTTTACCTTTTCAGGGTTTCTTTGATGCTCCTGTAGTTGTGTTGTTTACTGTTTATACTGATGTGTGATGTGCTTACTGTTACACTGCTATGGGATGTGCTCAATGTTGTGGTTCAAGTGCTTGGTCCTATTCTATATTTACTTACTAGACGTTCACTGAGCTTGCAATTAAAGAAGCATCATCACTCATCAGTTAATTAAGATCATGTTCCTTGGAGACCTCTATAAGCTCAGTGATCGTGTGTGCTACGTATTAGGCTTTTACAAATTCTATTGCAGTTGTTGTGCTGTGATATTGACGCTCACGAATAAAGGAGTCTCTCTCTCTCTCTCTCTCTCTCTCTCTCTCTCTTGTAAAATATAGAAAAATCTTTTGATTTCGCCCTTGATCTGCCAAAATTGTCTTAAGACCGAACTAGGGGCTTTGAAGATGGCTATCATCCCGCAACTTCTATATTAAAGTTAAATATTAAAGTCCTATTCCAAGTGTAAAGGGAAATTTATATCTTTTTATTTTATTGTGGTGGATAGGGTGAATAATGAAGCTTACCGTACCTGCACTATATCTCAAATAGTAATAAGTCCGTGAGATGCACGGATTAATTAAAAATTTTATGTAAACAAAAAAAATTACGTGAGTAGCTTGAATAGTACAATAGAAAGACAAATTCTCCCATACATTAGCCACTCTAATCTACTGTTGAAGCGTAGACGTGTAAATATTAACAATGTATGCACTGTACACAATCAATCCAAAGAGATTTATAAAATAATTTTGTTTACTTGCTAAAAGCAAAACAAAGTTGGCTTTTTTGACTAATTATGAAATGACCAACAAGTAAAGAGCATCACAGTTCACAAGAATTGTAAAAAGTAATTAGTCCTTCCGTAGGTTGGGAGGAGGGAATTAAATAGAATAGAAATAAATAAAAAGAATAGCTTTAGAATATTATTCATTTTTCTTATTTGAGAGTTGTGGTAAGCTTTTTGTATTTTAGGCTTAATTTTTCCTATTGTATCACGATTCGTGATTTTGAGGTAGGGGAGTTGGGACTGGCCTAACTGAAACTCATCTTAGGTGATGAGAATCAATAAGTACCATTAATGTATCCATTGCATGTTCTAGTTGGACCTATTACTAGAGTAAGATCTAAGAAGATCAAGGAAGCACTTAATGGGTTGATTCAAGATATTTGGGCTGATTCTAACACGGGACATTCCAAACTTGACCCAAAAGAATATGAAGGCGTAATAAATTTAATCCAAACTATTGATAGGGCTGATCTAGCTTAATTGGGTGTAATTTATGATGTAAATTAATGATTGATTGACTTTCCAGCTCCATACCAATTAATAGCTATTTTTCCTATTTTGGAGTGGCTAATTTCATACTAAATCCACCTTAATTGTAGGCTTCTATTATATAGTACTTTTATTATTATTATTATATATTATCCTATTGTCAATCATGTCTTATAAATAGCATACACTCATTGGAATGGATAATTTATTGAATAAAAATCAAAAAAACACATGAGGTTTTGTTTCTTCTTTTGGTTCTTCAAGAACTGTGAACTTATAAGGGATTCTTCCCTGTGGCATTTAAATTTTATACCTTCGGTTCGTGATTCAGTTATAATCATTGGGTCGAGGTCTATTACTTATAACTTTGGTTCGCATTTCATTTATAAATGTTGGGTCGGGGTTTCTATCAAAAATCTAAATTTTAGCTTTCTTGGGCAAGTATTTCAATATTATTTGTTGGGTCTCAAAGCGTGTTGATTGAGGTTCGCATCATTAGGCTAGCTTGTGCGCAAGTTGGGCCATCCTTATGTAGATGCGTCTTGGCTGAAGCCTTGAATGTACATCATGCTCACGGCAGGAACAACTGTTACAGATATTATAGTAGGAAACACGATACGACAAGATGACTAAAACATCTCTACAAATAATAATAACACATAAATAACACAACAAAGAAGAATACCGAGGTCATGGCAAAGTAATACAATCACGAATAACAAAATTGCAGCAAACAGTTTAGTAATAAGGTAACACGTTAGTCATTCGTCGACCAAAAACAAGATTCATCTGCCAAAGAAAATGGCGTAGCTATTTAATAGACACAAGTCCAAAAAGGAAGCTGATCTCCAATGTGGGTAAACTCAAAGGAGGCTCATGCTATAGAGATTACACACTTAGGAAAAAGGACGTAGATGGCTTAAATTTGAATTCTTTGCTTATCAGAGAATGGGTCTATTGAAAGGGAGAGAAATGGGTAGCCTACTGATGTATACCTTTATTTCTATCACTCATGTTTTTCTTTCATATTTTTGTATCTTTCCCCCTTTTTTTTTACTCTATTTTTTTTTTTCTTCTTTCTACCTCTGTTTCTTGCTGTTGTTCCTCCTCCTTCTCTACTATTCATAACTATGGCCTTTTATATTGCCTATTGTGACAGGATTTACCGTTTTTATCCTTTAACTACTTTTGGCTTGTTGTAGGCATCCTTCCTATTAGGATTAGTGCCTTTAAATTATATTGTATAATGCTATGTATGATATTAAGTGTGACATTATGTATGATTTTATATTATGATTAATAAATTTTTTTTTATTATTATCTGAAATAATGGTAACATGAATATTTGAACATTATCATATAGTCCATGAGATGCATAGTATGTGATTTAGTCACAAAAGATATAAGTCACAAGTTCTTTGTAAACTCATAATTTTAGTTCGTAGTCGGTGATGAAATTGGGCATTTCATCTACGAAGACTACATATCAACTAAGATGATTTGTCTTGATCATGGAAGTGGAGAATTCTAGTTGATGTGTTGATATGTTTTAAGAGTTAAGACATATTGAACTGGACCGCTGTGAGATTTATTATTCTCCTAAAGATTGTCAAATGAATAATAAATCTCACGATTTATATTTGCATGAACTCTTAATCATGAAAGAATAGTGGACCTGATCATAAGGTGTAGGTTACTTTGATATATCAGGAGTGAGATCTAAAGTAACAAACAAAACCTCAATATGTTGGGCAACCACATTTAGTGTTGATGGAACACATATTCTCAAGATGGACTTCATAGTCTTTTAACGGAGATACAAAATACTCCCTTGAGATAAGTTTAATGGGTTTGTTATTCAGAGAGTTAGGCCTAACTACTTTAGTAAGAAATCACTAAAGTATATATTTATGGAATTGGATTTCATAAATATATGATAAATAACTTGAAATGATTAAACCAGGTACTCAAGGATTAAGATGTATTAATCTACAAAGTGGCAGTTTACATTTATGACTTTGTATTACTACGAATATTTTATGAAGGGGTTGTATGTACAATAAAGTCTTGGGATATAATTTATTAATAAGGTCTAGAGTACAACTATATTTATATAGTCGTATTAAATATAGTTAATGATAACTTTAGACTTTTCAAAAGTTGATAGAAAAGTCCAAGGCCCATTAGAGCTAGTGTCTTATTGGTCCCTTTTGGTCCCACTCCAAGCCACATACTAGAGCCCAATTGGAAAGACCCAAAGGCTAGCCCAATTAAATAATCAGTTATAAGGAGAGAAACATACAGAATTTTAAGAATGAACAACTTACATGAAATGGTGTATGTGAGTGTTGGACACTCTTGAATTCTCTCTTGAACATTTTATATAACTGATTGAGAGACCACACATCTTGAGCGTTAGTGGAATTGGAGTGAAGATTAAAAGTATTCCCAAGTGCTTACAATCTTTGTTTTGAAATTCACCACACCAAGATACACTCTCTTGTTCTTGTATTCTGAAAATTACATAGTGCATGTTATCAATTGCGAATGATGTATATCCGTTTATTTTCCGCTGCGTACATGCATTTTTCCATCAATTCCAAGACTGCCTATTGGTCTGCCGGCTGCCGGGCCACTACCATTACATTGTGTTGGCTGCACCACACTTCATTCCTAAACAAAAGTGGTTTTGTTTTGTCTCCTACCTCTCTTTGTTTTCAATACTTTTATCTAGATATGGGTTAAACCTCTCCTTCACCTAGCTCTATGGCATGCATTTAGTGGTTCCAGTTCATGTATACTTCTTTTAGGAGAGATGTTATCCCAGTAGGACATTTCTCCCCAATGAAGTTTGAGCGGGAACCCCAAAATAGGCTTCTCCCTTCTCCTTATAACCAGACCACACCCTCTAATAAAACAAAAACCGATTCCTAACATGCCTTGGATCTAACAACAAATGAAAGCAACACTTAACACATCAAAACATATTCATCAATATATCAAATCATTCAACTCTCCAATCAAAACATAATGAGACACAACAAAACAAAACATATCTCTAAGAACATAAAATATATAAATCAAATATGAACAACAAGAACAAAAGTCATACAAAACCAAAATTAATGAAGAGCCATAAAGAGAGACTCGCTTGCTTATGGAAAACAACTTGTTAGATATTTCATCAGCCCCTCAGTGCCTACACAACAAGATTCAATGATAATCAAAGGAATCAAAATATTCAATAGTTCATAGGTAATCACAACTCAAAATAAAAAAAAATGTTCTTGAAAAGATTGTTTGAAAAAGGTTTTTTGATTTGAATTAGAAAATAGTTTCTGCCTTAATGAGTAATAGAGAGAGGTTTTGGAAAGCCAAAAATGTGCCTAATGCTTGATGCGCAGAAAAATCATAGTTAGAAAAGAGTTTTGGAGAGGTTTATGTGAAAAATTCACTCTCTCTTGCTAGGGTTTTAGTTTAGATGTATTTATATGTTAAAGCTAGAGTTTTCAAACTTATTTTAGGGTTTTGGATGTTCCAAAGGATCTAAGGGCCGGGCTGCATCAAAGAAGGAGGTTTCAAGCCCTAAAGCATGAAGTGTTAAGGTTTTAGAATGGGCCCTACGTACGCAAGTTTGTGTATGCGTATGCAGGTTTGTGCATGCGTACGCACAACTCTGATGGCCCGACTTCAAATGGATATAACTCACTCAATTTAAGTTCAAATTAGACAATATTTGTATTCAAATTGATGCTCTGGATGTCTACTTTTCAATGAAACAAACCACATTACAAAATTCTTTGTGGATAAAAAGTTATGGTAAAAACGATAAGCAAATGTCATTTTTTAGCAATGTTTTCAAAGCAATTTGAGCACTTTTGAGTTGTGATTACTTCCAAACAATCAAAATAACTTTAGTTACCTTTTGTAGGCATGTCAAGCTCATCATTGGGACCAAAGACTAAAGTTTATTAACCGGGTACAAAATGAGGTGTCTACAAAAGGCATGACATTGTAGTGGTAATTGCCCGTGGGAGTTATGAAAGAAGTTTTTTCCTGATCTTTGGGGACCAAAGCTATCTGGTGATACTCCTGGAAGGCATCGAAAAAACTTATTCTTAGGTGCCCAAAGGTGGCATCTACAAACTAGTCTATCTTTGGTACCGGGAAGGGATCTTTTAGGCAAGTCTTGTTCAAATCTGTGAAATCCATAAATACCTACCACTTTTCATTATTCTTCTTTATTACCACGGTATTTGCCAACCATTATGGGTAGAAAACCTCATTAATAGCCCTTGCCTCTTTTAAATTCGCCACATTTTCCTTGACAGCCTCAAAATGAATATTTGAGGATCTCCTTGGCTTCTACATCTTTTTGATGCAATTGCAGTCCACACTAAGCTGATGGCATATGAATTCTAAATCTACCCTTGGGGCCTCATATGGACTCCATGCAAAAACTTCTATATTACAAGCAAAAAATAGTAGGTAGTTGAACCTTTTTTGAAGTCGGAAGGCTTCTGCCGACCTGGAAATACTTATCCTTTATGTCTATATACACTATCTCTAACTGTTCATACTACCCTTTTGAGGTGAATTGTAACTGTTATAACTCCTTGGGTGGTTCAGACTATGCTAGCTACTCATGCCTGATGGCAACGATCAAACATTGCCGGGCTGCACTTTAATCCCCCCGAAGCTCATAAATTCCCTAATCAATAGGGAACTTCACCTTTTGGTGTAAAGAGGAGGACATGACTCCCAATGAGTGGATCCAAGGGCTACCAAGAATAGTAGTGCATGGCGAGTAGGAATGCACGACTATGAAGTCCACATACTCCTTCCTTCCTCCAATTTCCAATGGAAGTCGAATCTGTCCTGCTGAAGTCACCATGGTTCCATCAAATGCCACTAAGGGAGTAACATACTTGGCTAAATATGCTTGTGTGAGTCTCAGGCCTCAGTATAAATCAGGGTACAAAAGCTCAGCCTTACTCCCCTAATCTACCATCACCCTCTTTACATCGAAATCAATGATTCTTAAGTTTACCACTAAAGCATCCTCATGGGGCTGCATGGGCCCCTCTTTATCTCTCCTTGAGAAACTTAGGAAGTCCTCTTCCCACCTAGCTCTTTTAGTTGGTTAGGAGCCAATCTCCACCTCCGAGGTGGGTGCCACAGCCAGAATCCTTCGAGCCACTTGTGCAGGTCTGCCCGTGACCTTGACAGCATGTATCACCTAAATAAGGCCTAGTGAGAAAGATGTGGCCTGTGACCCACTTGCCCCTTGTTCTCCTTGAGGTCAGGGGTGATCTTGAGATATGAACTCCTTTAAATGTCCGGCTTTCTCTAACTGATTTAGATGGTTTTCCAAGGTTCTGCATTCTTCCGTGGTATGACCTCTCTCTGCTCATTTTTTTTGGCCATTAAAAATAGGGCTCATTCTTGATCTTGTACACAATTCAATAAATCGGCTCCTTGTTCAATGAGCTAACTACCTCAAGTCTCTACCGTTGTCCCTAGGGGTAAAAGCCTCTTCCAAGTCGAGGGGGGTGAACTACCCTAACCACGGGCGCCTTAGATTTGGACTTAGCTTGTAGCTGGTCATCCTCTAGTCATTTATATTCCTCCACCCTTTCCATCAATTTATGCATATATGTAACTGGTCTCAATATAAGCGAGGCTCTCAAATTGAAATTGATGTGAAGCCTCACCTTGAAAGCACTAGTAGCCACTCCTCTGTTAATCCCCCCAATCTCATCGTACAGTTCCTAATATCTATCAGAATACACCTTGAGATTCACCCTTTCCTTCATTGACATAGTAATCAAGGATTCAAAAGGCTTTGGGACTCTACTTTACATGTCACAAACCTAGAACCAAGTGCTTGGATTAGCTCATTATAGCTGTAAATGGAGCTATAGACCATCTAACCACCTCATGGCTATGGGTCCAAGGTTGGAAGGAAAAATCTTACGCATCAGCGCTTCATTCTTAAAGTAGATAGCCATGCCCTGATTGTAGTGACTAGCATTCTCTACGGTGTCTAACTTACCGTCATTGATGCGAACCTCAATCGACACGCTTTAAGACCAAACAAATAATACTGGAATACTTGCCCAAGAAAGCTAAAATTTAGATTTTGATAGAAACCCCAGCCCAACGTTTATAAATGAAACGCGAACTAAAGCTATAAGTAACAGACCTCAACCCAATGATTATAATTGAATCATGAACCGAAAGTATAAAATTTGAACGCCACAAGGAAGAATCTTTAATAATACAAAGAAGAATGTTTAATAAGTTCATAGTTCTTGAAGAACCAAAAGAAGAAACAAAACCTCATGTTTTTCTGATTTTTATTCAATAATCTCCTTCATTACAATAAGTGCATGCTATTTATAAGACATGACTGAAAATAGGAAACATATAAAAAAAAATGTACTAAATAATAGAAGCCTAAATTAAAGTTGATTTGGGCTGAAATTAGTAGCTCCAAAATAGGAAAATAGCTAAAAACATACTAAATAATATAAGCCTAAAATTAAGGTGGATTTGGTCTAAAATTAGTAGCTCCAGAATAGGAAAAATAGCTATTAATTGGTATGGAGTTGGAAAGTTAATTAGCCATTAATCCATACCATAAATCACACCCAATTAAGCCAAATCAGCCCTATCAATAGCTTGAATTAAATTTATTATGCCTTCATCTTCCTTTGGGCCAAGTTTGGAATGTCCCAAGTTAGAATCAGCTCAAATCTCTTGAATCAGCCCTGATCTTCTTGGATCTTACTCTAGTAATAGGCCTAACTAGAACATGCAATGGATCCTTTAATGGTACTTGTTGATTCTCATCATTTAATTCATAAATATAGCCTTAACGAATCTCCGTGGTAGATTGGTGCTCTCAATCTCATTGGAGAATGGGGAGTGAGATATTTACTGCAACACCCGACTTTATTGCATCATTCCCCATATTTTGCGAAGTTGAGGGTTCCCCACAATCTCCTATTGCCATTCTCTAGGGGGAAGGCCCCATACACCCTTCCCTTCATAGAGCAGACTTCACCCTTCTATACCTTGTAGGTGGTGAAACCGACCTATCTCTATACTGCTGAGGTGGGGAATTCATTATTTCTCACCAAGGTTGTGAAACTTACCTATCTCTCTTTTGAGGCCAGTGTCATTGCAAAGATTATTGAATTGCCTTTCCAACAACTGTTCATGGGTAGAAATCAGAGTTAAAACAGTTGAGATATCTCGAAAATCGTGTGGAGCGCGTCAATATGCTTCTCGAGGCCATACCTTTTGATCCAAACATTGGAATTTCAATTTCTTTAGTATTATAGAAACTATACATCCAAAACTTTTCAGGGACACTAAGATCAGCTTAATTGAAGTTCGGGAAGGCCTTCAGATATGTGATTAAAGTCATGCAAGAAAAATATGAAATTGTTGATGTCAGCATACTCGACCCGGCAGCCACTAAGTGGCTGCTAGCCTAACTTGGTGCACAAAAAGTGGCCATTGAGCCTCGGGAAGCATTCCAAAAGCCTATTTAACCCCCCAACCCCTAGATTAAAAAAAAAAACAAAAATCAATTTTAGGCAATTTAGAGCACTTTTCTAGGTAGATTCTCTCTCTTTTTGTCTCTAAATTCTTTCCTAAATACATTAAAAAAAAGAAAAAAAAAAACCTTTGATTTTTCTCTTTTCTCAATAATTAAGAGATAATTTTCTTGCACTCCTTTTCCTCTCTTTGGTCTTAGGACCTTGGATTTGAGGTTTTAAGGGTGTAGAGGTAGATTTTTAGTTACTAGCTACACCCTTTGCTTTTTAGTTTTCCTAGCTTCTCTCCTTGCTTTCTAGCATGTTTTATTACTTTGATGATGTTGGCCTAGCCTTCTTGGGCTAGAATATGTCTAAATACCTTGTTTGTACTTAGATCTACATATCTAGGTGCTTTTTACCATATTTTTTGTTTAGATCTACTTGTTACCATGTTTTTTGCCATGTTTGTGCTTAGATCTACATGTCTATGTGTTTTTTTACCATGTTTCTACATTGATCTACATGTCTATGTGCTTTTTGCCTTTTCCATGTGCTCTTTGCCATGTTTATGTGTCTAGATTTACAAGTTAAATGCTAGGCCATGTGCCTACAACCTTTTTTTCTCTTGATATATCAATTTCTTGGGTTTAGATTTAGATCTTGTGGTCTAGGCCTACATCCATACACCTAGGCCTATATCAAATGGTTTGGATCATTTCCATTATGCATGTGTATGCTTGCTTGCTTCTATACTTTATATCCATGTTTGCCTGCCTAGATCTAGGTTTTTTCATGCTTGGTGCCCTCCATGGGCCTATGCTTGTCTTTGGGGCCACTTGCTTGTGTATGGTTGCATCCGTCCTACGTGTGGCTTATTTGGGTGTAACCATTTGTGAGAACACATCCCCATGATGTCAGTTTGCATGATGCATGCCCTTTCTCTGCTCCGTGCGATGTTAAGCTTGCCTTGCTTGCTTTGTGCCACCCATTTGGCTTTCTTTGCTTCTTTGCATCTTCGCACACTTGCCTACGTATTCATGCATAAGTCCTTACTTGCTTGTGTCATCAAGCCTAATTCCTACTATCTTGTGTGGGTTCACACCCATCTTCGATACACGAGACCCCGAGCCCTTTTAGGAATTTTGTTTGATGGCACATGCAACAAGGATGAGCTGGAATTGTGCAGGAGGATACACATGTTCAACTTGGGGCAACACCCGATCACCAAGATACCAATACTTTCCATGACCATATTCAAACAATACTTGGCGGCTATTCAGTTTTAGAGCCCGCTCACACTCAACATACCCTTCACATCCAGCATAAGGATTTAATTTCATCTAGAAAGGCACAAAGAAACTCAGAAAGAGAAGAGACTAGATCATAACCAAATGCCAAAGATTTAAAAAGGAGAAAGAAAGAACTCACATCATCAATGGTCAAATTGTCGATCACCAAGCACTAAAGCTCCAAAGAACACCTAGAGGGTGGAGACAAGCGATGTTTGGGCAACCAACGGAGAAATCTAGGAAAAATGCCAATAACCTCCTCCCGAATTTTAGGACCAACCCCAAAATACTCATACATCCAAATCTGAAAAGTTCACAATGGCATTACCACATAGCCAAAATAAATACCAAACCTCACTTGCCAAACAAATGGAGCCCCACCCAAGCTTGAAAGACTTCGCCTGGAGAGTTGGGTCATGAAATGCATCAGAGTAGCATAGGCCATGCCGCCTCAGTCATAATTCAGGAGATGTTCAATTTTTCTCAAGCTCCCCAAGTAGTGCAAATTCACAGTACTGCCTAAATTCATAGTTGGTTGCAAACACTCCTTTTTGTCAAGATCAAGCCAGTTGGTCACAGACACCCTTTTTGTCAAAACCAAGCTAGTTGATCGCAAACACCCTATTGTCAAGATCAAGCCAGTTAATCGCAAACATTCCTTTAGTCAAGACCAAGCCAGTTGGTCAAAGACGCTCCTTTTTGTCAAAATCAAGCTAGTTGATATGTGGAATATGCTATGCATGTCATTCTTGCATCACATGGATCATTTTGTTCTTGCATCCAATGCATTAATTTGTTCCTGCATTGTATGCATTAGTTCATTCATTGCATATTATAAAAATGATCTTGAGATTCTAACGGTCGCAATGGTGTTTCCGGTTTCTGAATCGGACCATCCGATCGAAATATATCGCATGATTAAGTTTGCACAATCAATCGGACCATCGGATCGACCACACATGATCAATTTAAATTAATTCTAACTGGTTAAAAAATTAAAATTAATTAAATAATTTTGTAATAGGTTGATAATTAGTGTTTAAAATAGGGATGCATGCATGAAAATAAAAGGGATGATTGGATAACAATAAAATTGTGGATAATCTAAACTTTATCAAGATTTATTTTAAGGTATTTATCTTCAAGATAAAAGGCATGATTTTTTCTATATGATTGTTATAATTTTTTTCTTGAATGTCAATAAATTTGCATGTGAACAATTATTTTTCTTAAAACAAAATAGATCTGCATCTTTATAAGATGTAGATTTGAATTTTTCTTAAAACAAAGCAAATTTGCACCTTTATAAGATGTAGATTTGAATTTTTCTTAAAACAAAACAAATCTACATATTTATAAGATGTAGATCTGAATTTTTTCTCAATACAAAAACTTATTTGCATCTTTCTTAAGATGTAGATCTGAGTTTTTTCAAACAAAAACAGATCTGCATCATAAAGATGTAGATCTAAATTTTTCTCAAATCTGATTTTCTTAATACATGCAAATTGTTGAAATAAAGAAAGAGATTATGTATTGCTATGTTCATGTTTATTTTAATTCATGATTGTATAAATTTAGTTATGAGTGGAATTCTCTTCTTAGAATTTTTTTTTTTTTTCAATCTATAGCAAAACAAATCTAAATTTTTGTCATCAAGAATCACTTTTTTATATATAACAAAACAGATTTGAATTTTTGTCATCACAAAACCTTTTTTTTACATCCCACAAAGTAGATCTGATATTTTGACAAATCAAAATCATTTTTTTTTAACAATAAAAACATTTCTGAGTTTTTCAACAAAAGAAGAGATTTCATCCATACATAAATTTGTGTGATTTAATTTTTCATTCACATGTTCAACATATCATGCATGACATGCATAGCATAGTACATTGGTCATAAGAGTCTAGAAGACCAGACTTTGTCTGGGTAGAATGAGTGCCTAACACCTTCCCATTTCGTAACCTATCCTTTGGATTTAGGTTTTTGGTTTAGTAGATCTAGCCTTCTTTTCATTTTTTTTTTAGGTAGAATGTTACTAGGACAACACGCCTTGTAAATATTTGGTAGATTGTAACTAGGACCCAAAGCTATGTAACTTTTCAATTTTCTAGATATGTAATTTTTATTCAATCAATGAATGGAACTATTCAGTCATTTATTTTGTAATTCATATTTTTTCTTTCTTTCTTTCTTTTTTTTTTTTTTTTTTTTTTTTTTTTTTTTTTTTTTTGTATAAAGAAAAATAAGTGATGACTCCATACCACTTACCCAAAAAAAGAGGTGCCCCAAAAGGTACCTGAATATCTTTTTTGAGAGACACGTCTCTCATAGCGTTGTCGTGATGGGTGGTCGAACCGCCACAAGGCATCGACAATCAATCTCTCCCCCTAGGAAGGGTTCCCGCTCCCTACTATAATTCTATGTGGACTACTCTCGAACTTCCTTCCTCACCTTAAACTAAAGTCGCCCATTCTCAAAGATGGATTCCTCTAAAATACTCAGTTGAGATGGGTTGGGAGCCCAATTCCTTCTTGGTTTGCCATCTTTCTACCTCTATTGACTCCTAATCCTTCTACTTGGTGGATATTTCCACAGCTAGCACCAATTGTGGAAGTCAAAAGCATCCGAAGATAGAACAATGACAAAAGTTCTTGATCTGCACAACTAATTTCTAAAAGATGGAAAAAAAATATATCCATAATGGGATGATCAGACAGTAAATTAAAAGATAGAAATAAACAAAATCAAGCTTCCATATATGGAGGAACATTGTTTCCCAGGTACACAAGAAGGATTCAAGGGTAGAAATACAAAAGAAAAACTCTCTAACTCCCTCTCCCTTTATTTTTTTGAACCTCCAATTTTGTTGCCCCCACACCTTCTTCTATAGCTATTTTTCCTCATCCTCCAATTGTCCAACTCTTAGCTAGATTTAGGGGATACATGTCCCATCAAACCTCTGCTCTGCCATTTTTTGATCATGAGGAAGGACTTTTGGGGGGTGTTTCCACTGTTTAGGCTAGTCATTTAGTATCTAATGTGGCTGACATTAGGTGAGGGATCTCATTAATACAAAGGTAGTTGTTTCATTGGGTTTTACATCTTCTTCGTCATGTTCCTCGGGGAAAGTGTGGAAGACAAGTGGTTATAAGGGAGGAAACTGTTATCCGAGATACCTCTGTGACCTTAGGATAAGGGTCTAAGGGATTACCTCGGATATGGTCCTCAGGAAGGCAGTCATCTCGGATTGCCATGGACGTAATACCAATTGGCTCCTTGCCACTAATAGATTACATCATCTAGAACTATGTCGTGGCCTGGCCTCTTGGACTTTGGCCTTTGGGTTGAGTTTAAAGTCCCACCCCACTTCCCCCCCGGTATCTATCAATTAAGCACCCATGTGGAAAATTATTTACCTCAATGCTCAATGTGAGATCTAATGGGGTTAACACATTTGGCTCTAGCAGACTTCAATCTATAAGAAATATTGACGTGGAAAGAAAAAGAAAAAATTTATTTATAATCTTTTTTTTCTTTTTTTACATCAATTGTATTTTTATTTTAGGTCCTTTAATTAGGATAATTAGTATATTTATCTAAAGTATAGGGTGTTTTTGTCATTCAATAAGTAGGGTTTCCTACACAATTAGAATTAGGGTTTCGTATTATCTATTTAGCAAACAATGTACTCCTATCAAAGGGAGATGATTTTGATGAATGAAAGTTTCTTTTAGTTTTTGGTCTGGTGTCGACTCCAACTAGGCTTAAGTGTTGATTCCTAGTGGTTTTTCTCCACTTGATATTGGCTCCAAGCTAGAGGCAATGCTACACTTAGCTATGGGGGGCCATGGCCCCCCCCCCCCCCCCCCCCCCCCCCAAAAAAAATTAAAAAACTTTATAAGGCATGTGTATTATGCAATTTTTTTTAGACACTAAACCTTAAAATTGATAGTTGGCCCCCTCGAAAAATAGGAGTTGGCCCCTGCAAAAAAACGTTGAATAACTAATTAAACGTTGGGTTCTAAAAAATAATTGTTAAGAACAACAAACTTTCTGCCTTGTAACAAAAAAAGAAGAAGAACTTTTTAGTTTTTTCCTCTCTTAATTGGTAAGTTTTGGTTGTTAAGTTCAAATAATAGGTTTTTAATAAAATAAATTTCCTAGTAGAGTTATTTTATTTTATTTTATTTGGGACTAAGTCTTTCATTGTTGTTAATTTTCAAATTGTTTGTCAATATTTGATTTAGTCACAAAATGTTAAATGAAAAAAATTGTGGTGAGGATATATAAGTGACAATACTTAAAAAGAAATTTTCTCTTGGACGTAAATATATAATTTTTATTTCCTTTTCAATTTGGGATCAAGTCTTTTGTTGTTATTGCTATTGTTGATAAGTTTCCAACTGTTTGTCAGTGCTTGATTTAGAATAAAAATGTTGAATGAAAAAAATAGAGGATATTTAATACTAGGGTTTTGATAACACTCCAAAATAAAAGATTTAAAAAAATTATAATTAAATAATGGTAAAATGTTTTGTACATATTGGTGGCAAAGTAAACAATTTGTGTATATGCATTAAAGTTTATATGAAACGTATATATGTAATATATGTAGTTGTGTAAATGTATGTATTTATGAATATGTAACTCGGCCTCCCCAAACCAAAATTCCTCGCTCCACCCCTGTGGAAGCAAATCTAGGTGATGATTCCTAGGTCTGATCCTTTATTTTTGTGTCATTTAAAATTATTGTTGAATCGTTCTAGTTTCTCCTGTATCAAATATTCACGCCAGTAGAGCCAAGAATCTGGTCTGCAAGAAGACGGAGGTCCAAATTTGGTTTTGCAGAAAGACATTCATGTATGTAAAATATAAATGCTGGTCTTCAGAAAAGATATACAAGTCTGCAGAATATGGAATCCAATCTGCATACATGTAGAAACGCATTTAAGTCTTTAGAATACATAATTCGGTCTGCAGTACATTCACAAAGGTATTCAAGTCTACAAATCCAGATCTGGCTTAAATGGAGATGTTTAGAACTGCACAACTCAGATTTAGTTTACGAAAAAGAAGAGTTCTCTCAAGGAAAGATTGGTTTGATAGGGAGAAGATGACATATGAGGTGTGCATGTTTTTGTGTCCAGTACTTAGACGCTAAGATAGGATATCTTTGCAGTAAGGGGAAAAGATAAAGAAGGGGAGGCTAACACATTATTAGATGACCAAAATGAGGGTTGTCTCTCTTATCTTTCTCCCCTCCCCCGCATTTCATAATACAGTCTGCTTCCTTTATATATTAGTTTGAAATTTTGTTCCATGTGAGAAAGACTTCTCTTAAATGTTTGAAAATTCATATAGGTTTACCTAGAGAAATGGGCTTTCCTTTGGTTTTTGCGGTGTAAGCTTTATTATTAGGATTGGTAATCTATATAATATTTTAAAACTGAAGCATAATACTTAGTGTTGTTAAACTCCTGTTGAGTCACATTAACTTAAAATTTTGGTGAATTCAGTCTACTTTAGTTCTTTCGGTCCACTTCAATTCATTTTGGTCCCACTTTGGTCCATTTTAATTCACTTCATTCCACTTCAGTCCATTTTGGTAATGTTTTAGGAGAAGAGGTTTGTGTAGAAAGAGAACTTGCTACATTGACAATTATGAATTATGTTACCTTCTCAATGTAATGTTGGTAGATTCTTAATAAAATTACATTTTTCTTATTTTTCTTATGTTATTAATGTCTTTTTTTTTCCCCCTAATATAAGTGATGGATTACTTATATTTTTCCTCTTTAGGTCATTCAAGACATATAGAAGATGAACCATTTGTGAGGAGTGCTAGAAATAAATTGCAACAACACATTTCATTATTTCAAATTATCTCTCCTCATATAATAATTGAATGTAAAATGCATTATGTTTCCTTGGAAAAAATAATAATAATAAATTAAAATAAAAAAACTTGCAAAATTTAGAACTTTCAAATAACAAATATGGATAACTTAATTTAGAAAATCTAATATGTTGTATCAAATATACTTTGTTAGAAATCATTTTAAGAAGAGTTTGGGAATAATACTTATAAGTCTTATTTACTATTTTCATTTTTCATTTAATAAGAAAACAAATCTTCAAATTTTTTGCAGACCGTGTAGGTCTGCGACTAATTAGGAGAATGAAAGTGGCATTCAATTTTAGCTGCAAGAGGAAAGGTTGGATTGACTTCCTTGGAAATGAAGATGGTGTTTGGGATCAATTAATCCTTATGGATGCCAACTTGCACTGATGATGGGTTTGAGAAGAAATAAAATGGACAACGCATGCACACTAGACTGAATTGAGCTTTGTCCCTTAGTGTATGTGTATGTGTATGTGTATGTGTATGTGTGTGTATGTGCCCCGTAGTGGACACAATAATCAAAGCCTCAAAGGGTGCAGTAGACATCTAGAAGACATCGTCCATCCTGCCAAACCAATCCTCCCTTAGCTTACTTTTGAAATTGGACCCATCATGGGCTTGAGCCATGAGTTGGATCACAATTGCTGTGAGTTTGTGAGCATCATATTCTTATTTATGAGTGGCCATCTGTTTTTAAGGCCCATGTGTTGGGCCTAGCATGCTGAAATGTAGTTATCACCAAGAAGGCCTATTTTCATCTGTAAAGAGATTTGCCGCCTTAGTGTCCTGATCCTACTCACTTATGGATTTGGGCTTGTAACAGCATTAGCATTGGGCTGTAAAGCCCCCGAGTTCCTAAAATAACACTGACCATCTTTTTTTCTTTTTCTTTTTTTGAGAAACTGACCCTAAACCAAGGGTGGGAGATACTATTCATTAATAATTTCTGCAATATAGTCAACAACAAAAACTATAGGGATTTCCTCAATCCAAGTATAGAAAGAATAAAAATTACAAGCTGCTCTTGCTAAGTTATGAGCAACTTTGTTTCCCTGTTTACGAGTGTGCCTAAAAACCACATGCCTGAAATGAGCAGACAGGCAATGTCCGAAGCTTGCAGTAGAGTAACCTTCACCCTTCATAGCGTGGATGGCAATGTCAGAGTCACCCTCTAAGATGATATGATCGAAAGTGAGCTCTTTTGAAAAGATTAGAGCCCGCCTCGCTGCCAACACTTCCACTGTTTCCACCGAAGTGGGCAGAGGAATAACTTGTGTTAGTGCAGCCATAACTAGATCATGGTCATTACGGATAATGATTCCTAAACCAGCTTCACCCTTTTCCTGAAAGACCACGCCATCAAAATTGATCTTGAACCAATTTGACGGGGGAGGCTCCCATTTGATTTGGGGACAGGTAGAGAGAGGAGATGGTTCTACAGTATGAGCATGCTAGAATTTCAGAAGAGCAGCACTCGCCAACACTGACCATCTAAAAAAGAGCTTCATCCGAGAGGATGTTTATCTAATTTTTTTTACAACTTGTGAATAGTAAGTTCTTATATTTAGAACTTACTATTCATAAGTTTGTAAACTAAAATAATTTTTTTTTCAATTTTTTTCTCTCTCTCTTTCTCACTTTGTCTCACTCACATTATATTTATATTATTATTTTATGGGATAGTTTATATTATTTTAATAAATTATATGTAAAAATAAAAACTGAAATGTTAGGTGAGTTATAAAATGAGATGGTAAAATAGATAAGAGCATTAACATTGGAGGGTGTAAACACCCCCCCAGTTGCTATTATACACACTAAACCCATAAAAATGAGCTCCATCCGGGTATGGAAACCTAAAAAAATTTTGCAACCTGCTATAGTAAGTATGGGTATATACAACCTATTGTAGTAGAGGATAGTTAATAAAATATTATTTTTTCTTTCCTCTCTCTTCTCTTTCTTCTCAATCTCTGACTCTTTCTCTCTCTCCTCTCTCTCTTCTTCTTTTCCTTTTCAATCACTCTCACTCTCTGTCTTCGATCCTTATCTTTTCTTCTCCAACTATTCTCTCTTTTCTATTCTTTTTTCATCTTTCTCTCTTGATTTAGAGCTATTTTTTTCTTGGCTGTGGGTTGTGGGTCAAGTGGGGCTGTGGTGAAGACATGGGCTGTGGGTTGTGGGTTAGATGGGGCTGTGGTGGAGATGAGATTTATGGGTTTCTAGTGGTCGTGGGCGATGTGATGGTGGCAACGTGGGGATTGTGGGTCAAATGGGTTGTAGGTTTTGAAGGATCTTGGTGGATGTGGGATGGGCTGTGGGTTGGTGTTTAGGTGGCCAAATCGGTGTTGGTATGGTGATTGGGTGGCCGGATTAGTGGTTTTGGTGTTTAGGTGGTCGGATCAGTGGTGGTTTGGTGTTTGGGTGGTTGTTGTGCTTGGTGATTAGTATTTGCTGGTTTTCTCTCTCTCTTTCTCTCTCTCTCTATTTTGTTGGTGGTTTTTGCCATGGTGGGATGTGTGTGATGGTGGGGTGGTGGTGGTTGCTGCCTTGCTGGGGTGTGTGGTGGTGGTGGTTGCTACCTTGCTGGGCATGTGTGGTGGTGCAGTGGTGGTTGTGATTGGTTTGCTTGGGAGATAGGGACAGACCGGAGAGATAAAGACAAAGAAAGAGAGGAATGGAAGAGATATAATTTTTTTTTTTTTTGGTATGGTTTATATTATTTTAATCAGTTGGGTATAAAAATAGAAACTGAGATGTTGGAAAAGTTGTAAAATGAGATAGTAAAATAGATAAAGTAGGCTTTTGAGGATACAAAATAGAACTTTTTTGCATCCCCGGCTGCTAATGCTCGGTGGTTGAGGATGTAAAATAAAGGGTTTTTTTTTTTTTTTTTTTTGCATCTTGGATGCTAGTACTCTAAGGCCTAATAAATAGGCTGTCAAAATCAATAATTATTAATTTTCTTAAAAAAATTAAACTATTAGAAAATTGTGAATTTAATCATTTAACCACAATTTTAAAATCATTTTACCTTAAGATTTAACATGTAGGTTTAATTACAAAGGACAAACCTTTTTCTTTTTCTTTTTTTTTTTTTTTTTTTCAAAGTCAAAGCGATACGTAAGAAGATTCGGAGCATATTTCAATGTACGACATAAGCCCGAATTCAGAATCACCAAAGTAGCTCCTAAGTACCTGATTATGATCCCTTATTTTGATTTAGAACTCTTGAATATGAAAATCAGAATCACCAAAGTAGCTCCAATAGCTAGTCACTTGACTATGAAAATCAAAAAATAGTCCCAGGTTTCAACCTCTACTACAAACCGGAATTAAAATCTAGAATAATTTGAACACGAAGGAAATAAATGTAAGATATCTGTAATTAACTTTTTAAAAGATCTTCTTTGTGTGCATTAATTAAAAGAGCACCAACGTCAAACTTTTGACCCTGCTGGGGCAATGTTGCATGTATCTATTAAGCGTAAATAACAAAGAAGCAAGCCTCCCCATTCCCCAGGTTCTGGGTTGGCATAGCCTGCATCAGTTTCATCTTCACCACTTAGGAGTGTCCAATGGGTGGGTTTAGAGTGGGCATAATTGGGTGGATACATAAAAATTCATTTACTCATTTATTGCTTATTTAACAAATTACTTTTAATTCAAACCCAACTCCACCCAGTTATTATAGGTAAACCCCAACCCATCCAATTACCCAATAATCAAAATTACTAAAATGCCATTAAAACTTGAAAATGACCAAAGTACTCATAAAATCCTTTAAATTTACCAAAATACCCCCTAAACCTAAAAAAAAATAAAAGCAAATATGCTAAAACAAACCACTAAAAATGACCAAAATACCCTAAAACCTAAAAAATGACTGAAATGCTCCAGAAACTAAAACAATGACCTAAATACCTCCAAACCTAAAAAATGACCAAAATAACCCCAAAATGTAAAAATTGACCAAAATACTTGCTAAACCTAAAAATTAATTGAAATACTACTAAAACCTAAAAATGACCAAAATACCATCAAAACTTAAAAAATGACTAAAATACCCATGAAGCCTAAAAACTGATCAAAATACTCTTAAAACCTAAAAATTACCAAAATACCCCCTAAACCTTAAAAAATGACCGAAATAACCCCGAAACATAGTAAATGACCAAAATACCACCCAAATTTAAAAATTAACCGAAATACCCCGAAACCTAAAAATTAACCAAAATACTCTCGAAACCTAAAAAATGACCGAAATATCCCTGAAACCTAAAAAATGACCAAAATACCGCCCCTAAACTAAAAATTACCAAAATACCCCTTAAACCTAAAAAAAAAGACTGAAATACTTTTGAAACCTAAAAAATGACAAAAATACCCCTGAAGCATAAAAATTTACCAAAATACCCACTAAACCTAAAAATTAATTGAAATACTACTGAAACCTAAAAATGACCAAAATACACCTAAAACCTAAAAAATGACCAATATACCCCTAAAACCTAAAAACTTATCAAAATACTCCTAAAACCTAAAAATTACCCAAATATGCCCTAAACCTAAAAAAAAGACCGAAATACCCCCAAAATCTAAAAAAATAACCAAAATACTCCTGAAACCTAAAAAATAACTAAAATATCCCTAAAACCTAAAAATTGAACAAAATACCCGCTAAACCTAAAAATTGGCTGAAATACTCCTGAAATTAGTGTTCTTTCTATGCACAATCTAGCCAACATGAAGAAACCTTGTTCAGACAATGCTTTTAATGTGGGGTACGAGGTACTAGTATGACCCTGCTCTTCAATTATTTTTTCATCAAATTATCTAAGTTTTCAAAACACCAAATGCTATGGCTATGCACTTATAATTCTTTTTACCATCACAATGGAACAACATAGCATACTTTTTTTTTATAAACAATATTTATTCAATAATGTTAATGTTATAATGGAGTAATTATATAAGTTTATCTTGTATTAGTAATGTAAAATTTATATCATACTTTAAATAAATGTGTATAATGTTATATACATTTGTAAAATATATATATATATATATATATATATATTCATGTTATGACTATTCTTCAAAATGCTAATATGACATGTTAGGTAATAGTAATGCAAAATGCTTATATTCATGTTATGACTATACTAAATATATGTGGATACACGTGAATTTAGCCTTCAAAACGTACTACAAAGTACATACTAGAAGGTGAGTTCGATTAAAGAATAACTATTTGAAGTGTGCACATTTTACCCAACAAGTATGTTCACACAATTATACAGGTTAGTCAGACCTTAGTTCTTTACCAGTGTCTTCCACTATGAAAATAATACAATATTGTCCAAAAATAATACAATATATGTGTATTTTTGTTTTTCTAAATAATGCATCTAAACATGTGTATATATAATATACAAAATTCATATTTACTCTGCTTCAAGGCAGCCTGCCTTTTGGGCTACAGATACAGAATATTTCTTTTTTAAGTGCCGACTATAAATTATAAAACCTTTTGGTCAGTGGTCAATAATGAGAGTTTAAAGCTATTTCATTCTTGTTCATTGTTACTTAGCTAAACTGGTTAAGTAACAATGAAATAAACCAAAAAAAATGACCAAACTGCCCCCCTAAACTTAAAAAATTTTATGTTTAGGGGTAATTTGGTTATTTTTAGGTTTAGGTGGTATTTTGGTCATTTTTAGGTTTAGGAGCGGTATTTTGGTCATTTTTTTAGGTTTTGTGGATATTTCAGTCATTTTTTAGGTTTTGGGAGTATTTTGGTGATTTTTAAGTTTCGGGGGTATTTTTTCATTTTTAGGTTTAGGGGTATTTTGGTCAATTTTTAGGTTTTGGGGGCATTTCGATTTTTTTTTTTTTTTTTTAAGGTTTCGGGGGTATTTTGGTAGTTTTCAGGTTTAGGGAGGTATTTGCTCATTTTTTAGGTTTTAGGGGTATTTTGGTAATTTATAGGTTTAGGGAGAGTATTTTGGTCCCCTTTTTTTTGAATATAGGGGTATTTTGGCCAATTTTTAGGTTTTGGGGGGTATTTTGGTCATTTTTAAGTTTAAGGGTATTTTGGTCAATTTTTCAGTTTTGGAGGTATTTTAGTAATTTTTATGTTTAGGGAGTATTTTAGTCTTTTTTTAGGTGTTAGAGGTATTTTAGTCATTTTTTAGGTTTTAAGAGTATTTTGGTAATTTTAAGGTTTAGGGGTTATTTTGGTCAATTTTTAAGTTTCAGGGATATTTTGGTCATTTTTTAGGTTTAGGAGTATTTTATAAATTTTTAAGTTTTTGGGGTATTTCGGTCATTTTTTAGGTTTCGGGGGTATTTTGATAATTTTCAGTTTTAGGGGGGGAATTTTGGTCATTTTTTTTAGGCTTTAGGGGTATTTTGGTCAATTTTTAGGTTTTAGGGATATTTTGGTCATTTTTTAGGTTTCGGAGGTATTTCGGTAATTTTTATGTTTAGGGAGGTATTTTGGTCATTTTTAGTAGTTTTGGGGTATTTTAGAGTTGGGTGATTTGTAAAAATGATACTTGGATTATAATTGGGTATCCAATTAAAACCCAATAAACATTAATATTAATTGAGTTTCATTGGGTTAATACCCATTTAACCCAATTAATGATTGTGTGGGTTTGGGTCTCATCTAAGTAGGTGGGTTCGGATTGATTTTGCCACTCCTAACCACAGTCCATAGCAGTACCATATGTTCTAGTGCACACACTGCATTATTTTGGGTAAAGTGTAAAGCATAAAATGAAGTATACAAAAAGGCATGAACCATACTAGTACTCTATAGAACTCTATGCATTATTCACTAAAAAGAAGTGCACCTTTTGCTTGTTACCATTGTATATACCTCTACAAATTTATTTATGGTATATACTAGTACAACTTAGAAATTGTCCAATTATCTCATATGTGGAATATCTTCCAAATAATTCACTATTTGAGTTTTTTTTTTTTTTAATTTTTTTTTAATGAGGACCCATTTAAGTTGCTCTTTTCTATATTATTTAATCTCATCATCAAAATAGCTTCTTACTTGTATGTTGAGGAACTACCATGTACATCTTGTCTCTTATTTATCAAGAGAGATCTGATGCACTTCCTAGTGCCCACAGTTGTGCTATCAAGATGCTTCATCCTTTTAAAAAATTAGATTTTTTTTTTTTGGCCGGGGGGGCGGGCGTTTGGGGGGTCTTTTAGTAAGGCATTTCAGCTTGCTATCAGCATAATCAAAGGCCTCTTCCACTGTATTTAATTTCCAATATAGCAGTTGGATATCTTTAGTTTATGCTTTTAGGATAAGTGTTAGTTTGTCAAACTTACATCACGAGTGATAACTCTATAGTTGTTATAGATTGTGCAAAAAAAAAATTTCATTCTTCGGTTGCTTCAAGAATCAATAGACTACAATGCTTGCATTATCCTTGTTTGCAAGGAAAGACACATATTTGAGGTAAATTTGGTGTACTTATCTCATCACTGAATACTTGGTTACCTGCACTGAATTAGCGTTTCACATTATGGTTTATTTCCGCTTCTTCCAATCTTAGGCATATGTTTAAATGTCTTGTGGAAACTAAACTGCTTTAAATGTTTGCCACCTAAGCAATATTTTATAGCTAAAACCACCCCATTTCAGAAATGGGCAGTTATTTACATCTATATGTTACTGGATGTTATGGTTGAAAGCTTTTAAATTTTCTTAAACCTGGCCCCAAAAATCAATTTCTTATTTTATGGTGCCTTTCCGAATGTGGGGCTCGGGATTAGCCCAATGTATCCAAAACCTCTTGTGGTGCCTTGGCACTGTGGTTCTAACCCTACCAGCGCCCTCCCCATATTTGCCTTTCAAAACAAATGATTCCTTTCCGAATGTAAAATTTCAAATTTCAAATTCTCTCTAAACTTATCCAGCCATTCCAGTGTCCATTTGATGACCAACATTCTCTTCATTTATGTAGGCATTATCATTTTATGGGCCATTTTTACTTAATAATACTTATTTTTTAAAATTATTTTTTAGTTAGGACTATTCTAAAAATATTTGGGAATATTGCCTTTTTTAAATCTCGTCTCTTTATGAGACGAGTTCCGTTTATTAAGAAATATTAGATAACCCGTTATATCTACAATACACCTCTAACTTACTCACATATTTTCTTATATAATTTTGATCACGGTAGTTCTTCAAAGACGTCTATAATATTGTTGGTTGCAATTACTTGTCTAAGTTCACCAACCATGAATCCATGATGTGTCCAACACTGCCAAAAGACTCTCATATGAGTTAATAGGATTTTAGCAAATCCCCTCTTCTTTCTATGCCATGTCACCCCATAATGGCTTATAGTTGTGATTTAGTCAGAGTTGCACAAGATGCATATGTTGAATGAGATCCTAACTCTTTTTTCCACATGATCTTGAACTCTTCGAACTCATCCCTCCTTAAAGCATGTAAGTGTGCTATATAATGAGTACGTTATCTAATATTGCGCTCCATTTGCAGCCTCGGTTCAACTTGCTATTAATAATAATATTGGTAGTAAGTGGAACTTGTCTCTTTTACAAACAAGTTTCATGTCTTGAAGAGATATTAGTTTCATGTTTTTCATCGAGTTCACTTGGACTGCACATAATGTCAGCTTACGGGCAGAAATTGTATCTCGTATCTTGAAGAGACGAGTTCAGGCTAGGACTTATCTCTCTTCAATAGACAAGATGCCAGAAAAGCTATTTAGTCAAAAAAGGAAAGAAAAGAAAAAAAAAAAAAGTTACTATTTGGGCGAATAATTTTTTAAAACAGTATAATTAAGAGAAAATGGCCTCATTTATAAAATAATCATTATTTCAGTTGATATGATGTTAAAAATCAAGCACTTGTTTTTCAATTTAATTTGATGACGCTTTTTTTTTTTTTTTTATATATATATATTTTTCTCAGCCCTTGCCTCAACAAGAAACAGGTATGAGAAGTGGCAGAAATCTTGATGGTTATTGAAATTGAGAGCCGACATCCCTCACCATTTACTTCCTATATACTTATTGAGTTTACAGAAAAAGGAGCGTATTGACATTGATGGTCTTGCGGTTGCCTCTCCCAAAAGGTGTAGAAAGTGGATCTTTAGTGTGACTATACAAGATGTGAGATATGATGCGAAAGACCCACTGCATGATTTAGAGCTTTTTTGGCGTTTCTTGATTATTTGTCCTGAAATGGGGTCAAAGAATTAAATGCAATGTATCTATTTGTTATTTTTAACTAGAAGAAAGATGTAACCCCACAATGTATCATACCCAATTTGCATCGTTTTGATGAATTGATGATGTAAATAAATCTGTAGTGCAATGTATGTAATGGCACTGCTCTGTTATACCAACTGGTCCTGTCTGCATTATTGCTGCATCATCAACTTTGGTCTATTCTTTTCCTAACATTATGTGCTGACTTGCTTAGCTTCAGATGTATACCCCTAATGCCTTGTTTTATATTTATTGTAAATGACAAAAAAAAAAAAAAAAAAACTTAGATATTCATATTTTTTTTTTTGGGGGGGGGGGGGGGGGGGTTTGCTTTGATGCTCTAAATTTTGTAGTTGGGCTCATGCTTTATACTGTTATTGGTCTTATTACATTTTTAGATATTCTCTGCACTTGTAATTAATGGTTCGTTTGGGTTGAAAGGGAGGGAGGAGGAGTGGAGTAGAGTAGAGTAGAGTAGAATACATTTAGTCTAAAATTAGCATATTTTTAACCTACTTTACTCTACTTTTCTCTGCTTCTCATTCTTCTCCCTCCATCCAAATAGACTCTAAGATTAGTGGTACTTTAAAGAGCCCCAATTTGTTTTGTGTTCATTCATCAAGAATGATGGTAGTTGACAAAATGGAAGGTCAAAAAGCCTGCACGTTTTACAAATTTACAATTATAGAAGCACCAGTTGATTAAGACCATGTACCTTGGGGACGTTTATAAAAACCCAGATATCATGTATGCAACGTAATAAGGTTTTACAAAAAAACAAATTCTATTGGAGCAGTCTTGCTGTCATATGGACCCTCATGAATAAAAGGCATCTTCTTTTTTCCTGTAAAATAAAGGAATCTCTTTTGCTTTCACATTTGTATGTGCCAAAAATGTCAAAGAACTACTTTGAAGATAATTACTATCACAGAGAGTGTGATAAAGCATTAGGTATTTTGTATGCCGATGACTGAAATCTTCAATTATTTCATAATAATAATAATAATAAGTTGTCAACTTGTGAGGGAAGATAGAAACAAATATTGCTACAGGTCACTAGCTCAGTTTTAATAGAAAACCGCGTTCTATTTAATACGCTTCAAAGTTCAACCTTTACACCAGAAACCGAAAATATGTGTGGCTTACAAAAATCTGCATTCAAGTCACAACAACAACAACTTACATCCAATAATAACTTTGAATTGAGTTTGGACTTTTGACCCTGCCAAACAGCCAATCACCCAAGTTGAATATTTACTAATAGACTCTCTGTTGGTTTAAACAATAATATTGACTTTTTTCTTAAGAGTAATTAATGCAAAATATATATTTATATATTGTCTTTTGGAGTGTGATTTTTCCACTTCCAACTCGTGCATCCTCTTTGGCCATCAATTTAGACTTTTTAAGTTCATTAAATTTAAAAGTAGTATACTACAAGTCTACAACCTTGTGTTCAAAGTCAATCATTTTTTTTTATTCCCAAAAAAAAAAAAAAAGTCAATCATTTAAAAATTAGAGTTAAAACCTTGCAACATTGTATAGGCATAACTGGAGAGATCAGACTTGAGATAGGATTTAAACACAGAACACTACCGTGTTAAATTCAATTTGTTCTGAAAGTTTACACTAACAAGTTATTACAATTTTTAATCATTTTTGCCATTACTTGAAATGAATTATGTGCCATCTTAGAGACTTAGGCTGCGTTTGGTTCACGTAAAATATTTTCCGGAAAATAAATATTTTCCAAAAATGCTATTTTCGAGAAAAGGAAAATATTCAGGTTGTTTGGCTGCCTCGGAATTCGTTTTACGGAAAATCAATTCCGGTGTTTGGTTCATTCAAACATTTTACGAAAAATGTTTTCCGTTTTATAGAAAATCAATTCCCATGTTTGGTTCAGTCAAACATTTTATGAAAAATGAAATTCATTTTTTACGGAAAATCAATTCCCATGTTTGGTTTGTGGATCATTTTACGGAAAATATGAAATGCCTTACAAATTCAAACACTTGCATTACCTAGACAAACCTATAACAGTACAAAACTAATCATCCAGTTCAACATAAAAAATAATCATCCAAATTCAAGCACTTGCATTACCTAGACATATCTGTAATAGTACAAAAATAATCATCCACTTCAACATCAAAAATAATCATTTGAATGGTACCCATAATATTTATATAAAAACAGCCATATCAATCGTTCACCATTGGCATTACACCTCCATGGTGTACAAAAATAATACCTACTTGTGGTATCTGAACATTACAAATACATAATTTGGGCAATTGTATCGTCCCAATAATACAAAAGACGACATATATAATACAATGGTAGGTCAATACTAGTACTACAACAAAATTTAATTCCTAAAGCTACCGTCACAGTCAACATGAAACAAACAAGTCAAAGTTGTGAGAACAAAAAACCATCCAACCACAGCTTTCTCAGCCTAGCATTCTTGGCTAGAAATCCCCGTGCTGCCTTCTCGTTTTCACAAAGATGGTCAAACGCAGTTGCGAGCATGTCTTCGCTATACCCATCCGCCATCATAGCCATGACCTCATTGTAAAGAGCTGTGTAATCTACTGGGTCCCGATTGATTTCTTTCAGAGCCACAGCTATTTCCTTCAGCTGATCAGACAGATTAGTCAGCACACTATCATCAGCATTTGAAGGTGCACACCCTCTTTTGTGGGACTTGGAAATTCCCGACCCAATGGTGGATGACTCGACTGCATTCTTCCCTTTCTCGACCACAGCTTCCTCCACATTGTCTACAACAAACTCAGCACTGTCCCCATTGTCTGGTTCATTCTCAATATCCACATAGGACTTAAAAAAGCCACCCGTGGCTGTGTCCTTCCCCACAACAATAGCTAATTCATCATACATCTCAATTTTTTTGTTTAGATCTCTGCATGCTTTCGATGCGCTTGTAAGAAAAGGAACGTATAATAACAATGCAATAATCACTTTACTCATAAATTCAATGTTCAATTCAATATAGATGCCATTAAATGATTTAGGTCAATAATAAGCAAAAAAATATGTTAGGGAACAAGAGACATAACTCATGATTTTGAAGATAAGTACAATAGAAAATACAATGTACAAATGCTGAGACCAGATTTTACAATAGATCCGCACATGAAAGTTATATTTGAAAAACCTTATAAAAGCAATGGAATCCTAAAAAGAATGACACTATAAATTTCATATAAAAGGCAAAAACATATATTATCATTTATATTAAGAAAATATAGTTGGAAGCCATACCATGACTTCTTCTTGGTATGTCTTCGCGTCGCATGTTATCATTTTTAGTTCATCATCCTAGCCAAAGCCACTCTTCTTTCTAATAGTCTGAATAGTGGACCACATGGTCCTTAGAGTTCGCATTCGATTGTCAACATAGGAGGGGTGGCATTCAACCCCAAATTAGGCAGTTATCTCCTTCGCTACAAGAGCAAAGGAGCTGCCTTTAAAGTGCTAGACGACTTATTGCCCTTTGCAGCCTCCTGCACAAGTATCCTAAGCATTGTTTCATGCATGGGCGGCAGCCTCCTGAACTGCTTGCTGCTGCTCACCTTCTCTTTGCCCTTTGACATTGCTACATATGAAAATTGTATAGTGAGAGTAGCATTTAAAAATGAGAGTAGCATTTAGTAATATGCTCGAAATATGAACAACAAATCAAACACACATACAACCATGCTTATAGATGTGCACAACAAAATGAAACATGCTAACACTTGAAATAACAATGTAATACCATCAAATAACAATGTAATGCTGAAAATACTTTTTCATTACACCACCAGAAGTCTATAGTAAATACATTGTCTTTACAAAAAAGAAAAAAGAAAAAATACATATTACAATCATAGAAATCTAAATAAAATACTACTCTCCACTCCTAGTATAATCAGACCACATAGCTTGGCATATCTTATCTCTCTTAGCATTCCACGGTCTACTGTCTTTAACAGACTCCTGACATGATTGTGTTTCTTGTCGGGGGTCACTAGACTCTACTTGGTTCATTGCATCTTTCATAATATGGTCATTTGGTTCAACCCTCATAATATGATTATGAACCACACAACATGCTAACACTACTTTCACTTAGGTTTCAAAAGACCAAAATGGTTCTGCATCCAACACTCAAAAACATTTCTTCAACACTCCAAACCCTCGCTCAATGGTAGTTCTCAATGAAGAGTATCGGAGGTTGAACAATTCTTGCGCATTCTTAAGAGGACGATCGCTAAACTCTTTCAAGTGATATTGCACACTCTGATAAGGTGACAATATTCCATTTTTATTACCATACCTAGCATCACCAAGATAATATTTACCTACATATATTCAAAAATAAAACCAAATCACTACTATGCTTAAGAAAACGCATAATATTTATTAAACTAATAAACCAAAAAGGTGAAGTAATCGTATAATACCGTCGGGAATTGAAAATCCCCCTGGCCTAGCAAATGCATCATTTAACACATATGAATCATGTGCACTGCCTTCCCATCCAGCCAATACATAAGTGAACTTTAAGTCAAAACTAATAACAGCTAACACATTTTGTGTGGTTCCATCTTTGCGACCACGAAATCTTCCTTGTATTTCAGGTGGCACAAATGCATGAACATGTGTGCCATCTATTGCTTCAACACAATCCTAATTTTCGACAGACATAATGGTTTAAAATTACACAAATCTTTGCAATTTACAAAAATACACAAGTCACAATATTTACCTTAAAATATGGGTAGAACCTTTTGCTATTCCTTATCTCTGGGGGTGTATCTTCGCTACGCAGTCTTATTAGAGTTCTATATAATTTCAAGACCCCCCTAAGGACGACCTTGAAGTATCTATGAACAATCTCAGTTGACCTATAGATCCGACTACCCATTACACGGAACCTCACATTATGACCAATAATGTGTAAGAAAATGAATACTTGCTCCGTAACAGACATGTGAATAGTCGGGCGTATGTGCTCTCCCTCAGTGAGGATGTGACATAAGTGGTGGAAAGCTATAGGCTTCATCCTAAGTTGATTCACACAATGTATCTCACTTCCATGTAGAATACTATTTATGTATTCCTCTCTCTCGACTGCATGATTAACATAAGGCGCCCTAAGCAGTCGTCTACGTCTACACCGCAATTTCCTTAACAACGCAACCCCCACAAGGAGGACAGATGCAACTGAGGCAAGAATTGCGGCTTTGGTTTTTTTCTTCATCTAACAAAATCACAAACACTGTGGTCTAAGAGACATGTAAACAAGCATGCTATTGATTACACAGTAAATAAAAATAGCCACAAACAGAAAACATCCAAACCACACTGATAACGAGTACCAAATCACATTGTATTCTATTTACAATCAATATCTACACCACCACAATACCATCACATTGATAACTGCACATTGATACCATCACGATACCATCACATTGCATTCTATTTACAATCAATATTTACACCATCACAGTACCAACATAAACCACATTGATAACTGCACATAATACCATCACAATCAATAGTTACACCAACAAATCACATTGCATTCTATTTCTGTATAACTGTACCATCAACAACAGTTGAATTCTTAAATCAATAATTAAATAAAAAATGGATTATTAATAAATAAATAAATAAATCAATAAACAAATCAATAAATATATATATATATATGTGTGTGTGTGTGTGTGTGTGTGTGTGTGTATCAGATCGGACTAAATGAATGGGTTGTTTATGGGTTTGAGGGTGGATTTTGGGTAGATAGGTTTGAGTGGATGTGGAGGGTGGATTGGAGGGTGGATCGGACTGTGGTGGATCGGACATAAAGCTTTCTTCGGATGGTGGATCGGACTGTGGAGATCGGAGTGAAGAAAACTCACCATGGGTGGATCAGAGCTCGGTCTATGGAGGCTCGGTCTGTGATCATCGGACTAGAGCTCGGAAATGCTATCGTCGGACTGGAGCTCGCCATCTCTCTCTCTCTCTCTCTCTCTCTCTCTCTCTCTGCGCAAGCTCGGTCCAGAAATGAATTGAAGTGAAAATAGGAATGTAAAAACATTTCCGGGTCAAAGGCTTCTTTTTTACGGTCAAAGGAAATGTAAATCCAAAAAATTCTATTTTCAAAGCCAACCAAACACACGGTTTTACGGAAAATGATTTCCTTAAATGGTTTGAAGCCAAAACAAACGGATCCTTAATATAGAAAACAGAGCCGAACTAGGTGGGGGCCCAAGGGACCCGGGACCCCCTGGGTCCAATTTTTTTTTTTTTTTTTTTTTTTTATAATAGTTATTATATATTTTAATTTTGTAGTTCGTTTTCTTCTCCTCAATAAGCCTAACTAGCCTCATCTAAATAGCAATTGTCCAACCCAAATATTCACAATGGTAATTGTATTTTAGCCAAAAAAAAATTATTTTACCACGCAAAGGACAAAAAAAATCATGTGTTAATGTGTTATTAGAGAAGTTAAAGCTATTTTTTTTTTCAATTACAGTAAATTGGTATAAATACCAATTGACTATAACAAGTTGTTAAAAATAAAATACAATATTTTATTAAGATTTTATCTCTTCTTTCAATTAAAAAACTCAAATTCTCTTCATTCCTTTATTATTTTAATAAGTTGTTTATATTATTTTAAATGAAGTGTAAAAAAAATGTAGAACATTTTGTATTGGCTGTATTATAAATTAAGGTGCTAAAATAGATAAAATAGTTTTTTGAGGTGCTAAAAGCTAAAATTTTTAGCACCACCATTGTGAATGCTCTAGTTTCAACAACAACAATAACAACAACAACAACAACAACAACAAAAAGAAAAAGAAAAAAAAGAAAAAAAAAATCCTAACCATCCTAGTATTAAGAAAAAAAACATTTTTTTGTTTTGTTTTTGTTTTTGCCTTTATTGGTAAATAATTGCATATTAATATATTTAGAAACAATAATTTTTTTAATAATTTTCTTTATACCTAACACTCGATAACTTAAAAGTTTGGGTCCATCCCTAATAGAAAGTAATTAACAATAGGCTAACACTAAAATACAATTATCCCATATGTATGATCTAGATATGCATTATACTTTTTACAATTCACGTGTTGTTCAAGAAATCACGCATATACTATGTATATGCACAAAATAACTTTTCCCCATAGAGTTCATTGCTGGTTATATTAAAACATAAAACATGATTGGACATTTTTTTTTTTTGGGAGGGGGGGGGGGGGGGGGGCATTTTCCCCCTAATTTTAAAAATTTGCAATAAAATACCATTATTTTGAAACTATTTAGCAAAATGGCCTTGTTTTTTAAACTCGATTTTGTTAAAATCGAGTTTTGTGTAAAACTCGATATCCTCAAAATCGAGTTTGTGTACATTAGCAATGTCAAGTTCCACTTAAATTTTCAAAAAAATTTACGTGATTCAACTTACCTAGAAAAAATCGAGTTCCAAAACAGAGACATGGTACTTAATAGTTTCAAAACATGGACATGCTAAATATTTAAAAAAATAAGGGCAAAAACCCATTTTCCTCCAATTTTGTGGTCTTCATTTAGTTTGCTTTTCCTCGCCAAATGAAATAAGAAGTGGATTACCATATAGTATACTGATGGTATGTAAGTAATGACAATATGCAGTTTAGTACACAATAATGAGAGCCTCACTTACTATTAAGCAACTAAGAAACCCTTGGTGCTCACATAGGTTAGTCTTAGTTGCTTATTATGATTTAAGGCTTTTCTATTATCATTCTTAGTTGCAGGTGACAAAACCAGAAATCTTCCCTTGTGGGGGGCAATCCCAGGGCCACAATGATCTTGTATAGAACCCATATCACAAAATGTAAATTTACACAAATACACACATCATAAATTTTGTTCATATACTAATTTATTTCCTATTAAATTGAATAAGTCATATGTTATTGAGTAATTGAAAGATCTATAAGTTTTATATAAAAATTTGAATTTAAATTGAGCACTTATGTTGTATTTGTAATATATTTTACTTTTTTTCACATGTTATGTTATGAGATAAATTTTGCTTTAGTGAAGCTTTTAAATATATACTACTAAAAATTCAAGTTTTTGTAGCAGTTTAAAAAACTGCCGCTATATGTCACATATTACAACACTTTTTTGAACAGCCCCTACATATGAGATATATTGCGGCAAACTATTAGACCGCCACGATAGATATAGTCTCTTGTGGCACTCTATAGCGGCAGTATAAAAATCTGCAGCAATATATGTGTTTTAGCAGCATTTCTCCTAGTTATAGCGGCGGTTTTAGTGACCACCGCAATAGACCTTTTAATTGCCTAAACACATTTTTGGTCCAATTTTTTCACTCTATTTTTTTTTCTTTCCCTCACCTAAACCTATCACTTTAGTGCCCAACCTTTTTCATTTCTCAACCGTTACTCTCCCTCTCAAAAAAAAAAAAAAAACACTCTCTCTCACTCTCAAAATCTCTCGTCATTCTCAAAATTTTGCAATTGATCTTCCCACCACCGCCACACATCCTCACTCTCTAAACCTAGCTTAGGTCTCTCTCTATTAGCACTCATTGCTGCTGCTCACCAATTGAAGCCCTAAAATCAGCCATTGAGGTTTGGATGAAGCCAAATGCTTGGCTTTTGCCATTGATGGCGTTGACAAAGCGAGGTAAAAATTAGTTCTTTTTTCTTTTTTAATCTCAATGATATCAGATTTTCTTTTTTTGGGTAATTAGTCTTTTTTTTTTTTTGGGAATTTTATTGGGTCTTAAGGAATCTTGCTAATAAATTGTAAATTTATTTGTGTTATGCTAAATTTATAGAGCTATGCAGGTGTTCTCTTTTTAATTTTTCAAAAGATTAAAAAAAAATAGCAATAGCAAAAAAATAATATAAATGGGAATTTCTTTTAGGATATAAAATTGGATTAGTCAATTTTTGTTTCTTGTCTTGCATTTTCTTAGCAACCAAACACCAAAACCCATTGAGAACAAAACCTAGGAAACACCAAAACACCAAAACCCATTGAGACCAAACCAAGCAATCAGTAAACCCACCCCATGACTCACCACCAAACCCAACTAACCACCACTTCCACAACCACCATCACCATGGAGGGACGAAGCAGAAAGAGAGAGAACCACTAAAAGAGAGACATTGATTTGAGTGAAAGAGAGAGTGAAACACTAATCGTTGAGAGAGAGAGAGAGAGAGAGAGAGAGAGAGAGAGAGAGAAATTGATCTGAGAAAGGAGGAGTTTAAGACATTTGGGTCTAATTTTGAGCAAAATTGAGAGATAGAGAGAGCGGATCGATGAGAGATGAGCAAAGAGCAAAGATGGTAGTGCTCGGTCATGGAGATAGAGAGAGATCTAATATTTTTGAAAGAGAGAGAGAGAGAGAGAGAATATCTTAGAGGAGTTGAAGAACCGGTTTGGGAATGAGATTTTGGGGCTAAAATTTTTCTTTTTGAGCGTGTGATTGTGTGAGAAAATGTTTAATAAAATGTTATTTTAATTAATTGTTATTGATCTAAGAATATGAGTTATATTTTGGGTAGAACACAAAGAACATAACACGTTCTTCCAAAAAATCAATAATAATGAAAGGAATAAAAAAATTAATTTAATTATCATATTTTATTTTTAAAAAAATTAGAAATTAATTTTTTTTTTAAATTGATGTGATTGATTATTTATTTAAATGTTGACGTGGAAATTTTCCTAGATGATAGTGACATTTTTATAACCCACTACAATAGTTATTATACAAAACATTTTTTTTTATCCTAAAAGTTAAATTTTCCAAATATTATTTTCATCCTTCACACAAAAAATTTCCCACACACATAAAAATTTTTTCCCCCCAAATTTTCATTCGGATCTCTAGCTTCCTCTCACTCTTACAATTTTCTCCATCTTTCCCCCCCAAAAATTTTCCCTCTCACTCTTTCCCTTACACAAAATTTCCCCAAAAGTTTTTTTCCCTCTCACTATTTCACTTAGGGATTTCGTGAGCTCTCTCCTTCTCATTCTCACTCTCTATCACGATACTTTCTCTTTCTCCCCTCACTCCTCTTCTCTCTTCCTCCCCTCACTCATCTTCGATCTCTCCATCAGACCCATCTACCATTGCCACCCATTGCACAGCCACCCACTACATAGCCACCCTCTACCACTGATGCTAGCCATCGCCACCACCATTGTCAACCTCAAACCTTGCCATTAGGTGCGGCTTTTGCTCTCCTTCACTCCATCGCCATGGCTCCTTTGACTCGTACATCACCATGGCCTTCAAATCCTTCGAGTTCAACATCGCCATCGTCGACCTCCATCCATGCCATTCATCCTTCAACTCGTACTCCCTAAAATTCATTATTTTTTTGCTTAAGCTTTATTATTATTATTATTATTATTATCAATATATATATATATATATATATATAACCGAAGCTTTTGAAGTTCTCACAATTTTCCACATCAGCACTGTATTTAAAAAAAAAAAAAAAAAAGTAAAACTAACCACAAAAAAAAAAAAAAAAAACCTATTCTAAAACCCGATAAACGCAAATATATATTTGAAAACCCTAACCTACGCTCTACCTTATCCTTCCTCCAAAACGCAGACCCACGCTCTGCCATTCCTCTCTCTTCTCTATTCTCTACCTTCTCCTTCCTCAAAACCCAACATTGAAAATCAATCCTACCAAGAAGCCATCCCCACCCTGTCAAGTCCGAGATAGAAAGAAGGCATCACCGAACAAACCACTATCCCAACCGTGGCAGAGGGTATGGCTACTGTGTATAACTCCCTTGGTTCTTAATTTCGCTTCATAATTGTAAGTCTACTTTTTCCTTTTGTTGATTGGTTTCTCACAATCCTAAAAAACCACAAACTAAGCAAAGAAGCCATGAGTTGTGGAGTATTGTTGTAGATTCAAGATTGGTCATAAAGATTGGGCTTTTAGGGTCATTTATGAGAAACCCAAATAGATTTTTTGAGGGGTTTTGTTTGATTCTCTGTTTGGTTGCAAATCTAAGCTTCTTCTCCAATGTCCTGCCCTGTTATTATTTACTTTTGGTGTTTTGGGTTGCTATGGCTGAATGATTGGCCTTTAGTTCACTAGGCTTTATATCTTATTGTGGTAGAAGTCGAACACTTTAGTGGGTTTTCAAATGTGGGCTTCTTCCACTAGAGGTAGAAGATTCTTTCTTTAATTTTTGGTTATTGGTTCTGGATTTACATTACTTTGCTATTATTATTATTTTCATATGTGATGCGTAGAATTGGATCATGGGTGAATTATAATTGAATTCATAGATTGATGGGTTTAGATGTAGAGGGTTTAGACAATTCAAATTATTGGACGCATTGAATGTTTATGTTCCTATTTGTGTTGTGATTTGTTATTTAAAAATATTGTATAGTTTATATCAGCAGCTGCCCTTTTTAGTTGGTAGATTTTAGATCAAGCTAAATTGCATGGTGTCCTTTCTTCAAAATTCTAGACCTTTCTGAGTGAAGTCAAAAAAAAAAAAATAGCTTGGAAATTTTTTTATGTTTATTTTATGGAAATCCTCTATTTTCATTTGGATTATTTATTGTTTTTTTTTTTCATGCCAATACAACATGATATTTGTTTTGTTTACGACAAGGATTTTCGTAATTATAAGAATATGATGAGTCTTATACCTTGATGTTTTTTTCTGATTCTTCCCACTGTAGCGGTAATACTGTTCAATATCCCAACCAAAGCACCTAGGTTGTCCACCTATTTCAGACCTTTGTACAGGCCCTTTTAATTTTCAGTTCAAGCCATTGATATCTACACTACCTACAAGGTCTCTTTCTTTCTCCATGTACATGTGTATGTGTAAAGTTGTTATTTACAACTATATATTTTGTTGGCTTTTATTCCATGCCAAATTTGATTGTAATTATTATCAATCGTTTATACCCTTTATCTATTGTGCGATTTGTTGTAAGGGTTGTGTGATAGAAAGAGAGTGTGAAGACTCAAGCATTTGAAGGCTAAAGAATTCTAGCAGGTATGTCGCGACCTAGCTTCCCGCGAAGTGAATCATGTGCCCTGCACATGCTGGAATGTGAAGAGTCAAGCCAAGTGGAGACAGCTGTGTCTCGCGAGTATCTCGCGGGTAAGGCCTTCCCATGAGACACTTGCGAGGCAATCTGTTCTGCCAGCCTGTACTGAATGACTCACACTTTCTATGCCTATCCTATATATACCCTCATTACCCACAAATGTTGAGGAATGATTCAGAGAGAAAACCCTAGCCAAACACATTGAGAATTAGAGATTGTCATCCCCACCTTTCTCTATACACTTGCTTGTGGTATTTCCTCAACTCTTCCCTCTCCATTTCCATACCATTGAGAGGTTAATAACCCAAATACTTATCACACCCTTTGAGAGTGTTGTGTGACGTTTTGGTGCTGCTAGGAAGCATTGGAAGAAGCCAAGGATGGCAGATGCAACATAGAGCTTGTTTCGGGATCCAGAGAGCTAGACAAGACACGGTTCTGAGAAGCCTTGTTGGAGTAGGAGCTTGGAGGGCTTAGGTACATCGGGTAGATTAGGCTTGGAGGGTCTCTTGCTAACCCATGTATCCCAACTGATTGTCTAGTGGATCGATTTTTGCTTGGAGGGCGGTAGAGAGGTTTTTCGCCAAGTTCTTCGGTTTCCTCTTTAATAACACATCTCGGTGTTATCTGTGTTTGCATCCTTCTTCCCTACTCTTGTTTATTTCATTTTTACTGCTGTTTTGCTTTAAATATTGATTATAGTAGTCGTCTTGTTTATACGCTTGTGTTTACACTATTCCGTACTTAGTATTAAGTTAGTGTAAAATCAACCAAGCCGTAATTTTAATTTGGGGGTTTAAATTGCTCTTGTGTTTTCAACACATTTTTGAACTTTCAATTGGTATCAAAGCAGGTACACTTGCTGTGGTTTTAATACCTAAGTGTGATATTTGACCGAGGGTAATAACCAACATGAAGGATAGTAGAGGTGTTTGTGAAAATGACTCTATGAGCATGTTTGAAAACTGTTCTAGTAATGCACTTTTAGAGTTTTTTAAGTCAAAGAAACATGCTAGAATCTTTACTCACATGCTAAAATCCTTAGTTCATAGGAACCATGATATACATAACTACTTATGTGAGTCTAATTCCTTAGTTCATGAATATAAAAGAAGGAATAGACACTTGTGTGATAAACTTGATCGTCTAAAAAGGAAACTACACTCATCTTTTGAATGAAATAAAGAAAAATGAGTCCTATTTTGATGGTCAAGAATGTCTCTCCCATGCTTGTCTTTTTGTTCATACCGCATTAAAAGTGTTTAACTCATGTTTGTGGTATCTTGACAGCGGATGTTCAAGGCATATGACTGGAGATAAATCTTTGTTCAAAACCCTTAAAGAGAAGGAAGATGGTTTTGTGACTTTTGGAGATGGTAGTCATTCTCAAGTTCTTGGAAAGGGAACGGTGGATATTCTGGGATTGCCTCTGTTGACGGATGTGCTATATATTAAGGGATTGAAAGTGAACTTGTTGAGTATTACTCAGATTTGTGATGAAGACTTCTTAGTCCAATTCTCAAAGAAAGGATGTCTAATCTTGAATGAAGAAGGTGTTCATGTTTTGAAAGGATTAAGGACCACCGACAGTTGTTATAGTGTCATTCCCAAACCAAGCATAGCGTGTAAGAATGCTCGAGCGAATCTTTTGGAGTTGTGGCATCAACGTCTTGGACATGCTAACTACAAACAGATGGCAAAAGTGTCAAAGCTTGAAGCTGTGGTTGGTTTACTAGAGTTTGGAAAAATTGAGAAGAATCTTTGTGGTCCGTGTCAATTGGGAAATCAAACAAAGTCAAGCCATCCTAAAGTAACTGTAGTTGCTATGTCTCGTCCTTGGAGTTACTACATGTGGACATAATGGGTCCAACTAGAACAAAAAGCATGGGTGGAAAGCGATATATAATGGTAGTTGTTGACGATTTCTCAAGATATTCTTGGGTGGACTTTCTTTGGGAGAAGTTAGAAGCATGTGACAAGTTGGAGAGGTTGTGTAAGAGGCTGCAGAATGAAAAATGAGTTCCCATAGTTAGAATCAGAAGTGATTATGGGAAGGAGTTTGAAAATGCTAAGTTTGAAGCATTCTGCAATGAACATGGCATTAAGAAGGAATTTTTAGTTGTCAAAACTTCATTGTAGAATGGGGTGGTTGAAAGAAAAAACCGGGTGATTCAAGAAATGACAAGAGTAATGTTACCCAACAAAAACATTCCACAGAGGTTTGGGGCTAAAGCTGTGAATACATCGTGCCACATTGGGAATAGAATCTACTTCCGAGCAGGAACTAAGAAGACATCATATGAACTTTGGAGAGAGAAGAAACCAAAAGTGAAATATTTCCGAATATTTGGAAGTAAGTGCTACATTCTCAATGACAGGGAGAATCTTGGAAAATTTGATGCTAAAAGTCATGAAGGGATATTCCTTGGTTACTTCACAAATAGCCAAGCATATAAAGTGTATAACAAGCGCACTAAGACGGTGATGGAATCAATAAATGTGGTCATCAATGACACTATCTCTGAAAAGGGTATTGATGATGATGGTGAATGCCAAACCCTTGAGAAGAATGAGCAAGACGATGAAATGTTTCAAGGTGAAGATGCTGAGAAAGAATTACCAAAAGAGGAGTCTACACCTCCTATACCAAGAAGGGTGACTAGATCGACTCAAGGATCTCCTAGTCCACTCACCCCTCCAGAAGTTCAACCTCCAATCTCGTGTGATGAGGAACCTTCCACATCCAAAAGACCATCATCAAGGGTAATCCTCAATCATCCCTCAAGCAATATCATTGGTGACTTAGATGAAGGACTTTGGCTGAGAAAAGGACGAGCTTATACTGTGAACCATGTGACATACAACTGCTACCTTGCTCAGTTTGAACCAAAGAGAGTGGAGGAAGCATTGAAGGATGAGAATTGGGTAGAATCCATGCACCAAGTATTACACCAGTTTTTTAGAAATGATGTATGGGAACTGGTACCAAGGCCTAAGGATACACATGTCATCGGCACCAAGTGGATCTTCAAGAATAAAACTGATGAAAATGGTGAAGTTGTTCGAAATAAGTCAAGATTGGTGGCTCAAGGATATACTCATGTTGAAGGCATAGACTTTGATGAGTCTTTTGCACCAATTGCAAGATTAGAGTCAATCAGAATTCTTCTCTCCATAGCTTGCATTATGAACTTCAAGTTGTATCAAATGAACGTGAAGAGTGCTTTCTTGAATGGATTTTTGAATGAAGAAATGTTTGTGGAACAACCAAAAGGGTTTCAAGACCCTCACTTTCCTGGCCATGTGTTACGGCTAAAGAAGGCATTATATGGGCTGAAACAAGCACCGAGAGCTTGGTATGATTATCTCACCACATATCTCTTAAATCATGGTTTCTCGAGAGGTTAAGCCGATCGAAATTTGTTTGCCAAAAGGGATGAGAGTTATCTCCTTGTTACTCAGGTATATGTGGATGACATTGTCTTTGGATCCACAATTGATCATCTTGCTCATGAATTCTTAGAAGAAATGAAAAGGGATTTTGAGATGAGCATGGTGGGAGAACTGAACTACTTCTTAGGGCTTCAAGTGAAACAATGAGAAGATGAGATATTTATATCTCAAGAGAAATATGCCAAAAACCTTGTAAAATGATTTGGCCTAGACTCAAAGAAGCACACTTCCACTCCCATGAGTTCATCAGCAAAAGTGAGTCGTGATGCAGCAGGTATAGACGTGGATCCAACACTCTATCAAAGCATGATCAATAGTCTCTTATATCTCACTACTAGTAGACCAAACATTGCTTTCAGTGTTGGAGTTTGTGCTAGATTCCAGGCAGCACCCAAAGAATCACACTTAACTGCGGTCAAACAAATTATCTGCTACATAAATGACACATCTGATTATGGAATTTGGTATTCAAGAGACTCAAATGAATGCCTAGCTGGATATTCTGATGCTGATTGGGCCGGATGTGTTGATGATAGGAAAAGCACTTTCAGTGGGTGTTTTTACCTTGGAAATAACTTGGTGTCATGGATGAGCAAAAAGCAGAATTCAATCTCTTTTTCAATGGCTGAAGCCGAATACATTGCAGTGGCAAGTTGTTGTGCACAACTATTATGGATGAAGAAGCTTCTACATGATTATGGAATCATGCAAGATACTATGTGTGTGTTTTGTGATAACACAAGTGCCATAAACTTATCGAAAAATCCTGTCCAACACTCGAAATCAAAGCATATCGAGATCCGGTACCACTTCATTCGAGATTTGGTGGAGGAAAAGACTGTGTATTTGGATTTCATCACCACTGACAACCAGAAGGCTGACATATTTACTAAACCTCTTGATGGTCCAAAGTTTGAATCTTTGCATAAGACCATCGGTGTCGGTATCATTCCTTAAACTCTATCTCGTGTGTGAACCTTTGTGCTTTTTGTTGCATACTTGTTGTTTTGGTCACACATGTTACATCCAATCATGTTCCTTTTACCTGTTTGGCTTGTGCCTGTTTAGTGTGTTCAAAAAATTCAAAAACCCATAAAAATTGAAAAATCTCAAAAAGTTTGATCACTTGTTTTGTGTATGTCACATGTGAGTTTGGCCTAATACCTTCATACTTATGGCGTAGTGCATTTACGAGCTTAGCTTGTTATATATGCACATTTATCTTTGTGGAAGAAATCTTGAAAATTATGTGTGACTGTTGTAAATAGATCTTCAAGCTTGTCATGAATGATTAGTCAATAGTCTTGATGGTCTTGATACTTGCATAAACTTGTGTCTATATCTCTTCCCACTTTATTATTTTTTTTTTTACAAAAGAGCTCACTAATTGTAAATCTCCAAATGAAAAGAGATATCAAGTTGCAAAAGCCTGTCGCATATACTAGTATTTGACTAGGAAAAAAGGAAAGCGACTTATGTTTTAAAATGTATGGTGCTCAAAAAGCCAAAGGCTAATCATCAACATTGAAATATCAAAAATTTCAAGCACCGATCTCAAAAAGAGATGTTGTGTCCAAAAATAGATCAATTGTTATGCTTTATACAGAAGCCAAATGAAAAGCTTCTAAGTTATGTAATCAATTTGTGGGAGGTCATATATACTCATTTCTATAATTGAGATAGTCCACTTGATTTCGTATCAGTTGTGTATGACTCGATTGAATTGATCATTGAAACTTCACTTTGGTCTAAGGACTATTTCACACTTGATACTCACCCACAACACACAAGACTTTGATTCAATGAATGCTTATCTCATTTGTGTGATTGTACATGTTCAAATGTGATGTGTATGCTCAAATACTTGTTGATCAAATCCAAAAATATTTTTGAGTGTTTTATTTGTTTTTGAAAGTGATTTTATACTTTCGTGTTCTTAGTTTTTGTTCAAAATGCATTTTTGTGTTTTTCTTCAAAAACTGGTTCAGGGGTTGTTTTGCGAGAAGCTCGCGACTTAGAGCTCCTTGCGAAAAGTGTTTAAGGGAAATAATTTTTCATCATGTCACACAAAAACTCTCGTGATTGTATCGTGACTACCTCACGACCAACAACTTCTCGCAAAATGCTGTTTGGCAAGAACTGCATTTTCCCAAATTCAGACAGAGAGTATCACGACTATCTCATGACCTAGTGCTTCTTGCGAAAGCTTATGTGCTTCAGTGGCCATTTTCGCGACTATCTCGCGATTGTTTCGCTACTCTCTAACCTGCGAAAAACGCGTGTTTTCAGTTTTATATTGCTGATGTGACAGTTTTTCAAATCACAAACACTTCCCTCGCATAACCTCCTTCGAATCCCTTTTCAACCCAAAATCTCTATTTCATTCAAACCCATCAATTTCAAGCATTTTTTCTGCATTGTCAACTTCAAGGTATATCTTCTAAAGCATTTTCCTTCAAGTTTTTCTTAGTTTTTGCTGTAATTTGAGTTAGGGTTTCAATTTTGGGGATTTTTTTGAAAAATGGTTAGTTTTCTAAATTGGGTGAAAGTTTGTCAAATCTTTTGATTGGGCTGTGTTCCATTTGTCTTTCGTGCATCTGTGTTGGGCCCTTATGGCATTTTAACATGTATTAAGGGTAGATTTTCACATGTTCATGCATTGTTCATGCTTAGAGTACATTTGTGCATGCTAAGTGTTTGTCAAAATGTCCGAGTGACATTTTTGTGCCTAATTGGAATCAAGTGATTTCAATCTATGGGTTTTCACTTGTTAAACCATGTTTCACTCAGTGTGGCCATTGTTCATGTGTTTTACACACTTTGCCCATTTTGTGCCTCAATGCCATGCCATGCACACACTAGGCACCCCTCATGCATCTGGTGCTACACCATCATGCATCTTTTGTTGCATGCAAATTCATTAACACATACACACAGACGCACACACATGCACTGTTACTTATTTTCATACATTGTGTCTATTTCTGTTTAGCATACTGTTTAGAGTTGATTATGGTCTATTTTAAGTTACTTTAACTTTGTTTTGGAACTAACCTGAATCTAATCAAGTTTTGTGTTCTAGTTTGTGTTTGTGCACTTGTTTTCTGTCTGCTTTGTGACATTTGTGTAGATGTCTCCTTTCAAACGCTGCTTTCAACTTTCTGCTTTCAACTTTCAAGGATACATACGAGAATATGGTTAAGGAATTCTATGCCAATGCCATTATTGTCGGAAAAGAGATAAAATGTTGGTTTCGAGGAAAAAGTTTTTCTGTCACACCAATGTACTTGGTGGAAATTATACACATTAACTGGCCAATACTCCCCATATCGCTGGTATATGATAAGCTAAACCCAGATGAAGAGCATCTCAAATAGTCTTTAGGAGCCAATTTGGAATTCTCCTCCAATAAGAAGTCAATCAATGTGGCATCCCTTTCCCCTGAATTAAGACTTCTCTCAATGATCATGTGTAGCAATCTTTATCCTTTGTCCAGCACTGGATATATGAATCTTGGTCGAGCATTATTTTTGAATGATTTGATAACTGACGTAGAGATTGATGTGTGCTCTCATATTTTTCACATATTGGTAAAAACAGTTGACCGGACTGCTTCAAGGAATTGTATTCCTTTCTGTCGTCTTACTTCAAGGATTTTGAAGCTCAAAGGTGTTTGTCCGTTGGAGGATGAGCATCCATACACAAGGCCAAGTCCAATTAACATTCGATCTCTCCATACGAGTATGAGCCACACCAAGAAGAACACCAAGCAAAAAAGTCATGCACCGTCGGGAACATCGAGCTCTGCAACCCGTACCTATGATGAATAGTTCAATAATATCTCCACTGCTTTTCAAGAGATTAGTACAAAGATTTCCGGGCTGGCGACTATCATGTACTCTCACCACAGACGTCTTGATTCATAGGTCACATCACTCCGAACTCAGTTGGACAAAATTCAACGGAAGCTAGAAGAAAATGACTAGCTATTCCATGACAAAAAGGGGGAGATAATGTCATTGATAGGGGGAGTATGGTGACCTATGATAGGGGGAGTATGGTGATAGGGGGAGAAGAAGCTAGAAGAAGAAGCCATCAGTTCTTATGTTTGATGTTTTATGCTTACTATTTTTACTGCTTATGTTTTAGACTTAAATACTCTGGTTTAATCCCTGTTTTATTTTTGTGATTCTCTCAATGCTTTTGTAGCATTTATCTTGTACTTTTAAGATATTATGTCTTAAGTACCTCACTCTTGTGCCCTTGTAGGATTGTTGCTAGATGCATATACGTACTATGCATTGGTTAAGTGATGAACACTCTTGTGCCTATGTAGGATTGTTCCTAGATGCAAATACTTCATGTATTTCGCATTGGTTGAGTGTTGGATTTGCAAATGATACTCTTCAAATGAGCTTATCATCTTGCATGTCCGGATGTTCATTCCTTATGTGAATGAGCATAGTGATCACTTTTGTATAGTGATTGCTTGTTTGGTCTTGCCATGGTCTATTGTTTTTCTGCGGCATCCAAACAGTTAGGCCCACTCAGTCCCTAATCTCCGCTTCAAGTGTACAGTAATTGGACCCAACTCTCATTCGCTCAAAAGCCCGGTCCTTACTAACGCCAACCGGGGGCCCAAGCTTCACTACTAAAGTTATGCTCGGCAGAGATTTACCGAGCATGTGGGGAAAGGTCACTGAACGACGTGTCATTCTTGTTTTGTTCAGAGAAGTCCCTCTAAGCGCTGTTGTCGAGCTATCAACGGAGGTGGGCACCAAGTCCCAAAGCCATCCAAGCTTAAATTCTCACTTATCATCCCCCTGATTGGACCCTCCGTAACACTAAGCGCGCACCAACTCTACCGAGCTACCAACGAAAGTGGAAACCAAGTCCCAAAGCCACCCATACCTGACCTCCCACTTATAGAGAACCTTACTGGACTCTCTGTCGCACTAACTATGAGAGCATTGATGACCTGCGTCTGAGCTTTGAACTATAAATAGGAGGGGAGGGTAAGATGGAGGGGGTTGGTTGGAAAGGAGGGGGGAGAAGATAGAGAGTAGAAAATTCAAATAGAGAGAATATCTTAGGGGAGGAAGAGGAGGTAATGTATTGCTGAAGAGGAGAAAAGTGATCTCATTGAGCCTTTAGTTGGAGAACGACCCATAGTAAGAAATTCAGCCCAACAAACAAATAAGTTGTGAGCCTAAGTGGGGCTGGGTCCATCGGCCTCATTTACGACCCGCACAGTTTTTATTCCATTATGCTTGATCATGCTAATATTTCTCCATATGCTTTTCAAGTTTTTCTGCATACAATGATATTATTGTGTTGTTGTGTTTCAGGAGATACTTGTTCATATGTTTTAAGAGCTTTTCAGCTTCTAGATTAGGTGTGAGTGAGTTTTGCCTTTGTTCCCAAACTCACATTTAAGTCTAAAGTCTGTTTTAGGATTTTGTCACGGAATAGCCAAAGGGGGAGATTATAAAGTTGTTATTTACAACTATGTATTTTGTTGGCTTTTATTCCGTGCCAAATTTGATTGTAATTATTATTAATCGTTTATACCCTGTATCTATTGTGGGATTTGTTGTAAGGGTTGTGTGATAGAGAGAGAGTGTGAAGACTCAAGCATTTGAAGGTTGAAGAATTCTCATGGGTATGTCGTAACTTAGCTTCCCGCGAAGTGAATCATGTGCCTTGCACATGCTGGAATGCGAAGAGTCAAGCCAGGTGGAGACAGCTGTGTCTCGCGAGTATCTTGCGGGTAAGGCTTTCCCGCGAGACACCAGCAAGGTAATTTGTTCTACCAGCCTGTACTGAATGACTCACACTTTCTGTGCCTATTCTATATATACCCTCATTACCCACAAATGTTGAGGAATACTTCAGAGAGAAAACCCTAGCCAAACACATTGAGAATTAGAGATTGTCATCCCCACCTTTTTCTATACACTTGCTTATGGTATTTTCTCAACTCTTCCCTCTCCATTTCCATACCATTGAGAGGTTGATAGCCCAAACACTTATCACACCCTTTGAAAGTGTTGTGTGACGTTTTGGTACTGCTGGGAAGCATTGGAAGAAGCCAATGATGGCAGATGCAACATGGAGCTTGTTGCGGGATTCGGAGAGCTAGACAAGACACGGTTCTGAGAAGCCTTATTGGAGTAGGAACTTGGAGGGCTTAGGTACATTGGGTAGATTAGGCTTTGAGGGTCTCTTGCTAACTCATGTATTCCAACTGATTGTCTAGTGAATCGATTTCTACTTAGAGGGCGGCGGAGAGGTTTTTCGTCGAGTTCTTCGGTTTCCTCTTCGATAACACATCTCGGTGTTATCTGTGTTTGCATCCTTCTTCCCTACTCTTGTTTATTTCATTTTTACTGCTATGTTGCTTTAAATATGGATTAGAGTAGTTGTCTTGTTTATACGCTTGTGTTTACACTATTCCGCACTTAGTATTAAGTTAGTGTAAAATCAACCAAGCCGTAATTTTAATTTGGGAGTCTAAATTGCTCTTATGTTTTCAACACATTTTTGAGCTTTCAGTACGTGTGTAAAGTTTGTCTTTTTTCTCTATTTATATGTGTAAAGTTTGACTCTTTTACGGCTTTTCAATGGGTGATATTTTCGTTTTGGTTGGGATTGCTTAGGTTTTTCAAGTTAGAGTGAGTTTTGTAAAGGATGTGCAAAAGCAAGAGGCATGATGGGAAAGACAACATGAACTTGCGGCTGAGAATTTTGGGGTAAGAATTTCTTCTAATATTTCTTATTCTTCATCTTCTTTCAATTTTTATTTCTTTAAGTTTTAATTTTGTTTATATAGAACTATTAGTGTTTACATGTATTTTTATGTGGTTGTCTTTAGAATAAATAGATTATGACTTTGGGAATCTACTTTTTGACTTAAGTTAATTATAAATATTGGGGCCTTGAAGCTTATCTATATATCTTTAAAAGAAAAGGTTTGTAAAAGGTTTTTTTTTTTTTTTTTTTTTTTACATTTTTTTTTTTGCCCTGTTTGAAGCTTCTCAATGGGTATCACTAAGACTTAGTAAGAAAACCACAAATATGATAAACCATATGTAAATTTACTTTAAAATTTGATTCACGGTTCACACTATTGTTTTCATTACATTCCTATGTGTTATTCTATAGACTCTTACATTTATCATTTTCATTATGTTATGATGTTTAGAAATCATTTATTTTTAGGAGTGACCTTCTTGCATCAATTTATAGTGGTAGATGATGGCTTTTGATAAATGTCAAGTTTTGCTGAAGAAGGAGCTTACAGGTATTAATATAAATTTCATGTAAAATTGTGAGTGGTGTTAATGCATTCACTTAAAAGTGATTGTCTATTCAGTACTATTAGAAATAATTCTTGCTGCTGGCTAGGTCATATAATTAATTGGAGGAGGAGGAGGAATACATGTTGCATACACACCTTTTTTAAGTGTTTAATTCATTCAACTGAGCACCTACTATTGTAGTTTAATTTTAATTCTTTTTTCTTCAATCCTTTTATGATGGTTGCTATTGAAAGGTAGAGATAGAGTTATTTTTTGTTTTTTTTTTTGTTATTTGTTGGCTTATAAATTCTATTCAGTTCTTTTATGTGTTTCTATACAGTTTTGTAGGCTCTATTCAGTACTGTTAGTGGAAGCAATTGGACTTGCTTGGTGATTTTGTTGAAGGAGCTTACCGGTATTGATATAAATTATTATTATTTAAAATTTTTCGCCAATTATTAATATACAGTGAATCATTGGATGCTATTAAAAGAGAATTGGATGTCAAATTGTAGAATAAATTGGGGTGGGGTTATTATGAAATTTATTGACATTAAGAGTGTTTGGTTTTACATTGTAAATCTTTGATGAATTGTTATAATTTGGTGTTATTCTTGATACTAATTTGGCGAAAAATTAAGTAGCTTGAAGAAGTTGAGAAAAGAGAAGAGCCTAAGAAATGGAGGAAATACATTCTTGAAAAGCATTGGATAAAGCTTGAAGATGTAAGCACAATTGTATATTTATTATATTTATTGGTTCTTTTGTAATACTTATTAGACCAAATGTAAGAGCACAATATGATTATTATAATATATTACTTTATAATATTTGTATTTATCTCATTTTTAATATTATTTCATAATATTACATGTTTCATCTTATATTAGAGCCAATTTAGCTTTCAATAATTGAAATTTGAGAAATGTTTAAACTTGAACATGTTAACATTTGATTTAAAACAATCCCGTGCATCGCACGGGTTAGCGACTAATTATTATTCAAATTAGAAGCTCAAGTAAGTTGGGTAGTGTAAATTTGGGAACTTTTGATTTATTTGATTATTTATCTTTCTTTTTTTGTGGTTATTGATGCTCTATAAGAATTCGATTTGCTTCAGGTTCTGTTTGCTTCTTGAGAAAATGTTTACAAATTGTTATGAATTTGAAGAATTTAAGAACTATTCCTTGTTGTGGTGCTGAGGAGATGATCCATATTCTTGTCTTAGCTTAGTAGAGCTATTTGGATTTGTTTGGAAAATGTGCTTGTGTATCATAGGGCTGGGAAATTAGAACTCATTTTTGGGCTTTCCATATTCTAACCACGGGTAGTTATGTTGGAAGAGTATACAGTATAGCAAAGTTCAGGGAGGCCACTTTTTTTTTTTTTTTTTGAACAACTGTTTTTGGTAAGATCCTAGCTGTGGAACACATATATTCAGTTGCCACTTAATTGACCATATATTGCCCTATTCATCAGTTATGAATTGTTGTCTTTTGTATTCCTTTTTTGTTTCCAGTGAAGTGTAATTTAGTTCAAAAGGATTGTTTGGACAACATCGTAACAGTTTGGTATGGAATATGACTCTTTTTTGCTTTGTTTACTATTTGAAGAAAGTAGGATAATGGGACTTTTAATGGTGTTGGGATTTCAACACTTAATTTTATTTTTTTTAAAAGGTAGATTACGCTCTATGATTCTATGTCAATTCATGTCTACTACAGAGTCAATGCCGAAGATACTTGGCCCATCTTCATTATTTAAGGATAATGAAAGCAGCCGTTGCCACGCAATGTGCCTGGAGAGAAAGGTTGCATGTAGAGAATTACGGAAACTTAAACGATGAATTCTTTCTTTCTTTCTTTGCTTGGCGAGGGCATGCTTGTTTGTTTATTGTTTTCTAAAATCTTCCTATGCGGCAATGTTTTATAAGATATTCATGTGCTATATAAGTATTCATTCTACTTTTTATTATCTTCACAAGTTCGTATCTTATACTTAGGTCTTGAATGACAGGTTTGTATTTTTCAAAAGTCAAATACTCTGGTTATCAATGTCATTTTGTTTCTTAGTGGGATTTTCATTTTTGTCTTGCTTCCTAACAGCTTAAGTTTTAAGTTTTTGAGATTGATGGTCCTTGATAGGCCAAGAATGTATTGACCCCTTGTAATAGATTAATTGATCAATTGGTCAAGTTAATTAATTAATCAAATTAACAGGCAATACACGTGATAGCACAAACAAATCACAAAATAACAAAATGCAGCGAAAATTAAATTAACATGGTGATTTATTTTCGAATGGGGAAAACCAACACGGTAAAAATCTCATCGAGTGATTTTAAGGTCACTACTTTCAAGAGTCCACTATTATCAAAACAAGGTTACAAGTAAAGGAATCTTAATATCTTATACCAACCTACAGTTGAACTGTTACCCCAATATCCAATTGGACTTGTTCTGTAATGACAATCTCTCATTTTCAATGCACGGCTCCTAGTACGTAACTAACCAATAGATGCGCGGATCCTAATACGCGACTTAATCACCAACTTGAGATGAATGTTGGCTATAAAGTTCTTCAGTTCATCACACGATGAAGATCAAGAAGTTCACTGATTACAAAACCCTATGGTGTACAAACACAACAGCTTCTTTAAGAGAAATATAAACTAGGTCAAATTCTATCTCCAGTTACAATTTGCATGAACAAGACTTTGCTTCATAGTTATGCAACTGTGCAACCTTTGAAGGCCCTTAAAATAATCATATATATGTTTAGGGTTGTAAGAAAAGAAAGCCTAAACACATACTCATGGATTGGATGAAAATTAGCTCTAAAAAACTGAGTTTCATAAACCTCAATAGATAGCCATCTATTGAGCTAGCTGTCGAGCCATTGGCTTCAGCAACTTTTAAACCTCGATAGATACTATCGATAGAGTTTTAAAATCCAGCACTTTTCACTTGATTCTTAGACAAACTTGCATGGTTTTAACACTTGAACTTGAAATTTTATTCCTTGAAGTATTAAACACATCCTAAATCTACTCAATTACAAGTAAAATGCGTTTTGTCAAATGATTAGCCAATTACATAAAATAGTTGTTGGGGACATAATTTTATGTAATTGGCATGTCTTTTGACAAAATGCACTTTACTTGTATTTGGATAAATCTAAGTAGATTCAAGATGATCATTACAAGTGGTTAAATTGAAGACATGAAGTCTACTCAAGAACTACTCAAGAAAAGTGCAATTTGCAGGTCTTGATACCTCCTCGACAGAATCTCGATCTGTCGAGATTCATTAAAGCTCGATAGATGTCTCGATCGATCGAGCTTAAGGATTTTGTTTATAGCCAGTAACTTTTTACTCTAAAAGGCTATTTGTTTATGGGTTTGCATGATCCTTATTGGACTAGAAAAGCCCAAGGTTTATGTAAACTATTTGGAATAGGAGAGCCCATTAAGCTCCTATTTAAAGGAGGTGGAAAAAGAAAAACCTAACCCTAGAGAGTTTCATAAGGTTTTCTTTTTGAAACCCTAGCCTCCTCTTATAGAAGGAAGAGTTCTTGCTGCATTTCTTGTACGCCTTTGGGTTCTGTAACCAATCAAAGTCTCTTGCACCAACATTGAAGATCTTATTGGTGTTTCTTTGTGAAGCTGCTGCAAATCAACTGCAACAATCAAAGGGTTGCTGTGAAGTTAGTCACGTACTAGGATTCGTGCAAAAGAGTAAGCTGCGTACTGGGATCCGCGCATCAAATTGGTTAGTCACGTACTTGGGAGCCGTGCATTAAAAGGGGAAATTGTCACTACAAAACAAGTCCAATTGGGTATTGGGGTAAGGGTTCAACTATAGGTTGGTAAGGTATTTGGAATTCCTTTACTTGTAACCACTTGTTGTGATAATAGTGGAGTTTCGAGAGTAGTGACCTGAAAATCACCCGGTGGGGTTTTTGCTGTAAAGTTTTTCCCTATTCGTAAACAAATCTCTGTGTCTTTTATTTTCCGCTGCATAATTAGTTTATTGGTGATTTGTTTGTGCTACCATGTGTTTGCATGTTAAATTGATTAATTAATAACTTGGCTAATTAATTAATTGGTTTAATCACAAGGAGCCATTCAGTTTTTGGCCTATCAATAGTGATATATGTTTCTAACATTGAATCAGATATGTCCTAACAATCTCTCCTTCTGGCAATTCATGACAAAGCCATAACGAATAAATGAACATATGAGAGAAGTCATAAATCACTCAACTTATACTCACTTGTTGAATACAATAAAATCTATCCTAACACAAACTCTTGAAAAGTTTTGCAAGAAGAGAGTTCATGGCAAGAAAGACTTTGACAACCTGTATTTCTAAAACACTTTAAACGAAACTCATCACAGCATCTTAGTGTAAAACAGAAATATAAGATTGCATACAGTTATGAGAAACATGTATATAAAGAGAGAAAAGAAACAACACATGGAGAGATAGGAGAAATAGCATACATCAATACATATATAAACCAAATATAAGTACAATGTATATCAAGTGGTCAGAAGACCAATGTACAAGAGATAATGTATCTGAAATAGAAAGAAAAGAAAAGAAAAGATACTAGAATTCTCACTACATCCCTCAAAAACACTCCCTCTATCTCCTATACTAACCCTCCCCCTATGAGTATGATTACTCTCATCTCAAAACTACTCCCCCTTTTCATCACGAGTGATAAAAGGCAAGTAAATCAAGTAGACATCTCATCGTCACTAGGCGAGCCATCATCATCATCCTCATCAGCATCATCACTACCAAAGCCATCATCACTCTCATCCTTAGATGCTTCGGGAGAAGGAGAGGAAGCCATAGTGAAACCACCCATGACAGCCTGTCATCGTGCGATACAACCAACACGAGTGTTCACCTGACACAACTCATCGCTGAGAGTATCAAAGCGAGCATCTATACGCACAAGCTGTGTCATGATGGCCTCAAGTGTCACTCCACCCGCAGAAAACGAAGGAGTGGAGGTGGATGGAGCGATAGAAGCAGGAGGAGCTACTGTTTCAATCTAAGTTTGCCTCAAGCAAAGCTGTGCAGCACTCCACTTCACGGTAGCTGCATCGATGGCACACATGAAAGTGAAGTGAGAAGACTCGGGATAGGAGACAGAAAAATAGCGAAGAAGTCGTGTGATAGCTGAAGGGAAAATGAGCTTATCATGGATCGCCGTATCCTTATAGACATCTATAAGGGAGAGTATAAAGTGAGAAAGAAAATCAACAGAGATATCCTCAATAAGGGATAACAAAAATCAAGCATAAGGCTCTGTAATAGTGTTATAGTGAGACAATGGATGAAGAATAAATGTCATCACCATATTAAGGACTCTCGGACCTTTTGCAAAGGCCGAGCATGGGGTGTTTTGACGCTCACCCTAAGAAGATGGTGTCTCATAAAAAAGAGACATAGGTTCGTCTTTGGACACTGTTCTCAGACGCTCACAGCCAGGGATAGTCAAGATGCGCTACCCTGGGAATGTGTAGTACCTCAGATACAATATCCGGAGCAACTACCATGTGTACACCCCGAACACGAATTACAAACTGAGGTATAGAATAATCAAATCTATGCATATTGGAGTAGAACTCCAGTATGATCACGGAAGGGCACGTGACCGAGATGCCACACAGTGACTCCCAACCCCTACTGTAGATGACAGCGGGTAGGTCAATGTCAGAAAAATCTGACAGAATGATTTGGAATTCTGAATGAATTCCTCGTCATGAAAAGTTCTCCGAGAAGTCCGATTTGGCCTTCTCATCACGAAACCGTACGTGAGATGGAGTTGGGTCAGAAAGAGAAGAAGAAGAAGATGTCTTAGAATGAAGAGGGTTCCGAGACGGAATGTATTTATGTTTAGGTGCCATGATGAACTAACATAAAAGAGAGAGAGAGAGAGAGAGAGAGAGAGAGAGAGAGAGAGAGAGAGAGAGAGAGAGAATTAGAAAAGCACCAAACATATTTAATATCAAAAGATAAAAACAGTAAGGTACATATGCATGGAAATGCATGAACATTTGACATGCAAATTTAAATGCATCATGGGCTCAACCTAATCCAAACCTACCAGCACACAACATAGCAACAAAGTAAACACACATTTAAAATGCACGAAACATTGTTATAATGCACATGTGATGCAATGCATGAAGTTCTAAACTCATTAAAGCAACACCCAACCCAAATTTTTTTTACAAAATCTCATCAATTTTGAACATCCCCCAAAAATTCTTCAAGAACCAAAACTTAGGTCAAAAAAGAACGAAATGCATGATTACTGAGTGAGAAGTATCATACCAGATGAAGAACACTTGATTTAGGATGTAGATCAAGTGAGGAATGTGAGGGATTTGAGTTTGAGGAGTTTGGGAATGAAAGAAGAGAGAAACTATGGAGAGAGATCGAAGGAAATGAGTGAGAAATTGCGAGGTGCCTTTATATGGAAAAATCATAAAGCTCGATCGATCGAGAGCTATCAAGATTTAAAAGGCGTGTTTTAGCTATCAAGATAGTTATCGAGGAGCTGTCTAGAGGTTTCCTCAACAATGAAGCTTGATGAATCAAGGTAGTTATCGAGGAGACAGGAATGTTTCTCTATGAATCGAACTAGCTATCAAGAGCTATTGAGAATGCGATAAAAAAAATTTATTAAAAAAAAAAAAAAAGAGCTGAAAGGTCTTGATAGATAGCCTAGCTGTCGAGAGCTATCGAGAAGCTATCGAGATTGCTTAAAAATAATTTTTCAAGGAGGAGAAAAGAACATATATGAATGCAATCAAGCATGCTACTCAATCAAAGATCCAAACATCCAAATGACATTTTAAGCTCTCAAAATTATCTTTCAATCAAGAAAAATGTTAAGCACATAGAACCAAAACACACACACACACACACACTAAACAAATCTAACCAATTTTATATTTCAAAAACAAGTTAAGACAGTTTAGTGAGTATACATTTCAAAAACAAGTTAAGATAATTTAGTGAGCATACATTTACACAAGTATTCCTTATGATGGCCAAATCACATTATACCTGCACATGTATTAAAAGTAGCAAAGAATATTGTGTGTTGTGTGTGAAAAACATAATAAGATTGCATAAGTGTCTACATGTTATGACGATTTGAGATATGAGAAAATCACTTTAACTCACACACAATCATAATTGTTTGATGGGGACTATCACCTTCGAGGTACGTCCTATAACTCCCACATCTCCTAGAATACACGCTTGTAATCATATATAAATCATTTTGATCTTTGTTTTTATTTTTCTTTGCATATTTTTCTTTCAAGCAAACCATGCATGGGCAAATAAGAGATAGAAAATAAATACCCAATTATGTTAAGCATTTGACATTCTACTTTTGCTATGCCGAAGCATACAAATGTCATTTCATGATTGGCAGGCAACAGTGGTGAGATGGTTATTTATGTCTTTCTCTTAGGATTTTCTAGTCCTTCCCACCAAAAAGAGTGATACGAGTGTTAAGTACAAGATATTACTTAATTTTACTCATCATAAACACGAGCCACAAAGCACATTTGCTATGTTGTGCATAGAGATGCTCATCTAAGCTACAAAAGATACAAAGTTTAGAAAAATTTGTTTCATTGGCCATCCAAGGTACATAAGTACCAATGTACACAAACACACACTGTTTTTATATTTTTTTTATTTTTCATTTTTTTTATATGAAAAATGAAATAAAGCAAAACTAAAAAGAAAAACAAACAAAAACATGTTGAACAAAGCAATGTATAGAACTAGACTGACTCAAAACACGAAACCAAAACACACAAGTAACGCAAAACCAAAAACAAGAAGTGGAGAGAGAGACAAAAAGTGACAGAATCACTTGGAGCCCTTTTCCTTCCACACCTTGGAAAAACCTTTCTGTTTAGCAAACCTTTGATTCGACAGTAAGGGGAAGAATTGAAACCATTCAAGTTCGAAAAAAACATAAGGGTTTTAAGAAGATCTCTAAGAAGTGCAAAGGAGGATGGAAGCTGATTCTGGTTTCCTGACGCGATCATGCTGTTGCTTGGTTGAATGGCTAACCGTTTATAGCAATTAGGTCAAGTATGTCCAGCTACACCACAGTGATGACAAAAATGCTACTTTTTCTATTTGGGCTTTTGAGTATTTCCCTTCTTAGGGTTCTTAATCTCTTTCTTATCAAGCTTGGGGGTGCTCCTAAGATAGATTTACCCTTGTTTTTGTTCTCACTAGCTAAAACAGTTTTGACATCAGTGTTCTCAGATTCAACATTATTAGCAGAAGAAACAAAAACAGTAGTACTAGAAGTAGCAATATTAGGAGAAGAGAAATCATGCTCTAAACCGGTTCGATTGGAAGCAGATTTCTGAAGACTGAGCATCTCATCGAGCTTAGCGCTTGAGGTCCTTTTCAACTGAGCTCAGACTTGGAACAGATCTACCTCAAGCTTCTTGATCTTCTCAGCCAAGAAATTATTCTCAAATTTCAGTGCTCCAATAGTTTGATTGGCTTCATCAAACTTTGTGGAGATTTCTTCTTGCGCAAGCTCCACATCACTAAGCTTCTTGGTGACCAACCTATTCAACTTCTCATGATTTTCTAAGACCTTATATAACTTTGCATTGGCTGTGTGGATGTCATCTTGTTCATCCATCTTTTCAAATTTAGACTCCACCAAGTCCTCTTCTTCATTCACATCTTCGACAATCCCTTCAGTAGGATTTACAGTGGCAATGAAGGCATTTAAGATTCCATCATCCTCATTATCAGAGTCATCCTCAGGCTCAATGTCGCTCAAGGTAGCAGCAAGTGCCTTGCTTTTTCTGATGGTCTTGAATTAAATAAGGCACTCTTGTTTCATATGACCGAAACCTTGACACCCAAAGCACTTTAGTCTTGAAGGAACAATGTACTAACTGCCATCCCTAGCATCATTTTTCCCTTTATCTTGGCTCTTAAATTGTGAGGAACTAGATTGCCTACGGTCCTTGTTGAAGCCTTTCCCACTGGCATTCTTCATGAACTTCTTGAATTGCCTTGTAATATAGGACTTCATTTTACAATCTTCATCATCTGAAGACTTATCAGTATCACTGCTCTTGGCCTTCAATGCCATGCTCTTGCTCTTGTTCGATTTCCTAATCCTTGTCAAACCCAACTCATAGGTCTGCAGATTGCCAACCAAGTCTTTCTAAGGAATTTTGTCAATATCCTTTGATTTCTCAATTGTGGTGATGTTGGCATGAAATCTCTTGAGTAGAGATCTGAGCACCTTTCTCATAATCTTGGGCTTAGGAATGATTTTCCCAAGATTAAAGGCTGAGTTTACTATGTCCTTGAGCTTGACATAGAACTCATTGAATGACTCATCCTCCTTCATCTTAATTTATTCAAAGCTCGTAGTAAAGCAAGCCTCTGAAACTTTGAATCCTTGACAGCCTAGGTTCCTTCATAGGTTGTCTGGAGAATGGTCCATGCTTCCTTTGTAGTTTCAGTAAAGGATATCTTCTTGAATTCCTCATTTGAAATTGCACTGAATAGAGTATTCAATGCCCTACTGTTGAAGTCTACCACCTTGATCTTAGCATCATCCCAGTTGTCCGGTGCTTCCGTAGGTTTGGTCCAACCTATCTCCCAAGCTTGCCACACATTTTCATCTAATGACTGCAAAAAACCTTTCATGCGTACTTTCTAGTACGCATGTTAGTGCCATAAAATAAAGGAGGTATAATAAGAGACTGTTCTCTATCCATAACAAGCAAGGGTCAATGGATCACACAGTAAAGATTAAAACCTAATTAGAATATGCTTACTCTGATGCCACTTGATAGACCAAGAATGTATTAACCCCTTGTGATAGATTAATTGATTAACTAGCTGAGTTAATTAATTAATCAAATTAACATGCAATGCGCATAGTAGTGCAAACAAATCCTCAAATAATTAAATGTAGTGGAAATTAAATTAACACGGTGATTTTTTTTTTTTTAATGGGGAAAACCAATATGGCAAAAACCCTACCGGGTGATTTTAAGGTCACCACTCCCGAAAATCCACTATTATCAAAACAAGCGGCTACAAGTAAAGAAATCCCAATACCTTATACTAACCTACAATTGAACCCATACCCCAATACCCAATTAAACTTGTTCTGTAGTGACAATCTCTCATTTTCAATGCACGGCTCCCAGTACATGACTAACCAATAGATGCGCGGATCCTAGTACACGACTTAATCACCAACTTGAGAAGGATGTTAGCTGCAAAGTTCTTCAGTTTATCACACGATGAAGATCAAGAAGCTCCTTGGTCACAAAACTGTACGGTGTACAAACACGGCAGCTTCTTCAAGAGAAAGATGAACTAGGGCAAATTCTATCTCCGGTCACAATTTGCATGAACAAGAGTTTGCTTCACACTTGTGCAACTGTGCAATCTTTGACGATCCTTAAAATAATCCTTATATATGTTTAGAGTTGTGAGAAAATGAAGCCTAAACACATACTCATGGATTGGATGAAAATCAATTCTGAAAAACTGAGTTTCATAAACTTCGATAAATAGCCATCTATCGAGCTAGTTGTCATGCCACGAGCTTTAGCAGTTTTTAAATCTCAATAGATGCTAGCTGTCGAGTTTTAAAATCCAGCACTTTCTCACTTGATTCTTAGACAGACTTGCATAGTTTTAACACTTGAACTTGAAACATTATTCCTTGAACTATTAAACACATCCTAAATCTACCCAATTACAAGTAAAGTGCATTTCGTCAAATGATTAGCCAATTACATAAAATAGTAACATCTAACATTGAATCACATATGTCCTAACAGTCCTCCAATGATATGTTAATACATTAAGCGGTCTCTATCAATATTGATGTACAATTGAAGTTTTTAGTGTGAAGGATGCACTCTTAATATGAACTTAGACTAACATCTATTAATGTCTGCAAGTTGCATATCTTATAACACCAGTAGGCTGCTTTTCCCATATAAAAATATGTTTTCATATTATGTTTCCTAAAAGATAATTAAATAAAGAAGGCCCAAGTAACACGAAACAATCTGAAAGCCGGCTAACTCTAAAGCTATCTAGTGTTGCTTGTTTGTTATCAATGTGTTTAGAATGTCTTCAAAGCTATCTAGCGTTGCTTGTTTCTAATCAATGTATTAGAAGGTGGTGTTCTTTTATGTGGTGACTTTGTAAATTCTAAAGCTATATGGTGTGGCTTGTTTTAATCGATGCAAGTTGATCTTGAAGAAGCCAAAACAATAGAAAACACAAAACTGTAGTTTACTCTGGAAGAGATACCACTTCAATTTCAAGAAGCTAAAACACTGCTTATTGAGGAACTCGAGGCTGCCAAGAAAGCTGCTGAACAAGCTCCAATTGTATAGGAGGTTCCAGTTATTGATCATGAAATAGTTAATAAGCTGAAAATGAACAGCTCAAAGGTAAGGTTGCTGAAACTCTGGTATATGTTGTGAAGAGCGGTTGAAGCAAGCTTTGGATTTTGTGGTGTAACATGTAAGTTCTTTATTTAATTTTTGGTTATGATTTTTGTGAAATTTAGGTTTGGATTTGGTGAAGTGATATGGGTTTTGAGACATTTGTGAATATGGGTTTATTATATTTAGTGAAGTGGAATGAGTTTTTACTTGAATTTAAAGGCATTTTTTCAATTTAGTTATGTTAAGTTCTTTATCGTTGGTTTTGTTAGGTTTGGATGATGATGATGAGTGGTTTGTAGTGGATTCTCTAATATGGATTTTTTTTTTTTTTTGAAAATGTGAGTGCTTGGCTTGAGCATAGTAAGTAATACGTGCTTAAATACTTATTAAACGTTGTACTTGTGATTGTGATAATTGTTTTGAGGTAGATTACTGTATTGGAGCAACCGGGTGGCCTGCATGGTGTTATAAGCTGGTTTAATTGATATTGTGAGTATCTATTAAATTTGGAAAATTTGGATGGATATTGTTGAGTTATGTTTGTTAATGACTATTTTTTTTTCAATATTTGTAAGCATTTTATACATGTGATTATGATAATTGTGTAGCGGTGTAAGCATTCTATATTCGTGGCCTATAGGTGTTGTACAAGCTCACTTTGGTTATCATTCATTATATTTTGTCTTAATGATTAGAAGTTGTACTTGCAAACTACTTATATTTTGCATCATTTTATAAGAAGGTTGAAGGAGAAACTATTTTTGGTATCCTATTTGTGCATAGGTATTTTGGTCTTGAAAATAAATGTTTGTGAAGTCATTGTGCCTATATATTTGTTTATTTTAGTCTTTGAAAGATGAAATAGCAAAGCAAAACTACTTATATTTTGCATCATTTTATAAGGCTGAATAAGATGTAAACTCTTATTGTTCTCTTTTCTTTTGCTTATTTGGTTGGTGGTTCATGAGCTTGCTTTCTTTGAAGAAGAAACTGTTTTTAGTATCCTATTTGTACATAGGTACATTGGTCATGAAACTAATTGTTTGTGAGGTCATTGTGCCTATATATTTGTTTATTTTAGTCTTTGAAAGATGAAATGGCAAAGCAAAACTATTTTAGTCTTTGAAAGATGAAATGGCAAAGCAAAACTACTTATTATAGGCTTTGAAAGATAAAATGGCAAACCAACAATCTCTAGCTCTCCAAAGATCATCAAGTGCATCCCATCAAGGAAGGAACTAATCAGGTTAATCTAGGTGTTCGAGGACTTTTTTGCATACAAAGAACTACATTTGAACAATCGCATTTTTTGCAAGTGTTGAATGATATTTTCTAACACTTTGAAACTTTGACTATGTAATTAACTTAGTTTGGGTGGTTGTTTTATTTTTAGGGCCACATTTTTTTGTCAATCTAATGTGTGAGAGACCCCAAAAGTGCCTCTCAAAAAAGCGATTTTTGGGTGCTTTGAAGACAACTCTCTTTTTGGGTAAGTGGTGTGGAGTCGCCACTTATATTTTTATACCAAAAAAAAAATACAAAATACATGACTAAATTGTTCCATTCTCATCGATTGAATAAAAAAGAATACATGTTTGATAAATTGAGTATTACATGGTTTTGGGTCCTAGTTACAAACTACCTAATAATTACATGGCTTTTTGTCCTAGTTACAATCTACCCAAAAAAAAAAAAAAAAAAAACAACAACAACAACAACAAAAAACAAAAAACAAAAAACAAAAAACAAAAACAAAAACAAAAACAAAACAAAGATAAAACCTAGATTTACCTATCCAAAGACACTAAATTCGAAGGCTAGGTTACGGAATGGAAAGGTGTTAGACACTCATTCCGCCCAGACAGAGTCTAGTCTTCTAAACTCTTATGACCAATGTACCCCTTTATGTATGACATGAATGATATGTTGCACACATGAACAAAACTAAATAACATAAGTTTATTTATGAATGCATCGTCTTCTTTTTTAAAAATTCAAATATGTGTTGTGATAAAAATTGATTTTGGTTTAGAAAATGAGATCTGTTTTTTATGTGTAGAAAAAAAAATAGTGTTTAGAGAGAAAAATTCAGGTTTGTGTTTATTAAATAAATCAAAGTCTTTTGGTTTTAAAAAATATCAAATTTGTCTTCTAGAACTAAAAAAATTGGTTTTTTGGTGAAAGAAAAATCAGATTTGTCTTATGATAAAAATAAATAAATAAATAAAAATCAGATTTGTATATTAAAAAAAAAAAACAAATCTGGTTTATATGTGTAAAGAAAAATAAGAAAAATATTTTTTGAGAAGAGGACTATATTCATGAAATAAATCTACGCTACATGTATTAAACGAAACAAACAAAACTATTCATTGTCCCTTTTTTATTTCAAAATCTGCTATGCTAAAAAATTAGATCTACAATTAAAGAAAACGTAGATTAGTTTTTTAAATAAGAAAAATTCAGATTTGTATCTAAGGAAGATACAAACCAGTTTTTGATTGAGAAAAATTAACATCTATAACTAAGAAAGATGCAAATTAATTTTTTATTTGAGAAAAATTCAGATCTGCATCTAATGAAGATGCAAATCTATTTTTTTTTTTATTTGAGGAAAATTCAAATCTGCATCTAAGGAAGATGCAAATCTATTTTTTGATTGAGAAAAATCCAGATCTACATCTAATGAAGATGCAAATCAGTTTTTTGATTAAGAAAAGATAAGATAACAAGCAGATTTTTTAAATAAAAAAAATAGATCTCAACAATAAAAGCATCATAAACATGTTCTAATGAAGAAAATATTGACAACATATGAGATGAACATTGGAAAATCAAACTAAACACATATTTATTCATGCATCACAAAATTAAAAGAAATAAAAGAAGAAGTAAAGAAAAGCTACCTCTTGCATGGATGTGCTCTTTTCTTCTCAAGAGAATATTTTAGGGTTCGAAGAAATTTATGTAGTTTTCTTTGAAACCTAAAAATCATTGCTTACAAAAAAGAAATTCTTAAGATTAAAGCCTCCAAAATCTCTTTAATGTAAAAGAGAGAATATCAGAAACAGGAATCAGAAATATGAGATATTTGGGAGCGTTAAAAAGTGTCCTGAATTTTGAGATGCAGTCTCTATTTATAGAGGCTTGGAGGCTTGAAAAAATAGCTTAGACTATTAGAATACAAACTAGGACACATCCTTCCACAAAAAAGTTGAAAATTATGTGTTTTAACGTCACCTGAAGACTGTCAGGCCAAAACCCTAATGTGTGCCATTCGGCACTTTGAAAGTGCTGATCGACACCCCAAAAGTGCCAATCATGATTTTTGGATGCCAATCGCACTTTCGTATTCTGGTGTTTTTTGGACTCCTTTTTTAGGTTTTCTTGAGCCAGGACTTGCACTTAGAGGTGTTTTTTTAATCTGTATTTTAAATTTGAACTCTTTTCTGGATAATTCAAGTCTTTTCAGCAACAATTATCTTGTAAATAAATACTCTAAAATAAATCCTGATAAAGTCTAGATTATCCATAATTTTATTGTTATCCAACTATCCCCTTTATTCCTGTGCAAGCAATCCTATTTTAGACACTAACTATCAACAAATCACAAAATTATTTAATTAATTTTAAACATTTAACCAGTCAAAATTAATTTAAATTAATCATGTATGGTCGACTCTACCTAGACACAATGCATGCTGACCGTGCAAACTTGATCATGCAATATCTTTCAATTCAACGGTATGATTTGGAAACCGGGCATACCGTCATGATAGTTAGAACCTCAAGATCATTTTTATGATATGCAATGAACAAATTAATGCATGTAATGCAATCATGATTTTTGGGTACATGGATGGTCATTCTAATCATTCTCTTTGATTAAATTATGGGTGCAAAATCGAGTGTCTATAGAATGCCCCTCATTGATAGAGCTTGGAAAGCGAATGTCAATGTAAAACATAGACACTAATTTTAGTAGCCATGATTTAATTAAGGTTGAATTTTCAAAAATTCCCTAGCCCTCGAACCTAGAACTTTGGAGCATGGAACTAGCGCTTTACCTATTGAAAAAAAAATTAAAATTCTTGACCTACTTGATAGTTGATGAACTTTGAAATGATTCTTGATAATTAAGGTGACTGAAAGGCTTTTATATCTCAGTATTGAATGTGGATGGTAACCAAGGGGTTTTTCTACCTTGGATCTTGATGAAATGTAACCAAATGGCTTTTCTTCCTTGGAACCGGAGCTGTGGTGACCAAAGGGCATTTCGACCTCAATCTGAGTTGTTAAAATGTTGATCAAAGGGCTTTTCTATTTCAACCTCGACAATTAAAACAATGATCAAAAGGGCTTTTCTACTTCGATCTAGACTGTTGAGATGGTGATCAAAGGACTTTTCTACGTTAATCTGGACTATTGAAATATCAATCAAAGGACTTTTTTACTTTAATCTAGATTGTTCTTGAAATGGCGATCAAAGGACTTTTCTACTTTGATCTGAATTGTTGAAATGTCAATCAAATGGCTTCTCTACTTTGATCTAAACTATTGAAATATCAATCGAAGTGCTTTTCAAATTCAATCTGGACTGTTGAAAGGTCAATCAAAGGGCTTCTCTACTTCGATCTTGAAAGTTCAATATGGGTATGAAACACCCTTGAACGTTTAGACCCCTAGATATAAAAATACCAATTCAAGCTTTATATCAAACAATTAATGTGCGGAACATGATAACAAGCTCACAACAGAATTGATAAACAATCTAAGCCAAATAAACACACATCCACAGCAGTAAATATAAGGCAAAGATAAAGGGAAGGAAGATGCAAACACACGGACAACACACGATGTGTTATCGAAGAGGAAACCGAAGTTCTCGGCGTAAAACCTCTCCGCCGCCCTCCAAGCGGTCAAATAATCCACTAATGAATGTAGTTGGAATACATGAACAGCAGAAGACCCTCCAAGCCTAATCTACCCAAGTACCTAAGCCCTCCAAGCTTCTTGCTCCAACGAGGTTACGCCGAACTTATTTCTTCTTTAGCTTCCCGGATTCCGCTACTTGACCATAGCATCAACCAATGTATATTGGTTCCTTTCCAAACTGCTTCCCAAAGCACCAAATGAACCTTCTCACAGACGTGGGTGTGGTGTGATAAGGGTTTGGTAAATGACCTTTCAAGGATATGACAATGGAGAGGAAGAGAGTAGAGGAATTTGTAGAGTCTCTTTAGATGAAGATTGGGGATGAATCAATCTTGTATTTCTCTAGGGTTTTCTCTCACAAAATTCTCTCTGGAAGCTCTCTCAATATGATGGGTATAAGGGTGTATATATAGTAAGGTGAGAAGAGAATGCAAAACGTCAGTTTTTGCCAAACAGGGCAAGTTGGCGACTGGACCTCGCGGCTTGGCCAAGTCACGAAATCAAGTTGCGACATAACGGCCTGGCCAAATTGGAACTTTTGTCCTGTAGCGTGACAGCTGGCGCGACCCTTCAGCTTCCCAGTGTGCCTCTCACGTGCCTGCATTTTGCGGCTTGCCAGTCGCGACCCACCCGCGAGTCCTAGCCGCGAGACTCTGTTTTTCTTGCACACTCTTGAGCTTTTCTTCACACCTTCTCACACACTACCCTTACAATTTTTCCACCAAATACAGGGTTGCTAAGTGCTAAATTACAAGCAAATTGATCACGGAATAAAGCCAATTAAATGGTTGATAAAATTCAACCTTATAGATCTGAACCTGCTATTGAAATGTCAATCAAAGGGCTTTTCTACTTCGATCTGGAATGTTGAAATATCGATCAAAGGGCTTTTCTACTTCAATCTGGACTATTGACGATCAAAAGGGCTTTTCTACTTCGATCTTGTTGTTGCCTGCAAAAAGTCAAAATTTGGGATTGGACTTTAAATGATGAAGGCTTTGTGGTCCCACTGTTTTTTTTTTAGATGTGTGATTTTCATTTGTTTGATTCGAATTTTTTCATTCTTATCAAGAAAACTTCGATTTTTGTAGTTCCTTGAAAAATATTTTATTTTTGACACTTGAAGCTTGGAATTGGAAATTGGAAATTTTGAATTTGAAACTTTGGAATTTTAAGACTTCAGATTTTGGGTTGAAATTTGAGATTTTAAAATTTTGCAACTTGAGATTTTGAAAATTGAAACTTGAGATTTTGAAAATTAGAATTTTAAACTTGGGAGTGAAAATTTTGAATTAAAAATTTGGGATTTGAAAATTTTGGAACTTGAACTTGAATCTTTTATCCTTAATCTACTCCAAGATTATTTTTTTTTTCTATTCCTCTCTCTTTTTTTGAAATCGATATGACCCTTCTCTTTTCATAATTTGATTTTTGATTTTTTAGAAGAAGAAAAGAAAAGAAAATTAAAAAAAAAAAGGAAAAAACAAAAAGGTTTTTTTTTTTTTTTGGGAGTTGACTGAGTCAACACAGTTTGACTGAGTTGACTCAGCAACTTGTTGAGTTTTAAGTGTGGGGGCCAAATTTTGGCCCCCACTTTAGCTTGTCTCTCTTTTTTTCTTTTTACTTTTGTTTCCTCCTTCATGTTTTCTTCCACCATTAACACTATTCATCTTCTTCTTCCCCTTGATTTTTCTTCTTAACCTCACCATTTCTTTCTCCAAAAAACACTTTTCTAAGCTTCTCAACCTTCCTTTACTCATCTCCCTCAATATTTTTTTAGATCCTTGTGTTCTTGAGCACTTTTGCTACACACCCATTTTTGGTGAAACCCATTTTCAAACCCATCTTTTCATTGCATCAAAATGTCACTTTCTTCCAATGGACCATCACTTCTCATGGCAAGAAATATCATCCATCATTTTAAATGGAATGATGAGGGGGCTCCTTCAAGACCCCAAGACCCATGCTCCATATTCTCCCATGGACATCAATGTGAGTATTTCTTTAGTTTCTTTGTTTGGAAAAATGTTGTTTCATGCTTCATTGAAAGTTTGATGGTGAGACATTGTCATTTTGTTGTGTGATCTTGTTGGAATTTGGGGCATTGTATGATTGATCATGTTGTAATGTTGGCTTTGGGGCATTTTTGAAGTATTGTATTTGTTTTTTTTTTTTTTTTTTGGGTCATGATGTAATTTGGACAATGTAGGCTTCTGGAATTTTGGTAATATTGACAATTTGTGATGTTGTTGGATGAATTTTGGCTTGGATTTTGGGGGCATGGACATGATGAAAATTTTGTGTTGTAGAATTTATTCATGATGTATGTGGGAAATTTTTGTTGGCATGTGTAAATTTTACTTCATGAATCGTGGAGAAATTTTGTGGGTATGAGTATGGATAAATTTATGGGTTCGGAAAATTTTTGCGAATATGGAAGAATTTTGTGGGCATGAAATTTTGGCTATGGAAAATTTTTGTTGGGTATGAAATTTTGGACATGGGGCATTTTTTTTTTTTTTTTTTGTGCATGGACATGAAAGAATTTTTTATGGTTACTTTGGATATGTAGGAATTGGAAAAAAAAAATTTGTTGGTATGGAAATTTTGGCATGGAATGAGAGATTTTCTCCTTTTTGTTGGCATGTGATTTTTGGCATGGAATGATGGGCTAAATTTTTGTGTTGCAGAGCCTCAAGAGTCAAGGTAGTCTCCAAATGTTGAAGAGCATATGGGAAGCATTGTCTCCTGACATCAGGAATATCATCAATGGTGCGGGCTTTAGTCCTTTCTTTGAAGCTTTATTAAATCATGAGACTCATGAATACAAGGACCTCCAGCTACTCCTTGCCTTGTCTAAGCTCTTTTAGGACACTACGTGTACTTTCCATTTTCTGGGCATTGGTGAGGTAATGTTGACACCTTATGACTTTTTCGTCATCACTAGCTTTAGGTTGGGTGGTGAAAGAATCCGTGTCAATGACTCCATCACTCCAAAGGAAATCAAGAAACTTCTAGGTGTAGTGCCTTCCAAAATGAGGTGTAAAAATGTCCCTTTGATGTGGCTATCTGTGAACATTGCAAAATGTGATACTGTGGTAAAGGGTGTCCGCATATCCATGCTTCTTTTCATTGGGACTTTCTTGTGCCCAGATTTTGGATAGTACAATGAATCTGTGTTATTTATGGAGCTTGAGAAGCTTTAAGAAAATCAAGAATTATGACTGGGGTAGTATGGCTTATGCTACCCTTTTGCATTTCATGACTCAACTTTCGAGGCAGAGTCTCTCAAGCTTGGGTGGTGCTGCATTCGTGTGGCAAGTGAGGTTTGGAATTTTTGGCTATATGTAGGTTTTGGAGAATTATTTTGGCTAGATTGTAATGGTGTTGTGAATTTTTTCAGGTTTAGATGTATGAATACTTTGGAGTTAGTCTTGATATTCGGGGGGAGGTTAATGTCATTTTTCCTAGATTTCTCCGTTGGTTGCCTAAATACCGTTTGTCAATGCCCTCAAAGCATTCTTTGGAAATTTGGCGTATGGTGATTGACAATTTGACTGTTGATGATCCAAATCATTTTCTTTTGTGTAGGATCTTTGGTGTTTGATTATGGCTTGGTCTTTTTCTCATTCTGGGGTTCTTTTATGATTTTTCAGATGTCTTTAGATCCTTGGGTTGGATGTGAGGAGTATTATAAGTGTAAGCAGGCTTTGGAGCTAAATAGTCGTCAACATTGTTTAAATGTGAGCATGGGAGGTATTGGTGTCTTGGTGATCGGGTGTTGCCCCAATTTCAACATGTGTACCCTCCTACAACAATTTCGGATCCTCCTTGTCCCTCCATCCGGTTGGCTGACCTTTTGAATAATGAAGAGATTGCTCGGGCTCGTGTTGGCCTTGTTGTTTCAGGGGTACCAGGGACTTATTTTGAATTTATTCGTACTCATCTGCAAAGATGCTTGGCCGGGATATCAATATTTCTTTTCCCTTCTGAAGTCAAATTTTCATCTTGCGTATTCCTTTTCCATATTTCTACTTGGTGACAACATTTTCATGTTGGACTTTCAAGCTCCATCTTCTAAAGGAGAGGAAGAGATTCCCTCTCCTCATCATGCTGGTAGCTCTTCTAGTTCTTACATGGAGACTTATCCTTATTTTCCGGCATGGCAATATGAAGTGACGAATCTTGATGGAACATATAGTTCCATGCCTTTGGATAGGCCAGAGCACACTCCGAGTGTCCCTTGGCCCAATCCAATGTGTTCTTCAATTTTTTAGTTCCTTGTGTTCATTTCTTCTTGGCTTATTGAATGGCTCATGATCTGGTAGATCTGTGCTTCAGGTTGATGTTGATCTTGTGGAGGAAAGTATGCAAATGATTGGAGGCTTGCAACTATTGGCTCATACTCAATCTTCCTAATATGTGATCAATGAGGCGAGCTAGGTATGCAATGATGCTTTCTGAGTGTCTTTTGCTTGGACTTTTTCTTGATAATGGACCTAACACTTGACTTTGCTGACTTTTTAGGTGGGTCGAATGGCAACGGCTGATTCCACTAGAAGAAATTTGGAGGAAATTATCAGAAACCTTGAACTTGAGAACTGTCAATATGATCCTCAATTCTAGTGATGACGGAAATACTGAAGGTGGCTCCACTAGAGGTGGGTCAAGGAGGTCTTCACATAGGCGGACCCGAAGTCGTAATGATGTTTGATTTGTATTTTTTTATTTTTCTTGCAAAATAAAAGGAAGTGTTCTTTAGACAATCTTGTATTAATTTCCATGTTTAGCTCTTTGTCCTTGGAATGGCCTTGGATCAAGTAAAAACTTTAACTGAGACAAGTTTAGAATTCAGGTCTTGTAGTACCAATTTAAATTTATCTTGACTGATTCTGATGGAATCTACACTTACTTGAATGAGGTGGAGCCGAATGCCCCTAGTTTAAAATGAATTCATGATTTTTGGAAATCCTAGAAACTTGATGGTAGATTTTTTTTTTTTTTTGAAAAGATGATGATGGTGGCCTCCCTTTTTCTTTTTTTCTTTTTCTTTTTTTTCTTTTTTTAAATGAATGAGGCATGGTAAAATGCCCCTAGTTTGAGAGATATATTCATGAGCTTGGAATAATCTTGATTTGATTAATTTTTGAAAATAATGATGCAAGTGATGATTTTTGAAAACAAATAAGTCGGCATATCTGAATGCCCAAGTTTAACCAAAAGAAAAAATATTTTTGAATGTTCAATGAACCTAAAAAAAATGCCAGAAAATGCAAAATTACATGAAATTGCATGAATGAGCGATGGCAAAGCTGAGTGCCATTCGGCACTTTTATAGTGCCAATCAGCACTTTTAGAGTATCAAATGGTACTTGGTCACACCATGATGCTTACGCCATGGTAGGCCGACTCCTCACACTTTTCTAAAGCGTGTTTTGCATTTTTGGATTTTTTGAAAAATATTTCCTTCGCGTATGACCATGAAACACTTTCCTACTCAACTACAACCTCTTTAAAACCTATTTAAAACCTGATTAGGAACAAATGTAGCTTATATTGATGATCTCTCCTACGACAAATCTCTCTATGAAGGTTAGCAAAACACAATAATCACAAGCAAAAGTCATTCATGGCTAGCAATTAAAACATTTCTCATTCAAAAATTCATGATATCAACAGATGGGTTTGCAGCTTTGATTTCAGCACCAAGGCCAATTTCGCAGCCTACAAACTAGAAGGAATTAAGGCTTTGAGGA